>JAEIFJ010000091.1:0-351597 GCA_018903435.1 Leucophenga varia | reverse complement strand
TCGCACAAACTTGATATAGAAAACAGCTATGAACAGTGTTTCAAATTCACTGTGAATGACGAAAAGAATAGTCCTTTATGATTCGCCAGCAGTTTAAACTTAAATTACAATAAGCTGATCTGTCCAATTAATATCGATCTTATTTCTTTTAGTTTTCAATTTTTTTTTTTGTTCTTTTTTTTCAAGTTCAAGCTTCAATATTTACAAACCACATATAGAAAGCTACATCCAAATAATAATTGGAAACAAAACGAACAGCATTTGCATCAGCTTTCAGTTTTTAACTTTTTCTTATGAAAATCAATATGATATAATTGCAAATTAGAAAATAATCTGAAATGCAGGAGGACGATGCTTATCTAATGAGACATCCCATGGATCAACTGTTAAGAGTATTTTATCCGATTTAAGTCTTCCATTTACCTCTTGTTTTTTTCTGTATATTTTGACTGAAATATTAATTTGTTACACATTGAAAAATTTTTTTTTATTTCCCCCCCAAATAGGGTGAAGGTTATTTTCGGTTTGTCCCAAAGTTTGTAACGCATTTAAGGAAACGTCGTAGACCCCATAAAGTATACATATTCTTGATCTGCTCGACGAGACGAATCGATCTAGCCATGTTCGTCTGTCTGTCTGTATATTTCTATGCATCTTTTACGTTGAAGATATAAAGATATTAAGCTGAAATTTTTGAACTTAAGCTTTTCTCGGCAACGACTATGTTAAGTTCGAAGGTGCCACGCCCATTTTTAGGTATAGCCCCTATACAAACTTACCGTTTTTTTTTTCGATTTTTTGCATAAAAATACTAATTATTTATGAATATATTCGCTCCCAATTAGGTAAAAATATTTATTTTGTCATCCAGTGTCAAAACCAAGATGCCACGCCCATTTTTAGGGTATAGCTTTCATACAAACTTTCCGCCATTTTCGAATTTTTGTATGAAAATGGTTAATATTTGTTCATGTATTTATTCCAAACTGGATAAAAACTCTTCCTATGTCTTCAAATGCCATGGTGCCACTACCATTTTTAGGTGTAGCTTCCATACAAACTTACTATACCTCCCATTTTCAGATATTTTCGAAAAAAATTGTTGTTATTAATATCTGTATTTTTAGTTTTAAATTTGAAACCAAAATTGTTGTTATATAAGCTTGAGTGACCACTGATGATTACACATAAACTCTTTAAAGTTTCGTGTGACACGTATTTAAGCTTCGGTTCTACCGAAGTTAACGTTTTTTCTTGTTCTATATAAATTAAGCACAATATTGAATTTTGTTGATCTTTTTTGTTGATCTTTTTTTTTTTTTTTTGATCTTTTGCTGTTGATCTTTTTATTGATATTCTGTTGATCTTTTTTGTTTATCGTTTTTGTTGATCGTTTTTGTTGATCGTTTTTGTTAATCTATTTTATTTTTTTATACCATGTATCCAAAGGGTAAAGGGGTTAATTAAGATGTGCAAATGTGCAATGCAATATATAACACGAGACGGAGTCTAGATAGACCCTATAAAGTATATAAATTCTTGATCAGCATTAAAAGAGGAGTCGAACTAGCTACGTCCGTCTGTCCGGTCGTCTGTCAGGCTGTCTGCCGTATGAAAACGATCATTTCGGAGACTATAAGAGATAGAGCTTCTATATTTTGACTCTCCTCCACAAAATGTGCACTTGCAAAACGGTTTTTCTTTAATCCTTGTTTACTTTTGACGGATTTATCATCTGTCGAATTGATGTCATTTTTTTTAAAAAATTTTTAATAAATACCTTGCTGTAAAAGCAACAAAACTATTTACAGAACATCTTTTTGTTGTTACAAAAGTTATAAAAAAATTAGTATACCATTACATTCTCAAATAAAGCACTTAAAATTGCAATTCTAAAATAAACGCAAATATTTACAATTGTACTTGACTCACTTGACTCAGTTTATGCAAAATTAAAATATTTCATAGGCTACAGTGCCTATATGTATGCTACACATTTGTATACAACTACTAAACGCATAAGTACAGGAAAATATAACTACGAATGCTACTGCTATAAATCAAATAAACACAAACTAGTGCACAACAACTGGAACAATGATAACAATGCCTAATCAAGCTCAATTATAGCGAGAACAATGCAGTTCGAAAGGCAGAACTACTAATTAACAGCGGCTAATTCAATTCAGTACTTACTATATATGTATTCTAGATGAATACATACATATGAGTACATACATATACAAATGAGTACATATATATACATATGAGTACGTATGTTATTGTTTATAGCACACACTACACTGACTGTAATTAAGCCACATTTACAAACTGAAATAATAATGTTGAAGAGGCAAAATTTCGCAAAACTCACGCACGAGGCTGCTGCTATTGTTGCCACTGTTGCAACAGTTAAGGAGTTGTTTAACATGCAACAAGCGTATGCAACATGGCGTATGATGTATGTCATTTATACGCTTTAAAATAAAAATACGCCAGACGTCATAATGCTACTTTATGCTACTTTTTCATTATTTGCTTTATTTTGTTTTTTTTTTTTTTTTTTATAAAAGCTCATTGCATGACTTGAAGCAACGTTGTCATCAACAGCAACAGCAGCATCAACAGCAGCATTTATTTTTTTCCCAATTCAATTGTGATTGTGTAACTCGCTTGCTCGGCATTGTTTGCCATTTGCTGCTTGCAGCTTGCTGTTTGTTGCTTCAATCATGCTGCATGACTGCATTTTGCTTTTTGCTTACTGTGTCTGTCTATGATAAATACGCAAACGCATCACATCATCTTCAACGAACGAACTCATCGTCATCGTCGATGTAGCAAAGCTATACTAGAGCTATGCTGCATTTTTACTTGTTTTTTTTTTCGTATTTACTATTTTTCGCACTCCATTTCTTTTTTACCTTGAACTCAATTAGTTATCCTTGAACAGCTTGCAACTGCATGCAGGCGCATGTATATTTCATCGAATATCAAAGACTGCTTGCTCTGCCTGCATGCAATGGAAAAAAAAATGAGGAAAAAAAAAAACAAAAACCTGATTGAAAGTGATAGAAATTGATTAAAACTGAAAACAGCTGCAGTAGCAACGCATCGCATTCCAATTGCATTGCAAAACAATGATGGCGGCATCTGTTTAAGCTTCACTTTCAGTTGCCTTAGTGAATGCTAAAGTTTTATCCAAAAAATGTTTCAGACGAGAGCTAAAGCAGACGCGGTAGGAATGCTTTATTCTACCTTAAGTAGGAAAAATGTGTTAACTTCGTTTGAAGTAATATTTTTATACTCTTCGATTACACAGGCCGACAATTTTCAAAACCAGAGACTGGAAAAATTGGTTCTGCAATATTTGGTGCGGCAGATTATGGATTCGTGCTCAGAGTTGTTCCATGTGCTATGGTTTCCAAGATATTAGATCCTTCAAACATTAAAAAAAATTTTAATTGGGTTTTTTGTTACAATCAGAAAGGCTCTCATTTTCGAAATCACAAAAATTTAGTTATTTACTTTTCAAATAAATTCATAAATTCTTATAATTCTCAAACAGTTTAAGCAGAACAAAATAATTTCTACGTGACCGGATGTGAAATGTCAACAAGGGACTTGCAAAATGAACTTTATAAATAATTTGGATGTATCACGCGATCCAGTTGTGGCCATTCAACACAAGTTATACAAAGACTATCGATCCCACAGAAACTCCTATACTGATGAGCGTAAACTGTTTGAGAACTATAAAAAATTATTTAAAAATTAAATCACTTTTTTCGAAAATCGGATACTGACTGAACATAATCCCAGGATGGAAAAATAATTCTGTGCACACATTCAGAAAAATAATTTAGAAATTGATTTGTTGAAAGCTTTCTTTCAGAGTGTAACAAGATTTTCTCGCGGATCTGTGGAAACTCGGTTCTAGTTGATTCCAAAATTAAAGGGAATTGTTTTTCAATCTTCTTTTTAATTCATTTATACACAATTCTTCCTTATTTTTTTTATACACAAGTTTTCAAAGGGGGAAAAATAAAACATTTTAGGCTCAAAGATTACTTGGCCATAAGATGTAGTTAGTTATTAATGTCAGAACCTAAGTTGTAAAACAAACAAGGGCCCACAACAAATATACATTCTCAAAGTCTAGGAATATTCCGTCCCCAATCCAAAGATTTTTTTCACAACATGGTTAGTTTTTCTAGGGATAATATGTATGACCAGATAAAAAACTCGTTGGTAACTTTATGTACTACATATATATATTTTTGTGATGGTACTGCTACTCTTCCCAGGAATGATATGTACATTTGGAGCTTCTGTAGAAGATTTATATGGTATAATTGTTCTAGCTTGTTGCAATGAGGCGCAGTATAACTAAACGCTAAGGGTCTCAAGCAACTGATAGGACTAAACTTGATGTAAGGGTTTCTAATGGAACTCTAGGATTATACGCTTGATTTAAAATTAACAAAAAAATTCAATAAAGTGAAAATCGAAAAGAAGAAATTGCGGCATGGATCTCAGATTGACAGACCATCAGCTAGGAGCATATTGCAATAGAGAGCCTGTTATTCACTCCAAAAGCAACCGCATCCGTAGCCGACAACGTCCTTCCATTCCGCACGACTTACGGTCAAAAGACCGATGAGCGTGTATCAAACCATTAAACCGTAGTCAAGCAATTTGTTATCCTGCAGGTCTTAATATTTTAAATGCGTAAAATATGCCTGTCGGAACCGTATTTTACCAGTTTATGACATCATATGAAGGTGATTTTAGCTAAAAATCAATCTAATTATTATAATATATACCCAAAAATTATCTTTGGAGAGCGATTCCAGCAAAGACTCGTTTAAAAGTTAACTGCGTTACAGAGGTTTAATTTAGAATAGCTTCCAAACGGGAGTTCCAATTAAGTCTTTTATCCAGGTTAATTCAAAGAGGAAATAGATCTATATTGTACGCGAGCCAGCCAGAAGAAAATGTGGGTTCGAAATAACGTTATTTGAAGTTAAAAACAAAAAATAAAATCATTCCATACCTAGTAGAAGTACCAACAATTTTATTGGTCAAGATGACAAGAAAATAAACGCTGATGGAAAATCTAGATAATTCTTTGCAAACCTCTTTAAAAACCACTAAAAGTCTGTGGGATTTTTGGAACGCTAAAGAAGTCGATTATGCTCGACTGCAAGATACCCTGTGTCCAATCTTTATGTACCATAAGTTATGTCCTATCTTACTAACATACCTCATTGAATTGGATTTTCATACAAAAATTAAAAAAAAAAGGTTATATTTGCATGGGGCTCTACCTAAAATTTTATTGGACCTACCCATATTGGTCTATTTTATTGGGGCTATCATAGGCATAATGTATACCAATTTTAGACTTACTAGAATAAGAAACAATGACGTTTTTATACAAAAACCCACAATTTTAGGATAGATTTGTATGGGGGCTATACCTAAGATTTTGTTGGTCCTACCCATATATATTGTGGTTAGAGAAAACTCGTTCGTAAGAGCACACTTGACGGCTTAGGAGAGTATAAGTTTCAAATATGGTGGCCCTATCTCTTAAAATCTCCGAGATAATATTTCTCATAAGGCAGACAGCAGAACAGATAGACAGACAGACAGACGGACATACAGACATTGCTAGTTCAACTCCCCTTCTAATCCTAATCAAGATTATATATACTTTAAAGTGTCTATCTAGCCACCTTCTGTCTGTTACATACATTCACACAAACATAATATACCCTTTTACCCTTTGGGTACAGGGTATAAAAATCAACTCTCACCTTCACTTAATCGTGAGATTACTAACTCAACAACATATTCGAATACGACTTAGAAGTTCCAACATCTTCCGTTAAAATGTTACAAACTGCTTATAAAAATGAATATGATTTTCACTATTAACACTGTAGTGTATATAAAAAAAATGGAAAAATTCAAATTGACAGCCGTCATTCTAATGGTTTCTCCGCTGATTTGCTGCTGTCTAGCATATTGCTGTGTGCAGTTATCTTTTTGCGCTTCTTTGGATTTTTCTATTATTATTTTTTTCTTTCTCAAATTGCAATTTCAATTTGTCAATGGGATAATGTGACACATACGCTGGCATTGATTTGCTTTTAAATTAATGTTAAATGAAGGTAAGGTAAATGTATCGTATGTAAATCGAAATGTAGTTAATTATTTAAAAGCGTAAATGAACTTATTAATCGATTGAACATATTGCTTGTGGCCACAGCATTTGGGGAATTTGTAAATAATTACATAATTAAAAGCGTTCTAAGCTAATTGAAATGAATTTCTTCAATGACACAACTTAAAAATAAGAATTGCACTTTTTAATTTTACCAAAAAGTCAGCATTTAATAATTCATTGACCTCTCTTTCCGCATAAAAAAAAAGTGGAACACATTAAATAAAACGCGCAAGCTTAACATATTTTAGACTAATTTAAATCGTGTTTGCCACAAAAAAAAAAAAAAAAAAAAAAACGCAGTCAAAGCAGCAAATAAAAATATAAATCAAAATAATAACAGACGTCGACGACGACGGCAGTTGCTGCTTCTGCAGTTGACACATATGGCATGGCATGGCAAGGAGCGTTAAAGCTGAACCGCAATGAGCAAATTTACCACCAGAGCAAAAAATTTACACATATGAATAAGTTTTATTTTTTATACAAATACTACAAAATATGGTATATGCAGAAGTTTATACTTACATCTGTATTGTACAAATATTAAGCCATGCAAAAACTCAAAGAAAAAAAAAAACAAAAAAAAGTAAAAACTAGGAAAAACGTTAACTTCGGTAGAACCGAAGCTTAAATACCCGCCACACAAAACTTTAATTAGTTTATGTATTATCATATAAGGGGTTGGGTGTGGACAACTCATGTTGGGGCTCAAATAGCACGCATACTGTGGGCAAAAAGTAAGAAGAATTGTCAATTGAAACTTCGCGGGCTTAACATTTTTTTCTTGAGTTGGCAGGACTGTTAATAACATCTGGGCCAAATTTCATGTCAATGTCATTATCAGTAATATATTTACGCTTGTGTTTACCAAACGACCAATGTTTGATTTAATTGAGCAGAGAAGTGTCATCAAATTTTGTTTTCTGAATGGAATAAATGGAATACAAATGTTAAAGAAGGCTTACGGGGATCGCGCTCTACCAAAATCAACAATATATGATTGATATAAATTGTTCAAAGAAGGTTGAGAACGTGTTGAAGACGAAGAGCGCCCTGTTAGACCAACGAACTCAACGGACGATGCTCACATCCAAAAAAGTAAAAGAATTAGTGCTTGCACACCGTAGATTAACTATAAGAGACATTGCTGATGAAATTGGCGTATCGAAAGGATCAATCAATACCATTTTTAAAGATATTTTGGGCCTCAAACGTGTCAAGTCTCGATTCGTGACTTTTTCTCCAAAAATGCAACCAATATCGTTCTGCAACCACCGTATTCGCTTGATTTGGCACCGTGTGACTTCTGGCTATTCCCAAAACTCAAGAGACCACTCCGGGGAACGCGTTTCAAGTGGATTGAGGAGATAAAAGCTGAATCGAAGAAGACGCTGATGGCAATACAGGAAAAGGACTATTTGGCATGTTTCGAGAATTGGCAAAAACGTTGGTATAAGTGTATTTTATTGGGGTTACTTTGATAAAGATTTTTCATTTTACAAACAAATTCATCTTACTTTTTGTATATCCACAAACAATAACTATTTTCATACAAAAACTCAAAAATGAGCTCTTTGTTTGTATGGGGGCTAAACCTAAAAATGGGCGTGGCAGCTTGCTTTTGATATGGGATGCCTTTAGAAGTAAATACATTCATAAATAATAACTACTTTCATACAATAAAACGGAATAAAAGTAATAAGTTTGTATGGGGCTATACCCGGATATGGGCGTGGCACCTTGATTTTAACATTAGATGGCTTAAGAAGTGTTTTTACCCAATTTGAAGTGAATACATTCACAAATCTTACTTTTGTATATCCATAAGCAATAACTATTTTCATACAAAAACTCAAAAATGGGCTCTTGGTTTGTATGGGGGCTTAACATAAAAATGGGCGTGGCACCTTGCTTTTGATATGGGATGCCTTTAGAAGTAAATACATTCATAAATAATAACTACTTTCATACAATAAAACGGAATAAAAGTAATAAGTTTGTATGGGGGCTATACCCGGATATGGGCGTGGCACCTTGATTTTAACATTAGATGGCTTAAGAAGTGTTTTTTACCCAATTTGAAGTGAATACATTCACAAATAATTACTATTTTCAAACAAAAATTTAAAAAAAAAAAGCTGTAAGTCTTGTAAAAACAGAAGTGACACCTTGGCTTTGATATTGGATGACATTAGAAGTGTTTTTACCCAATTTGTAGTAAATACATTTATAAATAATAATTATTTTCATACAATAGTTCGAAAATGGACGGTACATTTGCTTAAGAGCTATGCCTTAAAAGGGGCGTGGCACATAAGTTCTGACATACAAACTGCCTAAAATCAAAAAAAAGCTTAAGTTTAAAATTTCACGTCAATATCTTTAAAACGTTCCGAGAAAAACGCAGACACACAAACGGACATGGCTCAATCGATTTGTCTCATCGAGCTGATCAATAATATATAAACTATATGGGGTCTCCGATGCCTCCTTTAATGCGATTACAAACTTTCCGACAAACTGGTAATACCCTTCACACTATGTGTGGCAGGTATAAAAATTAATGTTGGGAAAAACTAAATGGAGCTGCAGGAGCAAAAATACACGACGGAGCCGACTACGCACGACCTTAATGACTAAAGCGGATTTTTCGCGTGTGAAAATATGGCAAAAAATTACAAAAAATAAAAAATTAAAAGGAATATGAATTAAGCGAAAGAAAAAAAAACGCCAAAATAATTATTTCAAAACATAAATTAAAATAATCTTGTTTCACGATGCTCAAAAAATCCTTTCCCGTTTTATGAATTTTTCACACATACGCAATGTGAAGCAGACATAAGTACGAGGGTAGTTTGAAAGAAACGAAAATTAATTGTGAATGTTAGACAGCAATTTGCATACTTTATGGCAACATTGCTATGGTAATCGTGAAAATTAAATTGAATTTTTGCAGCTTTAACTTTGAAAGAAATTGAAACTAAAAAAAATACGTACCAAAAACATAACTCGCTAAGCAATTAAACAGAAAAATAAAAGTTGAACACAAGAAGCATCTCAACAAATTAAAAACATATCAGATTTTTAAAATACAAAAATTGTTCAGTATTTAAGTTAATGTTTCTGAGAACGGACCTAGTATTTAGTGAATTGAAAAAAAAGAAAATTTTAATTATTGGAAATAAGGGGGAAAAAAAAAAATATGGGGAAAATTAAACGTAAGTGGTGAACTTTTAAAATGTTTTTCCTCATCGAAAATTTTGTACGATAATCAGGCAAAAGGATCGCAGTCGTGCTCTTTTCTTGAATGGGAATACTGTGAGACTATAAGGACCCCGCTCACAGGCTCGAAGTTAAAACAGAAATCGAAAACTGTAAACCAGAAATAATAATAAAAACTACTTGAAACAAAATTGGATCTGTAATCAATAAAAGGATAACTTGTTTTGGTTTATTTTAAAACCGTTTGCGAATTATAACATTATAAATATAAATTGAAATTATAAAATGAAAGCAAAGGAAGGTTAATTTTTAACCGCTTCTTCACTTCATGTTGGAGGCCCGAAACAAATGTCCTTGATAAACGACGGTCACAAAATATTGATACCGAATTTGATGCAGATCAATTTGTAGATTAATTATCTTTTGAGGGATTGGTGAAAATTTAATTAAAGAGATCCGAATCTGGATTATCTAGGCGTAATAATTTTGTTTTTGGTTGCTATACATGCTGTGACTATCAAACGTACAAACTTAAAGGTCTGTATATTTGTTTTTCGAATTTGGGATCAGTGTGCAATGAACATTTACTTACGATATAACAATGCTGTATATAAAATTTTTATTAAATTTTTTAGTTGTGCCCTTAACTTATAAATATAGTTTCAGCGCTAAAATTTTGTTCATAAAATATTTTAAATGAATTTTATATAAGGTTCTCAAATAACTCCCTTTCGCCTTTTTGTCTTTTGAATATCGCGGCTACCTACAAAGCGCTACAAAGCACGTATCGGGCAATAATATACATCATAGGTCTTGACATAACCTACAAAACGACGCAATGCATGAATAGTTTGGATACTGCGTTAATTTTTTGAAGTTTTCCTTCGTTAAAGGCAAATCCGCTAGAGAAACGTTCCGTGAGATTATTGGTGTATTTGGGGGATGGTACTCTATCACTTCGAACAGCGGAGGAATGGTTTCGACGATTCAGAGCCGGTGAAAACGACTCCATGCATAAGCCAGCCGACGGAAGACTTGTGACGACGAATACCATTCAAATCATGGAAAGCATCGAGTTAAACCGCCATATGACATCTCGTGACATCGCCCAGATGATGGGAGTTAGTCACCAAACCATTTTAAACCATCTGCAGAAAGCTGGATACAAAAAAAACTTGATGTTTAGGTGCCTCATGATTTGACGCAGGAAAACCTTCTGGACCGAATCTAACGCGTGCGATACCCATTTTGAAAGCGGATGGTGACTGGCGACGAAAAATGGATGACATACGACAATATCAAGCGAAAACGGAAATGGTCGAAGGCCGGTGAATCGACACAAACAGTGGCCAAGCCGGGATTGACGGCCAGGATGGTTTTGTTGTGTGTTTGGTGGGATTGGAAAGGAATCATCCACTATGAGCTGCTCCCATATGGCCGGACGCTTAATTCTACCATCTACTGCGAACAACTGGATTTCTTGAAGCAGGCGATCGATCAAAAGCGTCCAGAATTGGCCAACAGGAAGGGTGTAGCGTCTTTGGTGACTCGTTAGAAGCTACGGGAGCTCGGATGCGAGGTTTTATCGCATCCACCATATAGCCCGGACATAGCGCCAAGAGATTACCACCTGTTCCTGTCCATGGCGAACGCCCTTGGTGCTGTTAAGTTGGCCTCAAAAGAGGCTTGAGAAAAGTGGGCGTCCGAGTTCTTTGCAAATACGGAGGGGGTATTATGAGGTTGCCGTCTAGATGGAAACTGATAATCGAACAAAACGGCGCATATTTGAACTAAATCACGATCACTGTAACACTTTTTAAAAGCATTGAATTAAGACAAAACAGAGGAAGGGAGATATTTGACAACCTTAAATTAATTTGTTAACTGAATTTTCATCGTATCGCATTTAATTTTTTTTTTGCTTAATTGAATTTGTCTAACTTAAAAAACAGCCCTCATGAGACCATTTTCTTTGCTAATGCGACAAAATGGAATTAAATTTTGCGTAATTAATGCGTTGATTTTTATTTTATTTTTGTTTTTTTTTTCCCTTTTTTTTTATCCGCAAACCAAAACAACTGAACACGACAAAACAAATGCGACAAATATAAAAGAAAAAAATCAAAAAGCAAAAAAAAAAAAAGAAAAGTTTTACCCAAAAACGAAAAAAAAAATTCATTAATATCCTCACTCGATCCGCTGTCCGAATGGCTTCCGCTTAAAGAGGGTTTTCATCTCATTCATTCATTTATTTATTTTTTTCTCTCTTCTTCTTCTATATTTGTTTCAGCTATGCATGAGTGATTTTCGCTTAAATGGGACTTTGTGTCAATTTTTTTTTTTTTTATATTTGTGTATCCCGAAAAAGAATATATTCGCGCAGAGTATTAAGTTAAAAAGAGATAGAAATCAACCCAAAATATCGACAATGTCACCTACAGGCATGCAAACTAAACGCCTTCAGCGCAGAAATTCATGGAATTCATGAAATGTGTGTGTGTGTGGGTGTGATTTCTGTGTGTATGTGTGTGTGATGCCGTTTGCTGCAAATTTATGAGCTATTGAATACGCCATAGCGACATCCTTTTGCTACTTAAAGCGCTCTGCTCTCACCTCTCACAACGCTCTTCACACTAAATATGCCAAAGACAGCAGCTTGCGGCTAACGACTTGAAAGCAAGTTTTGAGTATGTATTTCTGATTTCCGAATTTTTTCTTCTAACAAAAAAATTTCCATTTTTAAACCATGAAAATCTTAAAGCTAAGAGAAAAATCTGGAGAAAAATGCTATTCCAGAGATTTTTAGAATTTAATAAACACATCTGGCTTGGGCGCTGTCATATCATAACTGCCATTTTTAGACAAACCAAATATGCTTTTGGATTCCCATATTTATTTTTTTTTTTTACGGTGTTATAACGAAAAATGTCTCGGTCAGCGGTTAGCTTTGCGTAAGATTGTACACATACAAGACCGAAAAAAACACGCACACAAATATACACAAAAAAAAAGCTTGTGTTTGTACGTGTGATATGCGCGAATGAATGGCATGAACTGGCAAGTGACACCCACCCATCTGGACAGCTTTTACATCCTTTAACACATGCAAGTTCTCCTTAAAAAAAAAAAAAAAAAAAAACAAAACAGAAAAAAAATGGACAACGAAAAGCAATATAAAATGTTGCACGTTGTTGCCTGTGGCTGGTTGTCTAGCTGGCTTGCTAGCTTGCTGGCTGACTCTCGTTGTGTGTAAATATCGGTTACGGAAACGGAGATTCAAAAGCATCTCGATACGTTTTTAATATTATACTATGAGGTAACTATAAAATACACTACCATAGCTTTTTATCAAAAAAATACAAATATTAAGTGCAGCTCCGCATATCGGAAACCAGTTATTCAGTCATGTGACATGTTAAAACTGGAGACAACTTTGAAAATTAAATTTTTTTTTTAAATAAAAATGTATTTATTTATAAATTTTTTTTCGAATATAAAAAGTAAGGAACTCTGCAACGCAAGTCTTTTTTGGCCTTAAAACAAGTTGAAAGTAAAAAAAAAGCGCCCATTTTTTACCTTAATTATCTTACTACCATACCTCATTGTATTGGATTTTTTATACAAAAACTTAAAAATTGGGTATATTTGTATGGGGACTATAGCTAAAATTTTTTTTTGGTTCTACCCATATTGGGATATTTTAATATAACTATCATAGACATAATTTATACTAAATTTAGAGTTCCTAGAATTAGAAACAATATCGTTTTTAGGCAAAAATCCAAACTTTTGAGGTAGATTTGTGTGAGGATTACCACTTAAAATGGGTCTAGAGAAAACCCGTTTGCAAGTGCAAATTTGACGGCTCAGGAGAGTCTAAGTTTGAAATATGGTGCCTCTATCTCTTATAGTCTCCAAAATAATCTATCTCATACGGCAGACAGCAGGACAGACGGACAGATAGACGGACAGACGAGCGAACGGACGGACAGACAAAGCTACTTCGACTCCCCTTCCAAAACTGATCAAGAATATTTATACTTTGTAGGGTCTATCTTGCCTCCTTCTTCCTGTTACATACATCCGCACAAACTTAATATACCCTTTACCCTTTATGTACAAGGTATAAAAACAGCAATTATGTAGGTCTAGGTAATACTCAAGCTGAGACAAAGCTACATGAGAAAACCTACCGCAAACTGGTATGGTAAGGCTACTTCACGACTTATCTGACGATTTGTTTAGGTTCCTCAACCATTTTGAAGGAATCCAATGACTCCATTTCCTTCGCAATAATGTAAAAACCGATTAAAGCAAAAATAATCCTGTATCCTGTAAGGGCCGATCAGCCTACTACGCTCACTTTCGGTTTCAGTTTGTCACATGAAGCAGATAAACAGTTTTACAGATTTGTTTAGACTAAATCAGGTGGTGTATTTGTATTTTGTCTCTTTTTATTTGTCTCTCCTTTGTCTCTTTAAGTTGTCAATTTGCATGAAAATTTCTGTCTTGTTTTGACAATTTAAACATTTAGAGAAAAAGAAAACAACACCTGTTATAATGCATCGTAGATTAGACTATTGACGAAATTGTAGAATGTCTGCCAAATTTCTCTTATTACTGCCCTCTTACCTCAGGGAAGCCCGTTTTTAGTTTAGCTTGCTCTTCTACTTTTAAGGTAAGCGTAGGAGATTCCTAATTACGGCTTTTTGACGATAAAGAATTCAGAAGCGTCACAGCAAATCACAAACTTTTCGAAATTAGACTCTTCGTAGTACTACCGTCTAACCTTGGTTTTTCAGAAACTCTATCTTTTAAAAAGATATGAATGTGCCCAATGTAAAGATTAAAATTTGATTCTTCTTAAGCTGTGTCTTTGTTGATTTCATGCTAAAACAATTTTGGAAGTATTCGACAATATTTTTGCAAAAAATTGCTCAACACTTTCCTTTTAATCATTATTCCAACAGCTGCTTTTGCAATGTTTTATTAGGGGAACTAACAATCTTTTACGGTAGGCTTTGCTGCTTCCTACCAAAACTTGTTTCCAACTAGAGTCGCCTTGTATGTTGTCTGTCTAGAGATGTAACGGGTTCCGAACTTACGAATTTTATTTCGCACAGATGGTACGTCTAGGTCTCTGTGGATGACGGAGTTCCTGACGTTGGTCAGCGCACCTATGATCCTGCGGAGCAGATTGCTCTGAATTCGCTGCTGGATTATAAAAGGCATAAAAATAGGAAAGCAAATCTAAACACTCTAGAAACAGTGATCCATGCCTTAAGAGTCTAGAAACAGTGATCCGTGGATAACATTAACAAAGTTAAAATATTTACGCCTTTAACATTTTGAAGCGTCTTTTTACATTTGGAGCTCGGTCACAGTTTTGTAGAGATGCAGCAAGTTTTTAGATTAGATCTCATAATTTTATTCACTTGATGGTTCTTTGTTAATGACACCAGCATTTGTGACTTTGAAGAGAACCTAACTGACCTCTTGCCTGCTCTAGTGTTGCCTTCTATGTCATTACTGATGCCAAAGTTTAGCTATGCTGAAATATTATACGTGATGAGTTTTGTTCTGAGCCATTCTTCTGTTTAGATATCTGCGAATCTAATGGTTGGAATTTGAAATAATCAAGCAGAACTCATAATTTTTTTTTAGTTTTGATTAAATTGCGTTGATGAAATTACCTTCCTAAGTATTTAATTTTTTATATATGATGTTTTACCATGGTAAAATTATCTAAAGGTGGTGTATTTGTTTTGTCTGCCCTCTTTGCGACATAATTTGAGATAGCTGCACTGATATGCATATCTATCTTTCTCATTCTCTTCTTCATGATTTATTTTAACCATGCTCACAAATGTCGCAAGAGAGAGCGAATACACCACCTTTAAGTAATTCCACCATGGGTGTTGCCATTCTTTATTGGTTTTTATAGCTATATTATTTTCTCCATCTTTTTTTTTTTTTTTTTTTGAATTTTTATTCCTTATTTCTTATGCAAAAACTTTTAAACCTTTTTTCATTTTCTCAATATAGTTTACTATATTTGTTCTTATTTAGTCGACTGCAACATTTTCTTTTTTATCAAATTAAATTATATATAAACGGCTACACTTCACCTCATTTCATTGCCTCAAGAGCTACTTCAATACTTTCTTTCTTTCTTTTTTTTGTTTTGTGCAGCGCACAAAGATTCCGAACAAAAACGAAACAAAAGAATATCAAGAAGAATGATGAAGTTTTAAAAGACGTTGCAAAAGAAAAAGAGCGTAAAGAAGAAGAAAGTGTGAAGAAAGCATGAAATGCAATAAAAGCGGAAGGCGTCCGTTTCAAAATGGCGTCATGCTGTGTTGACTTTTGTTTGTTGTATTAAGTTGTTTTAGCCTCCATTTTACTTTTTTGTTGCTTTGTTTACTATTATTGTTTTTGTTTTTTGTGTTTTTTTTTTTGTTGCTAGTGTTGCGGGTTATTTGTTGCCTGATTTTTTAAGTTTATTTGTTGCTGTTGCTTTTTTAGCCTTTTTAAGCTTGTTCAAATTGTATGCGCCTTGTTTTTTTGTTTTTGTTTGCTTTAGTTTTTATTGTTGTTTTTGCTTAGCTTGTTTGTTACAGTTTTTTGACAGATTTTAGTGGCTTATTCATGACTGCTGCTTCAGCACTTTTATGTTGCTTATAAAACAGATTTATTTGGCTTATTATATAATTTTGTATATTTGAATCCTTTGTTCACATTTTCATTTTAATAGCAGTCATATTTTATTATCAGTCAACTTTGATGTTTCTCTTTAGAAATATTTTAACATTAAAATTAATTATTTTTATATTATAATTGCATAAATGCACAATTTTCACTTAATTGTTATACAATATTAAAAATTTTAATTACATTTGTTTGATAAAATATTGGATGTGATATTTATCAATATTTTGCAATCTGAGACGGAACTCAGGTAAACTTCAGAGCGATCGCATTATTGGGCGCCAAAAGGAATACGCGCATTCTTTATAGTAGAAAAATATGATAAACTTCAAAACGCATTCATTACCCAGATGCATTTTATTCTGTGATGTGCGTTTCATATATGTATAATTTGAATTTCGCGGCTATGTACAAAGCGCTATAGAGCTAGTATCGGGCAATACTATAACCTACAAAACAACGCTATGCATGATTAGTTTGGATACTGCGTTCAAATGCGGCCAATCCGTTAGAGAAACGTTCCGTGACATTAATGGTGTTTTGGGGATGGTACTCTATCACTTCGAACCGCCGAGAAATGGTTTCGACGATTCAGAGCCGGTGAAAACGACACCATGGATAAGCCAGCCGACGAGGAAGACCTTTGACGACGAATACCGATAAAATCATGGAAAGCATCGAGTTAGACCAGGCATGTGACATCTCGTGACATCGCTCAGGATATGGGAGTTAGTTTCAAAACCATTTTAAACCATCGGCAGAGAGGCTGGATAAAAAAAAAACTTGAGGTTTGGGTGCCGCATGATTTGACACAAGGAAACCTTCTGGACCGAATCAACGAATGCTATTTGCTGCTGAAACGGAACGAACTTAACCCATTTTTGAATCGGATGGTGACTGGCGACGAAAAATGGATGACATACGACAATATCGCGAAAGCGATCATTTGGTGGGAGATTGTGAAGGGAATCATCCACTATGAACTGCTCCCATATGGCCGGACGCTTAATTGTACCATCTACTGCGAACAACTGGACCGCTTGATGCGGGCGATTTACCAGAAGCGTCCAGAATTGGCCAACAGGAAGGGTGTAGTGTTCGGAGTGTTCACATCTTTGGTGACTCATCAGAAGCTACGGGAGCTCGGATGGGAGGTTTTATCGCATCCACCATATAGCCCGGACATAGCGCCAAGTGATTACCACCTGTTCCTGTCCATGGCGAACGCTCTTGGTGCTGTTAAGTTGGCCTCAAAAGAGGCTCGTGAAAAGTGGCTGTGCGAGTTCTTTGCAAATAAGGAGGGGGTATTATGAGGTTGCCGTCTAGATGGAAACAGATAACCAAACAACACGGCGCATATTTGAAGTAAATCCGATCACTGTAACACTTTTTATAAAGCATTGAATAAAGAGCAAAAAAGGGAAGGGAGATATTAGACAATCTCATATATAGAACGGTATGCTAGAATTCTTAGCTCTGGCGTTTATCTTGCCAAATATGCGGGGAGCAGTCTGGTTCAAAAACACGTACAGCTTGGGTACAAGCTAATGCTCTATAGAGGCGTTGGTAGTTTTCTAAAATCTTAAAAAACAAACCGTTAAATCGTTTGGAAAAAAAACATATTATTTAAACAAAAACAATAAAAAACGTTACCTTTGGTAGAACCGAAGCTTAAATACCCGTCACACGAATCTTGAAAGAGTTTATGTGTAATCATCAGTGGTCGCCCAAGTTTACACACAATATTAATTTCAAATTTTGAGCTAAAAATACAGATATGTATAACAACATATTTCTCGAAAATATCTGGAAATAGGCGGTAAGTTTGTACGGAAGAACACCTAAAAATGGACGTGGCACCATGATATTCGAAGAGTTTTTACCCAATATGGAGTAAATTCATGAATATATAATAACGATTTTGATACAAAAATTCGAAAATGGACGGAAAGTTTGTATGGGGGCTATACCAAAAAATGGGCGTGGTACATTTAATTTGACAGTGGATGACATTAGAAGTGTTTTTAGCCAAATTGGAGTGAATATATGCGTAAATAATAACTATTTTCATACAAAAAATCGGAAAAAACGGACAGTTTATATGGGGGCTATGCCTAAAAGAGAGCGTGGTATCTTGGTTTTAACACTGGATGACAAAAGAAATGTTTTTACCCAATTGGGAGCGAATACATTTATAAATAATTAGTATTTTTATACAAAAAATCGAAAAAAACGCTAAGTTTGTATGGGGGCTATACCTAAAAATGGGCGTGGCACTCTCATTCTCGAACTTAACATAGTCGTTGCCGAGAAAAGCTTAAGTTCCAAATTTCAGCTAAATATCTTTATATCTTCAACAAAAATGATGCCTAGAAACATACAGACAGACAGACGGACGGACAGATGGACGGACAGACGGACATGGCTAGATTGAAACGTCTCATCGAGCTGATCAAGACATTTATATACTTTATGGGGTCTCCGATGCCTCCCTTTAATGCGTCACAAACTTTCCCAACTAAATATACACGTTTACACTATCAGCCAGGCTCCCATTTTCGAAATCACTAAAATTTTGTGATTTACTTTTCAAACGAAAATGTTTGTGCTCCGACAATCGCAAAACGAAAACACGTATTATGTTATCCAATAAAAAAAAAGTGCCACGCCTATTTTTAAATATAGCCCCCATACAAACTTACCGCCCATTTTTGAATTTTTTTATGAATATACATGAATTTATTCACTTTAAATTGGGTAAAAACATATCTTATATCATATTTGCACACCTCCTATATTATAAGGATCGGCCCGCTATAACATACAGCCCCCCATATGAACTTATCTGTCCTTTGCTTATCTGTCCTTAGCTTAAAATTTGACCATATTGTTGTGTATAAGCTTTGATTATATCGGACTAATGACTTCCACCCAAACCTTCTCCAAATACTACCTTAGCCACTGATAATAATAGATAAACTATTTCAAGATTCGTGTGGCGGTTATAAGAGCTTCGGTTCCGCCAAAGTTAACGTTTTTCCTTGTTTTTTTTTAATTAGGGCCAAAGTAAAGATATTGACATGAAATACGAAACTTAAATATTTAAATATTTTTAAGATTGGCCAAATAAAGCAATTCAATAAAGATTATTTTTTCGCTCGGCATAGAGGCGCCATACACCCTCGATACACCACTGAATTTAACGTATTGAATTTTTATTAAAATATGAATTTTTGATTTTCAGAACTTTAATTTTTAATTTTTTTTTTTAATTTGTTCTATAATATTTCTCTTTTGATTTATTTTTAGTGTCGACAAAAGTGACAAACGAAATGCAGCACTATTAAAATTTATTGAAAATAAAAAATGAGTACAATTTATTATAAGCAGAGCAGGATTGACTTAAAAAAGCAGCAACATGCTAGGTAAAAATATATATTTCGTTTGCCTCTTTATAAAAATACACATCTGATCTGCTCCATATATACCAACATAAAATTCTGTATCTATGTATTTTTTTCAAACGCTGCATGTGTTCGCCTTTGTATGCTGCATTTTTATGTCATTTATGCTTGTTTGCTGTGGCGTTGCATAAATGTGTCATAAATACATAATTACTTTGAAATGGTTTTGTGTTTTTCCTCACGTTGCTATTTTTATATTTGAAAAATTTTCCTTTACAAATAATTTTTCTTTGTTGAAATATTTTTTGCTTTGTGTTAATTGTCGCTGACACTTTTCGTGTTTTGATTTACAAATGTAAAATTACTGAAAGTGGGTGAAAATTAATTATGACTTTTGTGCATTTTTTTCTTCTTCGAATTTTAGGGTAAGGAGTACAACACGAGCTCAAGAAAATGCTTTTTAGTTGACTAATAGTACGTGAACTGCGAAAACTTCTTAGCAGCGTGTTTGTTTTCATTTTGAATTTAAGTCATAAAAAAATTTCTAATTCGTAAATAGTTTATACAGCAATATCTTTAAGTTTAATCAGCATTTGTTTATTTTGTTTTTTTCCTTATTATTTTAACGTGGCTCAAGTTCTATGAAAAACAAGTCCATTAAGACTCCATTTTTTTGGTTTTTTTGGATTGTGTAAATTTTGCACAGTATGGCCTAGAACAGCAAGCTGGTCTATTATTTCTTCTGATTGTGTGGAAGAGCTTTAGACCCCTAATTACCACTCGGTAAGCACGCTCTTGTTTTAATTGGTAAGAATTAAAACTTATGTTTTCCTTTTCGAAATATCGAATATTTGTTATACCATCTACAAAAATTGGTGGTGGCCTAGAAGTTTTCGGACAAATTGATGGGCAATAGTTGCACCTCCGGCATCGTTGTCTTCATTAGAAAGACTAGCAGCATCCTCCATAGTATCATGCTCATCCTGTTCCATTATGGTTTGCCGCTTCAATATAGTTTTATTGGATATTCATATCCTGTTTGGCGGTAATCGCCTTCCGGGAGGATGCCCGGGTAAGCATAAAATTTGATATATATTTTTTTATTGGTTCTTGTTTTTTTTTAATTTTTTTTTTTTTATTTTTTATACCCGCCACACATAGTGTGAAGGGTATATTCAGTTTGCGAAGTTAAATAAGAAGAACCCTATAAATTATTTGCAGAGAGAGAAATTTAACCAAAAAGTTCTTTTTTTTTTTTTTTTTCTATTTTTAAAAAAAAAAAAAAAAAACCCGAAATAACTTAAGCTTTCTCGGCAACGACTACTTTGTATGTTAAAACCAAGTTGCCACGCTCCATTTTTAGGTGTAGCCCTATACAAACTTACCAAAAATTTTCGAATTTTTTATTAAAATAGGTATTATTTATGCATGTATCCACTCCAAATTGGGTAAAAACTCTTCTTATGTCATCCAAAGTCGAATCCAACGTGCCACGCCCATTCCTAGGTATAGCCCCCATACAAATTTACCACACATTTTCGAATTTTTTGTAAGAAAAATAGGTGTAATTTAAGAATATGTTCACTCAAAATTGAATAAAAACATTCGACATCCCCTATCAAAACAAAGTACCACGCCCATTTTTAGTTGTCAAGCCCCAAAAAATTTTTTTCGAATTTTTGTATTAAAAATAGGTATTATTTATGCAAACACTTATTTGCTAAAATTTATCATCCAATTCCAAAACCAAGATGCCACGCCCATTTTTTTATGTATAGCCCCATACAAACTCACCGATTTTTTTAAACTTTTGTATGAAAAATCCATTTTTCGAGTCTATATATTTATATAAATGTATATAAGCCACTGATGATCACACATAATCTATTCAAAGATTCGTGTGGCGGGTATTTATGCTTCGGTTCCACCGAAGTTAACGTTTTTCCTTGTTTTTTTAATTTTACTTTTTTAAAATTATTTATATTTATTATTTTTGAAAAAAGTTTCTTGACGGCATTCTGTATTTTAAAAATTAAATGTTACACTAAGGTTTTCGCAGCAACGAACTTTTTGTATTTATATTTTGTATAAAAGAATGTATTTAAAAGCTTACTTTGTAAGCTTTTAAATGCTCTTTCAGTGCGTGTCAAATTGTTAACAAATAATTCTAGTTCAAATTGTATTAGTATAATTTTTAAAATAAATAAAGAAGAAAACCTTCGAGATGGGATGGGTGGGGTCAATGGTCTGATACAACTCCAGTCGACCGGTGTTTGCGTTAGTGCTCATATGTTCGGAACTAATAGAAATTTCAATTCTAAACATAAACAGGATATTCTTGAATAGTTGTACTATCAATTTTTTGTATCATGTAATGTGGTTTCCTCCTTAATTTAGAATTTTCAATACCGAGTAAACATTGTTAATTACGAAATTCCTTAATTTTGTTCTGGAAAGAAGGGTCATGCGTAGAAGACACCAAATGTAATGTTTTTGGCACGAACGCAAAGCAACAATTATGTTATAGGCAGAATATCCAGCTCTAAATACTGCACCTTATGTCTAATTTGTATTTTGAACTGGTTAGTGTCATTTTTATGGCCTACATATCTATCTTAGACACACAAAGTAAGCCCACTTTTGCATATCAATTCTGGCTTAACTCATCATATATAATTTGATTCGCCTTAAATTTTTGTATGTAAAACTTTTGTTATCTGCGTTTTGGCTCTTATCTATACCGATTTTATAACGGGTGATTTTTTGAGGTTAGGATTTTCATGCATTAGTATTTGACAGATCACGCGGGATTCAGACAAGGTGTCAAAGAGAAAGATGCTCAGTATACTTTGACATTTCATCATGAATAGACTTACTAACGAGCAACGCTTGCAAATCATTGAATTTTATTACCAAAATCAGTGTTCGGTTCGAAATGCGAAAATCCGCTTTTTTATCGACAAATTTTGTTCAGCGATGAGGCTCATTTCTGGTTGAATGGCTTCGTAAATAAGCAAAATTGCCGCATTTGGAGTGAAGAGCAACCAGAAGCCGTTCAAGAACTGCCCATGCATCCCGAAAAATGCACTGTTTGGTGTGGTTTGTACGCTGGTGGAATCATTGGACCGTATTTTTTCAAAGATGCTGTTGGACGCAACGTTACGGTGAATGGCGATCGCTATCGTTCGATGCTAACAAACTTTTTGTTGCCAAAAATGGAAGAACTGAACTTGGTTGACATGTGGTTTCAACAAGATGGCGCTACATGCCACACAGCTCGCGATTCTATGGCCATTTTGAGGGAAAACTTCGGAGAACAATTCATCTCAAGAAATGGACCGGTAAGTTGGCCACCAAGATCATGCGATTTGACGCCTTTAGACTATTTTTTGTGGGACTACGTCAAGTCTAAAGTCTACAGAAATAAGCCAGCAAGTCTAAAGTCTACAGAAATAAGCCAGCAACTATTCCAGCTTTGGAAGACAACATTTCCGAAGAAATTCGGGCTATTCCGGCCGAAATGCTCGAAAAAGTTGCCCAAAATTGGACTTTCCGAATGGACCACCTAAGACGCAGCCGCGGTCAACATTTAAATGAAATTATCTTCAAAAAAGTAAATGTCATGGACCAATCTAACGTTTCAAATAAAGAACCGATGAGATTTTGCAAATTTTATGCGTTTTTTTTTAAAAAGTTCTCAAGCTCTTAAAAATCACTCGTTATAACCATGATTTTTGTAATCGGTTGGAACAGTCATCGAACTAGATTATGATCGAAAATTTTTAGGCTACCTAAGACCCTGCCTACGAAAACGGTAAATTTTTGACTAAAAGAATTTAAATCGATGGAAAACTGCTCAAAAGAGGTTAATAAACAAAAATAAGTCAATACCAAATAAAGTAAGGTGCACGAAATAAACTGAGACATTAAATCATTCCACTATTGTACTTTTTTATTCTTTAATAGTTTCCAAGCTATTTTCGTCCAAAATTTTTTATACCCATTTTAAGGGGTACCCCCATACAAATTTACCCCAAAATTGTGGGTTTTTGCATAAAAGCGTCATTGTTTTTTATTCTAGGAAGTTCAAATTTAGTATAAATTATGTCTAAGATAGTCCCAATAAAATATCCCAATATGTATAGGACCAACAAAGTTTTAGGTATAGTCCCCAAACAAATGTACTCCAAAACATCATCGTTTTTTATTCTAGGAAGTTCAAATTTAGTGTAAATTATGATTAGGAAAGTCCCAATGAAAAAGATCAATATGGGTAGGTACAAAAAAGTTTAAGATACAGCCCCCATACAAAAATATACCCGATTTTTTAAGTCTTTGTACGAAAATTCAATTCAATGATGTGTGGTAGTAAAATAGAACCGATCTAAAGGTTCATTAAGATTGGGTACAGGGTATCTTGCAGTCGAGCATAATCGACTTCAGCGTTCTTTCTTGTTTTTGTATGAAAACATTTATTATTTCTGAATGAATTCAATTAAATTTGGTAAAATCAATTCCAATGTCCACCTGAGTGAACACTTTCGATGTGGTAAGGATCGGGCAAATATAACATAAAGCCTCTATACAAATTTGACCAAATTCATCGTGAAATTTAAACTAAGCACCTGGTGAACATATAAACTATTAAAAGTGTTGTGTAACGGGTATTTCAGCTTCGGTTCCCCCGAAGTTAACGTTTCTTCCTTGTTTTTTTTTTTTTTTATAATTTCATCAATAAAAATTTTTACAATATGCTAAAAGAAAATGCAATAAATCTTAATTCAAACAATAAAGCATAAAAAGCTTTTATATTTGGCGCCAAAAATCTAACAAAAAATGGCGTAATGTAAACAAAATGAAGAATACAAAAATGTGTGGCAAGTTTTCATAGACAAAAAAAAGAAAATAAACAAAAGTAAAATAACAACAAGTGTAACAAAAACAACAAAAACAATAAGATACCCGGCAAATGAAAAGAAAAAGCTTTCACTCATTTGTAAACTAGCTCCTTCTCTCATTCTCTCTTTCACTCACTCTCTCGCTTTGTTGTAACTGTGCCTGCCAGCGCGCCAGGATGTAGGTCAAATGCTGCGTATGAGTAATTTTTTTTATGTTTTTACACATTTTGAGCTATTTTATGTGAAAAGAAGTGAAAAGCATTTTCGCTTTCAGTTGATCTTAGCGCGTTTAAGCAAGCAGTTCAGTGCACAAATCAAAACGGAATAAAATTTATAATAAAAACGCAGCTGCTGCCGCTGGTGCTGCTGGTGCTGAACACGTTGAATTTTATTTTTGTTTGATGTGAATCAATATTGTCACAAAAAAAAAAAAAACCTATTTACATATTTACACGTGTAAATTGTCCTTCTGTGTGCAAAGTCTATTTATAAAAAAAAAAAAAAAAATCGCCATTTAAAAATATCCCATAACAAATTTATGTGTCTGCCTTGAAGTGATTTATGCAAATTTTCTGTAATTTTTTTTTTCGTTTTAGTGCGTTGATGTGTATTTAATTTTGCAGCATTCAACAAACTGGAAAATTCAATTATTTTAGTTAAGGTGCGTATACCTTTTAGAAAAAAGAAAAAATAAAGTATTAAAATCGCTGACATCATAAGCAACAACAAGAACAACAAGAACAAGAGTCGGAAACAATAATAAAAAATTAAAAAGCTTTTTTATTGTCCATTAGTACAGGCGAAAACTATACTAAACACCTCCCAAACAGGAAAGAACATGACGCCAAAAGTCTGTGTGCTATAGAAATCCCTTACCTCAATTGTAACGACGACATTGACTATAAAGTTTATGGCTTGTTTATTTGTTTGTTTATTTTTGTATAGTTTGACTGCCCAAAAGGATAATGGACGGAGGGAAAGAGAAAGAGAGAGAGAGTTAAATGAATAAGAAATATGTCAGTGGAGCTATTAAAACGTTACCAAAAATTACTGTCTTTAAATATGCATACGACTTGC
Organism: Leucophenga varia; assembly: GCA_018903435.1. Classification (NCBI taxonomy): domain Eukaryota; kingdom Metazoa; phylum Arthropoda; class Insecta; order Diptera; family Drosophilidae; genus Leucophenga; species Leucophenga varia. The sequence goes on along the minus strand of JAEIFJ010000091.1, from coordinate 326,056 downwards.
TTAATGAGAGAACGTTTCTAATTACCAAACCTCTTAATGTGCCTTTAAAGTATGTCACGGAAAATGAGCAAACTTAAGTAGTCGGAATTCGGTGAGATGGAAGTGACTACTTAAAATTGTCTTTTCAAAATTTTAATTTAATAAATGCAATTAAAAAATGTTTGCAAACTTTGAAAGAAGAAGCTTAGGAAGAAACAAACATGGAATTTGATGAAAATGTCAAAAAAAAATTAAGGTTGGTTCTTGATTTGTATACATTTCAAGCTTCCAAAATAGCAAGAATTTAAATTCCGAGATAATGTAGATTCAAATTTTCGAGTTTCAATTTAATTGCTAAAAAAAAAAGGGTCTTGAAATAACTTGGAATCCTTAAAGTAGGCATTGAAAGTCTGGTCGAGTAAAACAAAACTGAATATTTGAAATTTTCGGAAAACTCCCAAAACCTCGACTTATGCCTAAAAAACAATTTTTTTCTTCTTTTTCACTTATGTGGCAATAACTCAGTCAACTACAAATCGAAATTTATTTTTAAAGCTGTTTTGAAAATGAACAAGGAAAAACGTTAACTTCGATGTTACCGAAGTTGAAATACCCGCCACATCTGGGTTAAGTTTATTTTTGAGCTTCCGTGGTTTTAGTAAAATTTGGAGAAGGAATGGCATGGAGTCAATAGACCGATATAACCAAAGTTTAGACAGAATAATGTGGTCAAATGTTTAGCCTAAGGTCAGAATAATAAGCATTTTCCTTAAAAAAAATATAGAAAATGGGTACTAACTTTATATTGGGGCTACATGTTATAGGAGACTGATCCTTATAAGTAAATGGGCGTGGTACCTTGGTTTCGACATCGGATGACATAGAAGTGTTCTTATCCAATTTTGAGTGAATACATTAATACTAACTATTTTCATACAAAAAAAAAAAAAACGGTGAACTTGTATAGGGGCTGTACCTTTTAACGGGTACACTTTACCTGTTTAGGACTGAGAAAAGCTTAAGTTTCGAGTTTCAGTTCAATATCTTTAAAATTAAGCGAATGAATCGCATATCTACTGATCTCGTCGTGCTGATCAAGAATATATATACTTTATGGGGTCTTCGATGTCTCCTTTAATGCGTTTCAAACTTTCTGACAAAATCAAACCAACCCTATGTATGGCGGGTAAAAAACAAACCTTTCGAAAACGTATTTTCCACTCGAAGAAGTTTTTTTGCTTCGAATTTTCCTTGGTCTCGTCTACGGTTACGAAGCAGCGCTAAAAGTCTTTCGGATTGCAATTGAACATCGTCAAACATTTCTTCAAAATAGTTACACGGCTTTCTGGAGTGACGACCTATTTTGGACAATCTAAACTTCGACTTCATTTATGTTGGTTGACCACAACAAAATTCTATAAAACCCATTTTTAGTCATTGGAATTGTATGTGCAAAGATCCCAAATTATTTATCAAGCCTTTCCTTGGTATTGATGGGTTTTTTTTTTTTCTGCGCACTAAAATAGAACATGCTTTTTCGATTAAAACAGTTTTCATCATTAAATAATAAAAATAATCAAAAATCTGCACAATTGAGCATATAGAACATTATCTTCTTTATTTGTTTCTATTCCTTTTTATCTTTAGCGAGTTGAGTATCAATTTATTCATACCAGCTCATATACGGCGTGCCCATCAACTAACATTTAGGTTCTCAGTTTATTAAATATTCCTGATGAAAATAAAAAATTATTTGTATGGTCCCGTGTGTGCACAACGAACGGATGTGTATAAACCAAAGACAAATAAAACATTCAATGACCCATAAAGTGATGCCACTTTCGCTTTTTTCTTTCTCACATACACATGTTGTACTGTTCAAAATTTCAGTACAGTTTAACATGCATGAGTGCGAAGAAGCAAAAAAAAGCGAAAATGGCATCACTGGACCCATCTCATATTTATTGACCCAAATTCCAACACGATTGTCACGATTTTCAAAATCTTCTTATACAAAACATTCCGATCGCTAATGCTAGGAACGAGTAGAATATTTTTACAAATTTTACAAATAAATAAAAAATATCAAAACAAAAAAAGTATGTAGTTATAACATACAAATACAGACAAATCATTTTCCATAACTTAAACTAATGTGTAAACTATTTGCGAATAATAATATATGATTTTTTGTTTGAGAACATGATCCAACTACAATATAAAATATTCCGCTTCATTTTACTTATATAATTTTAACATAGTAAGCTTTGTTCTCTCTTTTCAAAATATATAATTGCAGCATTATTAAAAATTCTATTACATTAGTCGATTTTTGCAAAATATATGTAATCAATTTAGTACAAAATTGATACGTCTTTCTACTTACACAGTCTAATAATAACGAAAGGTCTTTGTCTAATTAAATGTTGAAAGGCCACGGGTCCATTACGTTTTGGCTCATTGAACTTTAAGACTTGACTTAGACAGTGCATAACCGGCGTGTTTAACTACGTGGTTCGAGCGTTTTGTATTGCAAACAAAATATGTTTGGGCTAAAATAAAAACATACTAATAAATACCAGTTTCTTTCTGACTTCAGCGTTCCCAAAATATGTATGTTGAGGAACGCTGTAATTAGCTGTGTTTTTTACATGTTTTTTTGTTTATACTCTTTGATTGTTTGGGGCTTGTATGTTATAATAAAAAAAAAATAAAAAAGCAAAACATTTTTATATGGGAAAATTAGATAATCGACTTCTTAAATGAACCGAATGTGCCTAATGCATTGTTTTAGAGGAATTTCGAATTGTAGTCTTTCAAATGAAACCAGTTTGGGACACATCAGTTAGATGGTTTCAAAGTCCATAGCGGACATAGAAACATTTTAATTTTTTATGTATAAAGTTTACTAAAAACGTAAGGTAACGAAAGAGAAAAACTCGATTACTATATAATTTTGTTTTCTATTTAAAAATTACTGCCTCCAATTTAATATTTTCGTTACAGCGATTCAATAATGTTTCAAATGTCTGTTTTAGATAATTTTTCGGAATATTGCATCCTTTTAATTTAAATTTCAGTTTCGGGTACACAGAAAAAGTCATCCGGTATCGCACAAATTTTCGCCATCTAACATTTCATAGCATTTTGGTGTGTTTAGACGAATCCGAAACAACTGATTTTACTTCCGAAATAAAATACCCACCATTTTATTTAAAGAACTCCACTAAAGCTTTATTTTATTAAAACATTGCTACAAGCAACATCTTCTACACAAACTATCTAATACAACCAAAGTTATAAAATCACTTACTCCACATATGTATGTACACAACAAATAAATATCTTATGTGTATAAGTATCTATTAAAGTTGTCTTGTCTTTATGTACCTACATTACCGAACGAACGGAGAAATACCTGTGGCAATCACAGAGCATTTCATGTGGCATTTCCTGTTTAAATATTCATTGCATTTGTTCAGTTTATTTTTTTTTTTTGTATTTGTTCGGATTTAGCTTTTGTTTGTTTGTTGTGCTTAAAAGTTTTTAGTTAGAAAATATTTCAGTATCCTTTTTTTTTTACCACATTGCTTTGGTTTTATATGTAGCTTTGCTTTTTTTGTTTGTTGTCGTTATTGTTGTTATTTTTGGTAGCACTTGTTAAAGGCTTAAAGGATTTTATATCCTTACACACGTGCTTTTGTGGCCTAAACAAAAAAAAAAAAAAAAAAAAACCACAAAATATTGCACAATGAATTAGTTTAATATGACGTGCGCAATTTTCGTAAAGTTTTTGATTGAATTTTTTTTTTTGCTTGTTTCATTTTTTATTTGTAAACCAAAATGAGCATGAATTTTTATTGAAACTTTTTATACACTTCAGATTAAGTGTTTGGTATATTAATTTTGTTGCATGATTTGTCACACACAGGGAAGATTTCTTAAAGTCAATTAATTCTCACCTTGTCCGTCTGTCCGCTGTCACACATATATAAGTATATTCCGTCTGTCCGCACATATATCCGTCTGTCCGCACATATATCCGTCTGTCCGCACATATCCGTCTGTCCGCCATATGTCCGTCTGTCCACACATATGTATATCCGTCTGTCCGCACATATGTCCGTCTGTCCGCACATATGTCGTCTGTCCACCATTTTTTTTCCGTCTATGAACCATTTTGTCCGTCTGTCCACTTGTTTGCTCGTGCATATAGCTCAATATTACTTTTATATGCATGTGTTAAATGACTTGTTTTGTACAACTAGATTTACTATAAGTTTTTATGTCAACTCTTATAGAAGGATTAGCTTCTCATTAGAAGAGTATTAAAACATGAGTTTTCTACTTTTCTTTATTTCCATTCAAACGCAACCTTATTGTAGGAAATTAAAGAAAATTTCTATCTTCGCTATGCTTGGCTAAATGTATACATTTCCTACTTAAAATGAAAAACAAAAACATTGAAGTGAAGCATTTGATTGAAAAAGTTCAAGGAATGCATAATCTACTCGTAAGCAAGATAAGTAGTTTTTTTTTCTATTTTTTATTTGTTCCTTTTTTTATTTTCTGTGCTCATTTTAAGGTAGACAATTGTTCTACTTTGAATAGAATAAAAAGTTTTGTATGTACTTTAAATTTAAATAATGTTTTTATTTTTTTTTGTCAAGGATACTATTTACTAAATAGAAAGGTGTATCTTCAGGTCTCTCATGAGATTATCCTTGCTAGTAATGTGATAAGTTCTGTGAAAGCTGTAAAGCAATAGGAGAAAACAAAAAGTAAGAAGTATTCATAGCCATAAAAAATAAGAGATTAAAAAAAAAAAGTTTTTAAGTTTTTTTGAACATGTTTTCCAACAAAGTATCAAATTCTTTGATTCTGATAGTTTGATCGTCATAACAATAACCATTTCAACCATCTGAAACGATTCATAACTTTATTGAGTGGAATTTAGCGATTTTTAACATTTTTGCACAAATTAGACTAAATTATACCCAATAAATTTAGTTCCTAAACCAATAATCTGCCGAGAAACTGTAGTTTATGTAATTAAAGAATAATTCTACTCTGATAAACATGCCAATCACTCCATCGGAAATAAAGATATCAGCTATTACATTTTTTTTTAAAATCAAAAACTTTTGTCAACAATATCTCCAAAACCGTTCGATTTAGAATCTAATCTTATTTCATTTTATGATTTTATATGAAATTTTACATTAAAAATAAGTATTCAATACACTTTTTTTCTTAATTATTTTTTTGTCTTGAGCATTTAACTGAAGAAACTTTAAACACATTATGAAACAAAAGTAAAAATATTAGCTTTATGTATAATAATTTATATTACTATTGGAGTCTATTGCCGCAGTAGGAAAAGCTAACGGATTGATGTGGTCTCGAAGCCGTTCGTTATATCATGAGCTGTGATGGTTTATTTCCGAAGCAATATTTCATCGCCGAAGCTTGCTATACCGGAGTAACGTGTCCAGCATAAGTGGCAAGTACGTGTAATTACCAACCGTTTTGGCATCGTCTAAGTAAAAAGCATATAAAGTAGGGCTCAGAACACTACCTTGTGATACACCTGCCCTATTGGTCGTATTGTGAGTGTACGCCTTTCACCGCTACTTGCAAACAGCGTCTCAAATAAAAAAGAATTAAGAAAAAGAAAGTATGGTGTTCGTAGGTGATTCTTTATTTTTAGCAACAAACACTCGACCCAGTCACGATCGATTGCTTGTTGCATGATCTTTTTTTCAAAAGCATCGAGAATATGATGCACCACTCTGTGTACTTGCTCTGTAGTACCATGTTTAGCCAGCATTCTAGCTAATAAAATTCTTTGAAAAATTTTTGAAAAAAAATAGGCAATATGCTAATCGTTCTATAAGACTCAACCTGTCCTTCAGGATTTCCAGGTTTCACAATCGTAGTGATAACAGCGCATTTCCACTGTAAAGGAAAGAAGCACATTCGCAGCATAGTGTTGAATAAAAGTATCAGAAAAGGTACTACTTCAACAGTACTACTTGACCAAAAAGAACTACTACCATCAATACCATCGTATCCCGGAGCTTTACGCGGTTTTAAAGCTTTGATTTGTTGATTGACCTCTTCCAATGTTATATGTCTGATTCTTTCTGTAGGAAAATGTGGAAGAGAAAGATATTGAAATGTGGAGTTTGCATCATTAGTTGAGACGAATTGAAAAGTTTCAGCTTTCTCCTCAATTATTATTTTCCATTTAAATCGTCGTATTACGCAACGGTTGTCTTTTGATTTTGCTAGTTAACATCCACAAGTTATAAACGTGAGATTTATTTGGAACTGAGTTAAGAAGCAAATCATCAAAAAAGTGAGACAGACCGTCCGAAAGATTTTTAAGTCTCTTTGTATATTTGGCTGTAAAATATAGATGACTTTCGAAATAATTTGAAAGAGAGAAACCACTAAAATCTGCTAAGTTTCGATTCCTAGTCTGGCCGCATGCTCTCCGATGGGCCAGTGCCCGTTGACCGATTATTATAGGCCTAATGGGCGAAATGGTTGCTAATGACAGAGACTACTGCACCCATTGGGGTCTCTACCTGAACCGGTTGGGAGGCGCTAGCTTATTCCTCCCTGGCCAGTAGGTCTGCGTGCTCGTTTGCCCCGGAACCCACGAGAGGATGATTGAATTATGTTGGCTGGCCTTGTTAAGGGCCCTAATCAGCTTTGACTTGGTGTCGTGAGAACCTAATGCCTTTATGGCAGCTTGGCTGTCCGAGAAGATGAACACCGATCTGTCGCGGAACATTCAGCTATGCAAGCAGCTCACAAGCGCAAGTATAGCGTGAACCTCCACTGCAGACCTGACGAGTCGAAAAGATTTCTCAACACTAAGGACCTCTGACTATACTCCAGAAACCACACCGCAGTAACATCTTTGAACCATCGGTGTAGATTGACAGACCGGCATTACACCCCAACAGACTAGACTTCCAGTTCTGTCTGGAGGGTAATAGAAATGTCCTAAAAGATTTGAAAATAAATCTGGGTTTTCAGACAGAAAGTCAGTTGTCAAGCCAACAAGCTCCACAGGGAGCCTTGTCAGGATAGCGCCGTGGCCATAGTTTGTTGGCGACCAGAGGCCTGATTATCTCAGGCGAAGTGCGCTTGTTGTTGCCATTTCCTAAATGTGCAAGCCGATCTCTGTAATCTACTTAGCTTGGTAACGTTGTACTGGTTCCTCAGGGCAGGCCACCAGGCCAAGGCACCATAGCACAAAATAGGGCGGACTTCTGCTGTGTAGAGCCGAAGAACCATCTTCGGCGTTAGGCCACAGCCCTTGTCGAATAGATTAGAGCAGGAGTAGAAGCAACAGTTGCTTTCTTAAACCGTTCTTAGATATTATTTTTCCAGTTTAGCTTGGGATCTGAAATAAGACCAACGTACTTAACCCTGCTGGACAGAGTTAAGCGGGTACCTCCTAACTTAGGTAGCGGAAAATTCGATGCCAATAATAGTCCCAATGAAATATTTCAATATGGATAGGACTAAAACTTATTTTAGGTATAGCCTCTATACAAATATAAACCTATTTTTTATTAAAATTTAATACAATGAAGAATGGTAACAAGTTAGGATTTAACTTAAGGTACATAAAGATTGGGTACAGGGTATCTTGCAGTCGAGCGTACTCGACTTCAGCTATTCAAACTATTTATTTTTAAATATGGTTAAAATAAGTTATTACGCCAAGTCAAATTAGTATATTGTGTATAAATTTGGAAAAGATCGGACCACTGCAGCATATAGCGCTCGTACAAAATCACCACCCTTTATTATAATTTTGCGTAATAATTTGATATGAATTGTGAGTCGCTACGAGTTCTTTATAGAAACAAAGTTTAGCGACCAAACTATTGAATTCCATGGTTACAACTTTTATTTGAACTTTTTAATTTATTTCAAATTAAATTTAAAACAAGGAAAAACGTTAACTTCGGTGGAACCGAAGCTGAAATACCCGTTACATGGGCGTGTCGTCTTGGTTTTGACCCTGGATGACCAAAAAAATGTTTTTACCCAATTGGGAGCGAGTACATTCATAAATAATTACTATTTAAAAAAAAAAATCGAAAAAAAATCGATAAGTTTGTATGGGGCTATACCTAAAAATGGGCGTGGCACTCTCATTTTCGAACTTAACCTAGTCGTTGCCGAGAAAAGCTTATGTTTAAAATTTCAGCCCAATATCTTTATATCTTCATCGAAAAGATCGCATAGCAACAAACAGACGGACAGACGGACAGACGGACAGACGGACAGACGGACAGACAGACGGACATGGCTAGATCGATTCGTCTCATCGAGCTGATCAAGAATATATATACTTTATGGGGTCTCCGATGCCTCCTTCAATGCGTTACAAACTTTTTGACAAACTGAATATACCCGTTTACACTATGTGTAACGGGTATAATAAATAAAATAAACACTTTCGACTATATAAATATATTTGTTTCATTTTTATTTATTTTTTTTTTTTTATCATTTTTCCTTTTAATATTTATTTACTAAAATATTTTTCTTTTACGAAAATGAAAAATTAACATAAGCACTTCAATTTATTTCACATTGCTCCCGTTTGTGTAATTTACGCCGCAAAATTATAATATATCATATTTTTTTCCACTTTTCTTCTTTGTGTTGTCGAGAATTTTGCCTCCAACGACAACAAGAAAAAAAAATAACGACAAACAATAAAGCCGGCAAACGTTGATTACATTATTTTCTGAGACGCACACACAGATACAATCTTACACAAATACATATAAAAACACTTAGCAACATAGCCCATGCGAGAGAAAGAGTGTATATTGACATTGAAGTCGAATGGGAAACCTTGAAATAATTATACGAGTATAAAATATTAAAAGCGCACTCATATCTCAGCTAATTGCTTGTTTTAGCTAATTATTTATTTAGAATAGTTTTCATTTTAATTTTTAAAATAGAAGTATCTTATTTTCAAGAAGCAGAATAGTGAGACACTTTTAATCTTGTGCAAAATGGCGGATGAAAGTAGGGTATGTAGCATTCGTGATCAACTCAACTAAAGCTCTTTTTTTCGTATTTGTTTTGATTTATTTTCTTACAATTGTTTTCGCTAATAAAATTTATTTCACTTTTTATTCACATATTTTGTTTTGCTCGTAAAGGCGCTCGTACCGTGCTTTACTCAACACTTTACTCAATTATTTTTATACCTGAATGTATAGCGTGAACGGGTATATTCAGTTTGTCAGGTAGTTTGTAACGCTTTAGAGGGAAATATCTTAGACCTTATAACGTGATCAAAAAGTAGTAAGACTTTTTAAATAAAATAAAAACATCGTCTTCAAACTAATCCCCTCCGGATACAATACACTTATTATAACTTTTTTCCAGCCCTCGAAACAGTTGTTTAAATCGATTTCCAGAATTTCCAGGCATTCTTCGATGCTATTTGAATCTCCTCAATCGAGTCGAAACAATGTCCACACAGAGGCAATTTAAGTTTAGGAAACATTCAGATGTCCGGTAGAGCTACATAAATCAGGAGAATAGGGCCGCTGCGGTACGATATGCATTCAAATTTTGATGAAAAAGACAAGGAGAACTAAAGCCGTTACGAAGGCGCATTGCCGTGGTGAAGAAACCAAAAGTTTCAGTCCATAAGTCCGGCCTCTTTTGACGAATTGTTTCTCTTAAACGACGCAAAACACCAAAATAATATTCATTATTAGCAGTTTGGCCCGGTGGAAGGAATTCGTAATGCCCACACCACGATAATCGAATAAAACTGTCAATATGACCTTGATTTTTCGAATTGCTTTGGCGTGGTTTTTTCGGTCTCAGCTCCCCTTTGGCACGGTATGCATTTGATTAGTTCACAGTTTCAGGGTTGTATGTATAAATCCATGTCTCATCTCCAATAATAATGTGTTTTATGGCGCTATGATAGTCAGAAATCATGGTTTCACAGACACTTACACGACGATTTCTTTTCGAACAAATTGAGTTGTTTCGGTACCAAACGAAATGAGACGCGCTTGAGACATAGTTGGTCTTTTAAAATCGATTGAATTGAACCAAATGATACGTTGGTGTTGTCAACAAAGTCTCAAATTGTCAATCAACGATTTTTGAGCACTAAATCGTTGATCTAGTTGACGCGGCTCTCATCGGTAGACGTGGATGGACGACCAGGACGCTCATCGTCTTTGACTTCTGCATTCTTTCAATAATTTTAACCAAACAAAAACACTGGCAACTGACAAAACATTATCACCAAATGCTTTTTTTAACAAATCCTATATTTGGGTAGCCAAACCCCATCTTTAAAACAAAATTTAATGAAACTTCTTTGTTGATTTTTGTAAAAATCGAAAAATGTTTTTTGTTGTTGACGGAAAACACGCATGTCTCATTAACTTCTGACACTATGGTCCCTAAATTTGGCATAGCTGTCAGTTAAGGTCCTTCCAACTTAAGGAAAAAAAATGGCCCGAATAATTCGCGGGAAATTTAAAACGATTTGTCTTACTACTTTTTGATCACAGGCATTGCTCATAGAAAATAGGGTTATTTATAAAGCTAACTTCTTCAAATATGGTGAAAACTTTTATCATGATGGTCTATGTATACAGTACATATAGATTTGATAAGGATCAGATAACTAGAGATTATACATTGAAAAATAATAGGTCACTGTGTCATATAATCCCTCTACAAAGTCTCCTAAAATATCCGAGTTTTTGGTTCAAAAACTTCGTGACAAGTATCAAAACTTTGGTTCAAACAAACTTAACGTTTTTCCTTGTTTCTTAACGCTAGACTGGCTCTTTGTTTTTGTTCGTAATTTTCTTTTTATTGTGCAACATTAATGACGTCACACTGGCTGCTCTATCATCAAATCAAATTGTGTTGAGTGATTTTAATCAATTTTGTGCGTCTTTTGGCGCCATAAAAAGTAACTCAAACCTTTGAAGTTTGTTTTTATGCTACAGAATCAGGTCAAATTGTTTGCCATTACCTTCATTTTTTTCGACTTTGTAATAAAATTCTTTTTTTATTTATTTATTTATTTTTTTTTTTATTTAGCACTTGTTTGGTTTAAGTTTGCTTTAATTCATAAAAAAAAAAAATTTTTTTTTTTTGCGTAATGAAAAGTTTTTCGAATTTCAAGATAAATTCGTAGTATTAACTTGGAAAAAACTTACATTTGTCATTGTCGTATTTAGTTGCGCTGCTCGTAGTGGAAATGTATAAATGGCGCCAAAGTTCGTTTTATTTGTTTTTAGCGTTGAAAGTTAGTTTATTTTATAGCAAACAACTCAATAATGGAAGACAGTGCAATACTCACACCTGTCTTAATAAAAAATATATTTGATTCCCAATGCCGAGCCAATGCATGTTTTGTTTCGTTTTGACTTAAGTAAACAAAATTTAATAGGAACAAAATCGCTTCCGATTCTTCTGACATTATTCTCCAACGAAAACCTATGAAAAAACGTCATCCATTTCTAAAGTTAATGTTGGTTACTGGTGATGAAAAGTCAAGACCTTCAAATCATGATCGAAGCGTAGAGAACCAGTGCTTACTTTGGCCTAGCCCCAATTGAAGGCTAGAAGGTTATGATGTAGGGAATTATTTACTACGAGCTACTCTCCCACAGCAACATTCCTAATTCGGTTCCATAGATAGTCTGATGAAAACAAGCTTCCAGAAGCAGCAGAAGAAAATAAAACTAAAATGAACGCTAAAATCGAGTATGCTCTGCTTCAAGATACCCAGTACCCAAGCTCTATATACCTTAAGTTAAGTCTTATCTTAGTACCCTACTTTGTTGTATTGGTTTTTCGTACAAAAACTCAAAAAAAATAAAAATGGGCTAATTTTGTAAGAGGGCTATACCTAAAATGATTTGGGTCTTACCATTTGTGCTTAAGGTAGTCCCATATTTCATTGGGACTATCTTAAGTATAATTTATACTAATAATTTATAAAAATACTATAGGTCCTAGTATATAATGTATAAGAAACAGAAATTTTTATGCAAAAACACAAAATTTTAGTATAGATGTGTATGGAGGCTACACATAAAAAAAGGATTAGAGAAAAACCGTTTGTAAGTGAACACTTGACGGCTCAGGAGAAATATGGGGTCCTATATCTTATAGTCTACGAGATAATCGTTTTCATAAGGCAAAGAACAGACATAGCTAAATCTGCTGATCAAGAATATATATAGTTTATAGGATCTTCCATGTTACATACATTTGCACAAACTTAATAAACCCTTTCACCACTTGGGTATAGGAAATAATTAACAATGACTTCACAATATTTTTCGTAACATTCTATCGTATCATGGTGACAATCATCATATTAGCTCATTTAAAATGGCAGCTAATAAGATTGGATCTATACATACTAGGACCGCAATTAAGTTTTTTTATTTTTAATTCGATTAAGGAATTAGGAAGTCATATTTCGATAAATTCAAGAAATCCGCATTTATTAAACTCCGCATTCTACGACCAAACCCGTACACCCAATTTTCCACTTCATCGATATTGGCCAAGTGTAGCTCAGTCATGCCATATTGCCAGTCATGCGCCATTAAACCTTTTCAAACTTGTTGGAACTAGTTTTTTAAAAAAAGGGAAACAATTTTTGATTCATCTTTCCAAATGTTAATCGTTTAGTGTGCGGTTCAATAACATAAGAACCTGGAAATGAAGATTTCAATTGGCACGTAAAGATTCTAAGCTTTGATTAGGGGTGTCAATTAGTCCGTACCTGGTATTAAATCATTTTTCAATAATAATTATTACCCAGAAAGCGTGTGCTCTTTTCTCCAATATTCCACATAAAAGGCAAAATACTAAAACTCAAGCGTTTTGACTTTCCTTATCCTGCGCCTCCAATGTCCACAATCTTTTTAGACCCGCCTCACATAGTGTGGAGGGTATTATCATTATGTCAGAAAGTTTGTAACGCATTAAAGAAAACTCTATAAAGTATATATATTCCTGATCAGCACGACGAGACGAGTCAATCTAGCCATGTCCGTCTGTATGTCCGTCCGGCTGCTCATCTGTCCGTATTTATGCAACTCATTTTTAAGTTTTTTTGTGAAAATAGTAATTATTTATAAATACATATTCACTCCAAATGGGGTAAAAACACTTCTATTGTCGTCCTATATATACTCTACTGATATTATAAGGATCAGCCCACTACAACATATAGTCCCAATACAAAGTCAGCCCCCCTTTCTCCAAATTTTTTTTCAAGAAAATGTTTATTATTCTGTCCTTAGATTGAAATCTTATCCCATTATTGTGTCTAATCTTTGACTCCAAGCCATCCCTTTTCAAATTTTACCAAAGCCATTGATGATCAAGAATAAAGTAAACCCAAATGTGTATTTTGAGTATTTGAGCTTTGGTTCCACCGAAGTAACGTTTTTCGTTGCTTTTTTTAATACATCTTTCTGTCTATATTATTTTCCTCTCCCGAAGTCCTGCGAAAATTTTATGCACCAAATTATTTTCTTGGTTCTAAGAAGGTTTTACACCATACCATCCTGTGGGCACGCTACTAATACATAGTACATCGTAGTGTACCATAAGTGACTTTTATGTTTTTCTTACTGTTGATATTCTCGAGGAGAAAAGTTTGTATTTTTACTTTGTTAGAAAACTCTCGTAGCTGATAGATTTTACTACATTCAAACATATCCTGAGGTCAAAAAGCACACTTGCCAATAATTTGATTCTAAATGTGAGCTTTCTGTTCTGTTTTGTTCTGACGCTGCTTAAATAAACTACAATACTCGTAGTAGCACAACAAATCTCTATTTGGGTCATGTCAATTAATAACGTTTGTCATATTAATGCAGTTGCCTGAAGCTATGAATTTTTATTGGATTTCAGGCATACGAGTACTTCATTTACATAAAACGTTTGATATACACAAAAATAAAAAGATCAAAAGCTACAAAGCAATTATTGATACATATGCTATGTGCAACTTAAGCGATTTAAAGCACACCACAATCATTAATGACAGCTGTGCTGTAATTTGTGTATCAATTATCTGCCTTTAATTTATTAATATTACAAATGGGTGTATGCATTAGTCTTGGCAATTTTTTCTTTTTCGAAATATTTAGCTTTTATGTAAAAAAAATGGTAACTAATGGATTATTCAAAGTATTGGCCCTCGCAAGCCAAAACTCTTTCCCCGACATTCTGGAAATTTAAGCATATCAGCTCCGGAATATGACTCGTCTCCATGAACTGACCTACATTTTGCCATCTTTATAAGAAGTAAACCGCTGCTCGGCTGGGCATGACTCATCGGACGCACCAAGTGGTAGTCGGAAGAAGCAATGCTTGGGCAATAAGGCAGGTGGGATAGTGCTTCATTGCTTGGCACACAAAACAATCGAGTTCAGTAATGCTACCACGTGATCGTTTTATTTGGTTTTAACAGCTCATAATTAGTGTTGGAAAAAGAGCGATTTTTAAATTGCAGTGTTATTAGCGAAAGCCACTTGAAAGTCGCAGTAAGTGCAAACAGTGATAAAATCGCAGTTCGCGAAACACAATCAGCGTTTACTGAAACACAAAATCGCCTCTAACCGAACTGCTTTGCTACATGAATACAACAATCCGACTTGGTTTTAAATCATTGAAAAAAAAAAACACTCCCTTAATTGTTAAAATTGAAAAAAAATATTTTCAAAAACAGTGTTGTAATTGGTTGCTTCCATTGCAACTGCCAGTTTAGCACAATCACTTATAAATGAACAGTTTCACTGTTCGCGATGAGCGACAAACAAAATCGCTCATTGAGGAACTAGAAAATCGCACTACAATTTTTAAATCACAGTGAAAAAATCACCGAAAGTGATATTGTTTTGGCAACACCACTCATAATAGATCATTCCAGGCTGGTTCCCTAAATTACAAAGCACAAACTTGAATTCTTGAATATTTCGCTTTGCCTTCGATGCTATTTCTTATACCCTGAATCCAAAGCGTAAAAGGGTATATTAGGTTTGTGTAAATATATGTAACAGACAGAAGGAGGCTAGATAGACCCTATAAAGTGTATATCTTCTTGATCAGCATTGGAAGGGGAGTCGAACTAGCTATGTCTGTCTGTCCGTCCGTCTGTCCTGCTGTCTGCCATATGAGAGAGATAATCTTTATAGAGATAGGGCCACCATATTTGAAACTTAGACTCTCCTGGACCGTCAAGTGTGCACTTGCAAACGATTTTTCTCTAGACCCATTTAAAGGGGTACCCCCCATACAAATCTACCCCAAAATTTGGGTGTTTGCATAACACAGACATTTTTTTCTAATTCAAGGAAGTCTAAATTTAGTATAAATTATGTCTATGATAGTCCCAAAGAAATATTCCAATATGGGTGGGACCAACAAAATTTTATATATGTATAGCCCCCATACAAACATAACCCATTTCTTAAGTTTTTGAATGAAAATCCAATACAACGAGGTATGGTAGTAAGATAGGACTTAACTTAAGGCACATAAAGATTGGGTAAAGCGTATCTTGCCGTCGAGCATACTCGTCTTCGGCTTCAATTTTTACGGTACCCAATTAACCTACTTTGTGGTTTTGCCCAAGGCTTTCAAACGCCTCAAAATGGCTGCTTGATCAACGACTTTATCGAGTAATTCCTTTAATTATTTAGCTTCAAACTTTTTCAGCTGACCTGAACCACAACAAATTAACCACTTTTAAATCGTTGTAACTTGTCATGACAATTTCTTTCACTAATGATGCCCACACCATAAGTTTCTACAAACATTCAGCATGCTTCAGTCGCAGTTTTCTTCGAAGTAAGATTCAGAAAATAACACTTCACACAAATTATGCAAATATGACACAAAATATGCAATGATTTTGCAAATTTCCAAATGTAAAAATCTATCGGCAAACGCTAAAGATTATTGCATACACCCAATAACAAAAAAAAAATTTAATAATATTTAAGTGAAGCATTAATTTCATAAAAAAAAGTCAACAAACAATTTAACTTGAATATGGCTAACATGGCGTATGCGCAATATTAATATGAAATGAAATTCATAATTAATAAATAATTATACGCAACGTTGCCGCTGAAGGAGTAACTCGTCATCGTCATCGTCGTTGTTGTTGTTGCGTATATATCTTTGTTTTATATTGTCCTTTTTTTTATTTTTATGCATATTTACTTTTTTCATTACGTTCTGTCGTTTGCATGCAACAGGAAACACGAGATTAAATGTTGAATAAAATATGAAAATATCATAACGTGAAAGAGGCAAAAATGCAAAGAAAATGAAAATATGAAAATGTGAGAAAATAAAAAACAACTCTGCGTGTGCCCAATTTTCCCCCTTTTTTCTGTGTGTAGCAATAATTTCTTTTTGTATAGTTTTCACATTTTGCACGTTGAATACATTTGCATACAAAACTATAGCAATGGCAGCTGCAACAGTAGCAGCCGCTGGCGGTATTTGAGCTCACTCATCTCAGCTCAGCTCATCTTTAAATAAAATTTCAAAAACGTGTAGACTGTTTCTAATTGTGTTGCAAACAAACACACACATACATATACAGTAGCAGAGCAGTCTAAATTGATTTTCAACTAGTTGGACTTTTGCTACAGCTGCTGCTGCTGCTACTGTTGCTGTTGCTGCTTAACACTTTCAATGACCTACTAGCTGTATGCTAGATGTCTAGGCTAAAGACTTGTTGTCATTGAAACTGCCAAGCTGTAAACTTTGCTGCAAGGATTTGTTTTTTTTTATTATTTTTATTTTTATTTTTTTACTTTATTACAAGGTGCTTCTGTGGCAAGGCTAAGCTAAATGCATCATTAAGTTGCGACTCTGCTAGATGCAGCATTTTAGAATTTTTTTTTCATATTCTTGGAGAACAACATAAAAATAAGTTTGTTGCTATGTTTTTGTTTTTATACCCGCCACACATAGTGTGAAGGGTATTATCAGTTTGTCGGAAAGTTTGTAACGCATTAAAGGGGGCATCGGAGACCCCATAAAGTATATATATTCTTGATCAGCTCGATGAGGCGAGTCGATCTAGCTTTGTCCGTCTGTCCGTCCGTCTGTCTGTCTGTCCGCCTGTTATTTCATTGCGATTTACTCGGAGTCTACTGGAGATGCTTAGCTGAAATTTTAAACTTAAGCTTTTCTCGGCAGCGCCCCTTTTTAGGATTAGCCCCCCATACAAACTTTCCGTTTTTTTCGATTTTTTGTATGAAAATAGTTATTATTTATACATATATTTACTCCAAGTTAGGTAAAAACACGTCTAATATCATCCAATGTCAAGTCAAATTTGCCACGCCCATTTTTAAATATATCCCCCTTACAAACTTACCGTCCATTTTCGAATTTTTGTTTTAAAAATAATTATTTTTTTTAAAATAATTTTTAACTCCAAATTGGTTAAAAACACTTTTAATATTAAATCAAGGTGCCACGCCTATTTTTTGGCAAAGGCCCCACACAACGTGAGTTGCATAAGACCATTGACCCCGTTCCATCCCATCTCGAAGTTCTATTTAAGCCACTGATGATAACACATTAACAATTTAAAAATACATGTGACGGGTATATAAGCTTCGGTTCAACCGAAGTTAACGTTTTTCCTTGTTTTTGTTTTAAATTCTTTGTTGCTTCCATTTGACGCCTAATGCGGCATATGCTTTAAATTTGTTGCTCTTACTGTCTTCCTGACTTCCACTCTGCACATTTTTATTGCCTGCCATTTTATTGGTTTATCTGCTTGTCCATCACACTCTGCTTTTTAAGTTGTCACGTAAACTAAATTTATATTTATCGATCTGTGGCTTTAAGAAATAAATATTGCCAAAATTACTTATTTTGATTACTTTGATTGCTCGCACAGAGACAGTCGAATGTTATGAATGACGCTTACTTTCCAAGGCACCCTTGAGCTGCAGAAATAATTGAAGAAAGTTGAAACAGATATAAAGCTGGCATATTACCCAGTCTAGCCGTGCACATAACATGGATCCTTTACTACGCACCAGAATCCAAGAAAGAGTCGAATAATTTAAAGCAGATATAACGACAGTTACCGAAGAATAAGTGGCTTCAACAAGAGAATTCAATATTTCCCACCACACACATCATTTCCAACAGTTTCTTTTTGAATCTTTTCTGTTTCCAAACCAAAAGCCATCGCTTGGTGGTAAGGAAATTTGGTTGAATGTGGAGTTCATCACAAAAATAAATGCGTATTTTGAAAACTATGAGAAAAATCTGCATCGATCCATTCGAAAATCAGGCAACACCGAGTCATAACAATAATTATTTGATTTATTTTGATTGGATTTATTTTTTAATCGAACCGATTTAAAATGATTCGGTTTGAATACGTTTCGACCCGGTGAAGAAATAAACCGATTCGAATGGAGTAGGTTAAGAAATCAACCAAATCGATTGCAAAACATATATTTATCTTGTATCCGATTTTGTTTATTCTGTGGATAAGAGCTTCGGATTCAATAAAAATAGTTTACAAACTTTGATTTTTTTGGATGGTTCTGGGATTTTATGGATCTATTCCCATGTATTTTGGGCCGTAGATTCCAGAAATGTCCACAAGAAATTTTTTTAAAGGATTTTTTGGGACTTTTTTCGTTATTACTTATTATTTAGAGAATGGATAATTCGAAACAGTTGACCTGTACCTTATTTGAAAGGTTATTAGTTAAAATTTTTAAATTAAAGTTATTTTGTTACAAAATAAGAAAAAACGTGTACTTCGGTGGAACCAAAGCTCATATACCCTCTTGGAATAATTTATTTATTATCATCAGTGGCTTTGGTCAAATTTGGAGAAGGGATGGCTTGAAGTCAATAGTCCGATATAACCAAAATTTAGACAAAATAATATGGTTTAACTATAGGCTTAAACAGATATAACAAACATTTTCTTAAAAAAAATCAGAAAATGGGAGGTGGGTCTATATGGGGGCTTTATCCATGGTGTGTACATATGATGATATTAGAAGTGTTTTAACCCATTTTAGAGTGAATACATTCATGAATTATACCTTTTTTTCACACAAGACATCTAAAATGGGCGGTAAGTTTGCAAAGGGGCTACATCTAAAAATGGGCAGGGCATCTTGGTTTTGACATTGGATGACGTTCGAAGTGTTTTTATCCAGTTTGGATTAAATACATGCATAAATATTACCTATTTTTATAAAAAAATCGAATATGGGCGATACGTTTGTAAGGGGGCTTTAACTACAAATGGACGTCGAACTTTCGTTTTCAAAATTAAGCTAGTTCAGTTCAGTTCAATTTCAGTTCAATATCTTTGAAACTAAGCGAATGAATTGCATATCGTCAAAGAGACAGATTGACGGACATGGCTAGATCGACTCGTCTCATAGAGCTGATCAAGAATATATATACTTTATGGGGTCTCCGATGCCTCTATTAATGCATTACAAACTTTCCGACAAATTGAATAAACCCGTTTACAGTATGAGTAACGGGTATAGAAAAGTTTGATTTGTGTAGGGTTACCCTCTTATATAAATAAGAACCCAAAACCTTTTTGGTTGTAAACATATTTGGTGAAACACTTACGTAGAGTATTAAAATTTTGTGTTTACCAAATGTAAAATTTTGTCTAATTATCTTTTTCCTTTATTATAACTCCCTTCCTTCTCTCTCAGTCTCTCTCTCTTTCACTTAATGTTTCACTTTAAAACAACACACACAGCGGAAGTCACACAGCTTTTATAAATGGCATCAACGCCTTACTTCGCGGCATTAAAAATTTAAAAATATTGAAGAAAATTTAAACGAAAATTGTTGAAGTAACTTTTTACCAACGCTGAAAACCATTAAACTTTTGTAAAAGGGAAACCAACAATTTATGGTATGCTCAGATGAAAGTGAAAAGTAAATTTTAATTGGCTTTTAACCACTTACCACGTTCTTTTTTGTTGTAAAATTTCATTGCGTTACCGTATTATAATATTGGTACATACTGTCAAGGTAGACACGGCGTATGCGTAATTTAAAATAAACGTCATTATTATTGCGCTGCTTTGATGTAAAATAAATATGCATATACCCAAAGCTATTCACACACTTTGGTAAATAAATATTATACAATATAAAATCAACATCAATGTTTACAATATGCAAATATGTATTTTTGATTGCCATTAGAAATATGCGTTAATTTTTTATTTACATATTTTTTTTTCTAGACACCCTATTCCTTTGGATTCCAATTTAGAAGGTAGTGTATTTTTATTTGTTTTCCTTCAAGCAGAACAAACATATCAAAACGCCTGCATTAAATCGTGTTTTGCCTTTTCATAGCACACCTTATATATTCTCTCATGAATTCAAAATACCACAGAGCCTAGAGGATTTCATGTCTAGAATATCCTTAAATATTTTAGCATTTTTGTTAACAAATTTTTATTTTATTTAAGTTGTTAATCTTTTTGTTTGCTACCAGCATATGCCACTATCTAAAACTTAATATTCTTTGCTTTTGTACACGTTTTCACATGTTTTGTATTTAAAATGATGATAGTTTGTGCGAAAATATATAAAACAAATTAAAAATATTTTCATCTAAGCTTCTGTTTTTTGGAGAATTTTACCATACATTACATAAGTTTATTATTGTGGTATGCACTCGAGAACAATAATGAAAAATTTTATTCCTCACAGCTTAGTATGAACTTCAATCAAAAATTTTTTTAATGAAAATTTCATAAAAATTCAGTTAAATTTTTCGGAATAAAATTAATGCGCTAAAATTTCATTTAATTTGATATCGACACTCCTGGAATAATGCCAAGAAAAATTCTCTATGGTGCTAAGTATTCTAATTGTGAAAGCTTAAACGGTAGCATAAGTTTTTTTTTTTTAATTAAAAAAAAATCTAAAGGTATGTACTAAAAAATGATAGCCAAAATTTGATCATATTGCTTTGATTAAATTATCCAAATACTTTAATTTTGTAAATATTTGAGTATATGTATTTTAATGCACTATGATCAAATTTAGGCATTTCTATATAGAGTTACATAGGATGACACTCGAAGTGGTTTTACCAAATTTGAAGTGAATGCTACAGTGAAAAAAAATAGTCAGAACTAGGCTTTTAAATTACTAGCAGATACCCGGCGTGTGCTATTTCGTTGTACGGGCGTTTCGGTCGCTCTTCCAACTTATGGCACTTTTACTATTTCCTTTTTTCTTGGTTGCAACGTAACCAAAGTGGGCTGGGGCTAACTTAAAAACATACTTTAAAATACCACTTTTTTGATCTTACCCATAACAATAACCATAAATGCCTGACATAGTGCCTGGGCCGTAGCCGCAAGGCAAGCAAATGGTCAGAGCGAAAGTGAAGACACACAAAGGTCACCACACGTTCCCATCATTAGCACAGAGTATAGTGGGAACATGAAAGGCCCTCTAATGGAGATTAAACGGAAACTGCGACTCTAGGGGAGTCTATTTTACCCAAGCCTGGCAATAATAACTGTTTAGGTTATAAACAGAGAATCCTCTCCGCCTCTTTAATAAGCAGAAGAGTATCCCTAGTCGGGCGACACTGATTTGCTCGGTAGTAATGAAACAGCGATTAAACAGAGTGAATCTGTAGCGGGCTAAAGCTGGACATTCACATAGAATGTGTATACTAGTTTCGTCGTCCTCCATGCAGAGTCTGCACTCTGACTCTGGGGACAGACCAATTTTGTGAAAGTAATACCTCAATCTGTTATGACCCGTGAGGTAGCCAGTTAGCAGCCTGAGGTCATGACGACTGAGGTGTACAATATTTTTAGGGCAGATAGGGCGAGCCAATTGCTTAGCTTGCTGCAGGCCCGGGTACTGAACCCAGTATTGTCGAAGAGATTCTGAGGAGAACCTATCGAAAGGGCGTATGGCAGAGGCCCAACTGAGCCCACAGAAAGGCTCCGGGCCAATAAAGGGAGAGGAGGAGCCGGCTCTTGCCGTCAATACCCCTGCGTCCAGGGACCCAGCAGATAGTGACTTTACGACGCTGAGAATGGAGCTGTAGTGCGTCATAAAACTGGAGCACTAACTTGGATGGAAAGTTCAGGACGTTTGATAGCAGCTTGGCTATCGGAAAAAATTGTAATGTTAGCCCCCCTTGGACTGTTTGTCAGAAGGTGGTGGGCGCAGACTTCGATGGCAAAGATCTCAGATTGAAAGATGGTGGGTCAAGCGCCCATTGCAATAGAGATCCTGGTGTTGGGGCCATAAATACCAGCACCAATGCCCGTTTCGGTGAGCGAGCCATCAGTAAACCACTAAATGGTTGCTGGTTCGAAACTAAGGTTCCCGCTCGTCCAATCTGACCGATTGGGGTGGAGGAACGAAAAGCGTCTGCCAAAGCGAAAAACCGTGGTCATATAATCTGTAATCTTGCGGATCTCGATGCCAGGAATGAATTTAAGGATGTTTGAATGACCAAAGTCAAGAAGTACTTGACTTGACTTGACCTCGTCGGAAAGACACAGGACGGAAAGACACAGGACAGATGGGAAAATTAGAAAATCGACTTCTTAGATGAACCGAATATGCGTTAGGCATTGTTTTAATGGGATTTCAATTTACTTGCATTGCTTACTTTCAAATGTAACCAATTTGGGGCTCATCGGTTTGACGGTTTCAACGAAATTCGCGGACATAGAAACATTTTTACTATTTTATATATATATGGATTTATTCTACCTCATCAACTTTGTCCCCTTCAAAATAGTCTCCTCTCGATATAATACCACCGCTTCGTTTAGTCCTCGTATCATGCTTAAAAGTCTTCTTCCGGTATAGCCTACAGAGCGCGCGCCAATTCACGTTGAATGTCTTCAATCAACTCAAAACAGTTTTATCGAAGTGGTCTTTTGAGTCTTGGAAATAGCCAGAAGTCACACGGAGCCAAATCAGATAACTAAGGTGATTGCGGAACGATATTGGTTGCATTTTTGGCAAAAAAAGTCCCGAATAATCAGTGTAGAAAATTCAAGAAACTTCAGTATTTTTGGTACCAATCGAGACTTGAGACCTTTGAGGCTTAAAACATGTTTCAAAATGGTATTAATTGATCCTTTTGATACGCCAATTTCATCAGCAATGTCTCATCAGTAATTCATCAGCAATGTCGATTAATTCTTTAACATTTTCAACGTTTCTGCAGCATTAATTCCATTCAGAAAACAAAATTTGATCACACTTCTTTGTTGAATAATCGAAAAATAATTGAAAAATCACCAAATTCACTTTTTGTATTGCACAAAAACAAGAGTAACTTAAACACTAATGAATATTTTGTCATATAATTTGGCATGGAAGTCAGTAACGATTGTACCAACTCCAAAAATATATATCGTAATGAGCGAAAATATTTACCCGCGTAATTCTGACTACTTTTTGGACACAGTAGAATATTCATAAATAATAACGATTTTCAAAAAAAAAAAAAAAAAAAAAAAACTGGAATATGAAACAAAACTTCACACTGTGTGTCACGGGTATAAAAAGTGAAAAATTCTATACGTGAAAATTTATATAAATGAAAACTTATGCTTTTATGAAGTTTTAATTTTTAATAAACTGAAATGCTTTTAAAAAAGATGTAAAGAATTCAAAAAAAAGCATATGCAGATTGGTACACAAATTATTTAGAAATAAGATTTTGACTGAATAATAGCTGAATTGGATAAGATTTAAAATACTATAGTACGTTTCCATTGGCTTTTGCGTTCGAGTTAGCGTTAACCTGTTGCTATCGAATGCAAGGACTACTACAAAGCAAGGACTACTAGAATTGAAAGTAAAAATGATCAAAGTGACTCTACGAAAGTGATTTAATTATATTAAAAATATGTAGGCAACGTTTCTAAAATTTTTTTTTTTTTTTCAAAATTACGCAAATTGTGTAGATTTTTTTAAGTGAATATACAATACACTAGATCTAATAATCTGTAATTTCTACAAAAATCTTACTTTCAGCAATAAATAGATTACGTACAAATGCAGACACAAACACAGCATATTGTCCCGTGGGAACTGGTAACAGTTCTGTCACTTTAAAATCTACAGATGAGATTGTCAGATTCTGTACATAAACTTCGCCCTAAAAAATATAATTTAAAATAATAAAACAATTCAAATTAATAAAACTAAATTTAAATAATTACCTCATATGGACATGGATGATTTAAATTTGAAAAATCTTTGAAGATATTGTGAAAGTAAACTAAAACTGAATTTCTTTTAGCAATTGGAGTACGTAGATATTTACAGACATCAAAGGATATATTGTATAGAAATGGTTTGTAGCCATTCATACGTTTTAGTACCTCATAACGAAGCTGTATAGAATGAGTTAAGTTTCTAGAATTTTTTTAATTTTATAACTTAAACTCATAGCATTACCTTAAGCGATGTTATTGGCCTTAGAAGCTGTGCACGAAAAGTCAAATATTTATAATTACGACTGCAAGACTTTATGAAACACGCAGTAAAGTTCACTCGATCCTTTTCAATTGCATTGCATATAAGATTTTTGAATTCAAAGCGACCTTTCACGATTAAAATATTCAAACTAAAAATTAGAATACAAATATTAGATAACCTCATTGTGACACGTGTGGAGCTAAACTATTAGGCAAAACAATAAAAATAAATATTAGTCTTAATTGTTTTAATATGTTCGATGAAGCGAGTCAAACTAGCTATGTTTATCTATCTGTGGCAAATAGTGTGCCGTGTTAGCACGACCTAGAGATGGGGAATTTTTTGGGTTTTTGTCGTGGCCCATTTGCTTTTCCTGTTCGTGGGATTTCGTGTTTGAAAAATTTAATGTCGTGCGTGTTCGTGGCCTGAAAAAACAATAGAGACAAATTAAAAAAAAAAAAATTATATTTATTTTTTTAACGATTTATGATTGACTTCTCGTCTAATTGGACTCCGATTTTTAAAACTATATGTCTATACTTATACATATATTACAAATCTCTTTCACCTTCAAACGGCTAAAGATAGGAAGCTGAAATTTTTAATTTAGATTCGATTTATGATGAAAGTGAGCACTAAGACGGGATTTTGGAAAATTTTGTCCAGGGGTCTAATTGGGGCCTTGAAACCGGAAAAGCCATATTTCTGAGATGGTGTGATCTAGAGCATTTGAGTGGTAGTTAAAAAATATTTTTGGAGTGTTTCGGTGCTTATCGAAAATTCAAACCTTACCACACATGGGAACCCAAAATCAAATGAACCAGCTCTTTTAACTCGGTAACATAGAGTACTAGAGACTTTATGTATAATTGGCGCATTGGAAAGATGGTTCAAAAATATTTTTGATATGTGTGAATGGTTTCCGATATATGGCCCTAGGACCCATTGGTGGACCGAAAATAGATTTTTTGACCAACATTTTTTTTTACATTTCAGGTGAGCACCAAGGCGTATTTCAAAGATGATTAAAAAATGTGATTAAACAAAATTTTGACCCGGGGTTCAATGGGGCCTTGAAATCGGAAAAGCCATTTCTACAGAATGAATAGACGTAAAGACTTAAAACCGGGCACTTTTAAAAATCGATAGAAAATATTTTGGCGTGTTGAAGGGATTTCCGAAACTTGGATATCGATGTCTTTGGTGGACCCCAATCATATTTTTTGACCATTTAAAATATTAGTCTGATGAACACTAAGACGATATTTAGGAAAAAAAGGGATCTAGCATTCAAAAAGTGCTTGAAAACCGGAGAAACCATATATCTGGAAAGAAAAGGCGCATTTGAAATGCGTCAAAAAAATTTTTTTTTCACGTGAAATTTAGACCTGGGATCCAGCAAAGGGACCCAAATCACAAATTTTATCCATTTTAATTTTTTTTTTTAATTTGCTATACAATTAAAGGTAATTACTTCGGTGAGATTGTAAAACATTTTGACTATGAGCTCAATGGGCACTTAAACCGAAAAAGAGATATCTTTGGAATGAGTAGACCTAGTGACATGATATAAGTCGCATTTGACTTAAAATGATTTTTAGTTGTTGAAGGGGTTTCTGATTTTTGGACCTTTGGTCCAGCGTGGCATACAGAAACAAAATTTTAATAATTGTTAAAATTTTTTTTTTATAGTTTTTTTTATTCAAAGTACAACATTATTGATCAGTTTGTCAAGATTTTGATATGAGAATACCCAGAAACTTGATATTGGGCGCATTTAATAGATGGTTCAAAGGGTTTCCAATTATCTGTTTTGGGTTCAATGTTTAGCTTGGCGACTATGTTAATTGATCATACGCTGGGTGGACTTGGCAACATCGACTCTTCTCTCTTCTCTTATTGAGTTGAGAAGTAGAAGGAAAAAAAGAAACAAGCAAGAACGTTAACTTCGGAAACACCGAAGCTCAAATACCCACCACACGAAACTTAAATCATTTTCTTAAAAAAATAAAAAAATAGAAGGTGAGTTTGTATGGGGTCTGTATGTTATAGTGGCTCGATCCTTGTCATATCGGTAGTATATTTATAGGATAACAGTAGAAGTGATTTTACACAGATTGGAGTGAATATATCCATAAATAAGAACTATTTTCATACAAAATCTGAAAAATGGGCGCTTGGTTTGTATGGAGGCCATATCAAAAAAATGGGCGTGGCACCTTTCTTTTGAAATTGGATGTCATTAGAAGTGCTTTTACCCATAGTTTTAGTAAATACATTTACAAATAATAACAATTTTCATACAAAAAATCGAAAAAAATGGTAAGTTTGCATGGGGGCTATATCTAAAAATGGGCGTGGCACCTTTCTTCTGATTTTGGATGGATGGATATTGGATTAAAAGTGTTTTTACCCGATTTGTAGTCAAAACATTCATAAATAATAACTATTTTCATACAAAAAAATCGAAAAAAATGGAAAGTTTGTATGGGGGCTATATCTGAAAGTGGGCGTGGCACCTTGGTTCTGCTATACAAACTGCTTAGGAACACAAAAAGCTTAAGTTTAAAGTTTCAGGTCAATATCTTTAAAACTTTCCGAGAAACACGCATTGCAACAGACGGACGGACAGACGGACAGACAGACAGACGGACATGGCTAGATCGATTCGTCTCATCGAGCTGATCAATAATATATATACTTTATGGGGTCTCCGATGCCTCCTTTAATGCGTTACAAACTTTCCGACAAACTGATAATACCCTTCACACTATGTGTGGCGGGTATAAAAAAAAAAAACGCAAGCAAAGCCACGGGTATTAGCTACTACTTTATAAAAGAATATTTAATAATAAAAACGACTATTTTTATTATATGAGCAATGATCCCGGGACTCGAACCTAAAACATTCAAAACGATTGACTAATGTGAAACTAAGTAATCAGTTAAAAAAGTATTTAGTCGTAGTATTACAGATTATATATGTATATATATATTTTTTTAATCAAACCGTGTTTTTCTACTAATAGTCATTGACGGCATTTTTATACAAATGTCGCAATTGTCATGGATGACAAGTCTTACAAGCCTTCATACATGAAATGTCCTGCTAGACTTCATGCATGACATCTCTTGCAAGACTTCATGCATAATATGTCTTGTAAGACTATCTTGTTTTGTACTACCGCTTCTCTATCAAAATATCGCATAATATTGCATACAATAATTTAATAACTTTGTAGCTGAAAATTTCTGTATTTTGAATTATATTTTGATATATTTTCTTCTCATTTGAGAAGTCCAATACAGTATTTAAACTTTGCTTGTATCAAGCCATTGACCCTCCTCCACCACCTCATCCAATAATCTACTCCACTACAGTTAATGTTTTAGCTTGTTTCCTATTGGGTCCAAATTAAAAAGAACAAATATACATATTTAGCATTTTCTGTCAAAAAACGTTTTATTGAAAAAGTTTAAGTCCCTCGATAACTTTTTAGCGGCCTTGCCTACGATATCTCCGTTTATTTGCTATGCAATTTATTTTATTCTCAAAATTAAAAAAAAAAAAAACGGAAATGCAACCGTGCGTAAAAAGTGACTTACACATATTCTAAAATCGTGACAATTTTACACACTCAAAAACAACAAAAAATTATATGTAAAATCTACGAAAAGCGACATCTTAAGACTATTTTTGTGAGAAATTCGACATCTCTCGCTGAATAGTTGCGATTTACGCTGCATACATAACTTTTTTTTTTAACGAATATTTTATTATTTATTATTTTTTATACCTGCCACACACAGAGTGTGAGTATTATCGGTTTGTCGGAAAGTTTGTAACGCATTAAAGGGAGACATCGGAAACCCCATAGAATATATACATATGTATTATTGATCAGCTCGATGAGACGAATCGATTCAGCCATGTCCGTCTGTCTGTCTGTTGCAATGCGTTTATCTCGGAAAGTTTTAGAGATATTGACCTGAAATTTGAAACTTAAACTTTTTTTGATCCACAAACAAACTGCATAGCCAACGTGCAACGGCAATTTTTAGATATAGCTCCCTACACAAACTTACCGACTTGTTTTATGAAAATTGTTATTATTTTTGAAAATATTCACTCCAAATTGGGTAAAAACACTTCTTATGTCAACCAATTTCAAAAGCAAGTTGCCACGCCCATTTTTAGGTATAGCCCCCATACAAACCTAGCGCCCATTTTTGAATTTTTGTATGAAAATAGTTTTTATTTATGAATATATTCACTCCAATCTGGGTAAAATTATTTCAACTGTCATCCCATGAATATGCTACCGATATGTCAAGGATCAGGCCACTATAACTAACAGACCCCGTACAAATTTACCCTACATTTTTTTTTTAACTTTTTATGAAAACGATTGTTTTATATGCATTTTAAGCTTAAAATTTTACATACACCAACATAAGTTGTCCCCACCCAACCCCTTTGCAGTATATAATCTTCGTCACTGACGATCGTACATAAACTAATTAAAGTTTCGTGTGACGGGTATTTGAGCTTCGGTTGTACCGAAGTTTAAGTTTTTTTTTTTTTTGTTTGTTTTTATTTACAAAGTTTAATTTGCAAAGTTTTAGTTTATTTAATACTAAGCATTTTGTTTCTATTTATACAATTTTTCTCTCTGTTTATTTCATTGTTTAAGTTGAAGCAAACGTTGTTGTTGCTTTTTTTTTCAACGATGGGTAAGCATAACAACTGTTGGCGCATTCCGTTATAAATTGCATAGTTGTTGTTGGTTTATTTAAACGACAGATATTTTTTTTAAATTTTTTTTTTACCGCTATTTTGTTAGATTTTTATTTATTTATTTATCTTTTTTTTTTGGGGTTTGTTTTGTTTTTGTTCATTTTTTTTTTTTTTTTTTTTTTGACATAATAACTGTTATTCTTTTTCGCAAATAATCTCGTTAATACCGTGAGTGACTCATAAGATTCTTTGTGTAAAGGGTATTATCAGTTTGTCGGAGAGTTTGTAACGCATTAAAGGAGGCATCGGAGATCCCATAAAGTATATGTATTCTTGATCAGCTCGATAAGGCGAGTCGATCTAGCCATGTCCGTCTGTCCGTACGTCTGTCTGTCCGCCTATTTATTTCAATGCGATTTACTCAGAGACTACTAGAGATATTGAGCTGAAATTTAAAACTTAAGCTTTTATCGGCAACGACCAGGTCAAGTTTGAATATGAAAGTGCCACGCCCATTTTTAGGTATAGCCCCCATACAAACTTATTGATTTTTTTCGATTTTTTTGTATGAACAAATTTATTATTTATGCATATAAAGTATTCATTCCAAATTGGGTAAAAACACTACTAATGTCAACCAATGTCATATAAAATTTGCCACGCCCATTTTTAGGTATATCCCCCATACAAACTTACCGTTTTTTTTTTTTTTTTTTCGATTTTTGTATGAAAATGGTTATTATTTAGGAATGTATTCACTCCAAATTGCCTAAAAAACACATCTAATATCATCCAAAATCAAAAGCAAGATGCCGCGCCTACTTTTAGCTAAAGTCCTCATACAAACTTTCCTCTCATTTTCGAATTTTTCTTTGAAAATGGTTATTTTTTAGTAATGTTTTGACTACAAATTGGGTAAAAACACTCTTAATATCATCCAATATGTATCAGATATTAGGTTTCACACCCACTTTTTTGGTTTAGACCCGACGCAACGTGAATTGCATCAGACCATTGACTCCGTCGCATCCCATTTCGAAGTTCTATTTAAGCCACTGATGATAACACATTAACAATTAAAAAATACGTGTAACGGGTATATAAGCTTCGGTTCCACCGAAGTTAACATATTTCCTTGTTTTAATTTGTTTACAGCTACAAGCCAATTTTTATTGTGTTCTTTATGTAGGAATATCTCATTTTTAAAATGTGCTGCTTTAAAATGGTCGCATTCTTGATGCAATTCAGGAAAATAAAGGACTGCGCCGGGACTTGTTTCAATTGTAAACCTACTAAAAAGGAGAGGCTAGCGTTTATGGCTGAAACGACATCTTATTTTTCTAGTTTGGGAATGGATTTCAAGGCACCTTGAGAAGACAATATTCAATGATATGAAACGTCTGGATTCCTTACCAATTTCTCGACAATTTCTGTCGTTGAAGAACCAGGTACTCCGATTTCGATCGTGGAGACAACAATTTTTCGAACGCCAATGGTGTCATCTAAGTTAAACTCTAATTCGCCAGTAAAAATTCTTCAGAGTGTATCATTACTGTTGATAATAATAATATAATAATTACCAGCAACACTCCGGTCGCAAATATGTCTGCAAGTCTTAATGTTGTTGCTCATCGGAAATCTACACTTATTTCCCGTCTGTCCTCAGCTACAACTGACTATAATATTAATGCATACATAACCTCTAAGCTTGATTCTTCATTGAATTTATATCTATTTCCAAGTACAACTTTAGCTATATTTTTTTCATCTCAGACGCTTCTATCTATAAAACATTTTTAAAAGATTTTTTAAAACTTAATTTTTTTAAATTGCTCTTAAATTATTAATTCAATTTTTTAAATTTTTTTTGTATATTTCGGTTAAATAAATTCTAAACCTCAAAGTATGCAAATTGCTTAATATGACGCAATCTACACAACAACTGATTTGCGTGAGATTACAATCAATAACGATCCACGCGCTTATTATGTACCTAAACCCAATCAAACCGTGAAAAATTATTACGGCTTAAATTTAATACAGCAATAACTTAAAGCTATAATTAGTAATTTTTTTTTTTTTTTAGTTTTATGAAACACTCATTTTGTGCACACGTTTACAAAAACACAATTAGTCAAACTAGAAAATGTAACAAATACAAAACAGTACAGCAAGTTACGCACACCCCAGATTTTGTGTACTTAATAAAGCCCCAACACAATTAACACTTGACCCAGGCGCATACAAATTAAGAGCTGATTAAGCAAAACCACAATAACAGGATAAACCGCAAAAACAAAAAAAAATATGCATATATATATATTTCTATTGTAATAATTACAGCAACCGAATGAAGATAGTATATATAGCGTAAAAAAGCAGAAATTATAAAGATACTCAAGCGACAAATAGGCTAAATGTAACAAAATCTTAACAAAAAGCCAAAACAATAAAGTTCAAAAAAAAAGAAAATTCATGCAGTTTCCCAAACAAAAGCTAAAATCAAACAAAACGAATGCCTGTCAGCGGCAGCCACAGCAGCTACAACGCACAGCAGCTGTTTAATTTTCTTCAAACTATTTTTAAGTAACTTAAAGATACATTTTAGCTTTGACGCGTCTCTCTCAATTTAGACTGAAAGCTTTTACTCACTCAACTTTATGCTTTGAGTTATTTTTCGTTTAGAAATCTTGAGTTATTTTTTTTTTTTGTTTTTAGAATTTAGTTTGCTTGCTTTCGTCTGCGATAACGAAACGCAGCGCTGTGCATAAAAATTCTAAAAACAAAATTATAGAATATTATTTTTTTTTGGAAAATATATTTTGAAATAATTTTACATAAACAATTCATTCTAAATTTAATTTGTTTAGTTAAAGGTAAAGTTTGTGCATAGAAAGTGAAGAAATAAAATGTGTCTATAAAATAAAAAAAAAAAATTATACAAAAAAAAATTAAAAGATCTTCAATAACAAAAATTCCGGTTTCACATCTTTAGAATTTCAATGAGAAATACGCGTCATACTTTTTTTGTATGGAATTAAAATGTGTTTTTTTGAGAAGTTTAATAGAAATGAAATAAAATAAATGTGATGCTATATTAAAAAAATTAAATGAATTTGTTGTGGAAAAAAAATACTTAAAAAAAAAATTTAAAAAATAAAAGTGTATTTCAAAAAATATAAAAAATAATCCAAAAAAAATTTTAAATACAAAAAAAAAAAAACAATTTTCGTAGAAAAATGCAAATAAATTCGTTTACATTTTTTTTACTTAAATGCGCAACAAATACTTAACAAAAAAAAACGAGGGCCATTTAATAAGAAATAAAATATATCAAAAATGCTGATAATGTAATTTTGAGTTGTTAAGAATGTAACATTTTCTTTGGCAATAATATTAAAAACTATTTTAAAAAAGGGCAGTGGGTAGGGGTTTTGCTAAGATAATCAAATAAATAGCAAATAGCTTATTAAATATTTGAATTTTTAAATTTCACTAATTTGGCAGGGAGTCTCCTAAGTGCACATCTCATAAGTGTACAATTTGTGCAGCAGTTTTGATTATTCAAATATTCTGTTGGCATCTGTTCTACATTTAATTATCAAATATTTAACTACACTGTACAACATAAAAATTAAAGATTAATGACACAAAAGCAGTCCAGCTTGAGGCTTCTTTACTGATAGCAAACTAACTAAAAATTTAAAATATTTAAATTCTTGAGCTGTGTTGATTTGTCTGTCTGTCCGTCTGTCTGTCTATTTGTCATATGAAATCAATTATTTCCAGAAAATATAGAAGACTAGCAGATACCCGGGGTATGCGGGCGTTTCGGCTGCTCTTTCAGCTCTTTTCCTTTTTTGCATCTGCTGTGTTTTGTGCAATTTTCAGTTCTTTTTGATGACATTTTTATTATTTTTTTTTTTTTGCAGCGCAACCAAAATGTTCTGCGGCTAACTTTAAAAACATACTAAAAAAATACCACCAAATACATTGGGGAAAGCTGCAATCAGCTGTTTTTTAGATTTGTTTTTTTTATGCTAAGAAAGAACAGAATATGCATTAGGCATTCTTTTAGTGGAATTTTAATTTAAATGCATTGTTGACTTTCAAATGTAACCGGCTTGGGGCTCATCGGTTGGGCGGTTTTAACGTAAAATGCGGACATAGAAACATTTTTACTATTTTATATATATAGTTAGAGCAAACAGCGGATCTGTAAGGTTCCTTTTACCTAATTTTTTTTTCGAAGTTTAGAAATCGTCTATCTTGGTTCTAAAAAATGACACACAGAATTTTATGGTTCACAGAAGTTATTTACAGGGCATTACGTAGTCGAGCTTACTCAACTGACAAAAAATGTGTTACAAATTTTTAATAGAAAAATTATGAAATAACTAAACAATTTCCAAAGAAATGCCACAACAATGTAGCACAATAATTGCTAACTAGAAAAAAATATGAATCATAATTGAAACTTTTTTATGCTAATCTACAGCAAGAGTAATGCTAAGCAAACACATATTAAGTATAGATAAATGTATCTAGATACTTTATATCAAATATTTTAAATAGTACTGTAGTTTTTTTTTTATTCATCACAACAAACTGAAATTCGTTTGGAAAGCTTAACTTTAAACTAAACTTATGCTTTGAAAGATTATCTCAAGCAAAAAAAAAATCAATTAAAAAACATAACTCAAAAAGTCAGCTCAGATACAAATCTGACAAACTTATCTAAGTTACTTGTTCAAATAACTCAATTGAGAAACTTAGTTCTTCAGAATTGTTATAGAATGCTTTAAATGAATCTCATGCAACTTCAAAGAACTCATTTTGTTTGAAAACGCGCGTTCTATTTTTTTGCATGGAGAAAAACGTTTTTCATAATATTCGTTTTATCTTGCGCGAATTTTTCTATCTTTGTTCTCTCAGTGTCGTGTAAACTATTGTGTAGCACAGTGTAATATTTAAAGCATGCCAATATTTTTATAAATTTCAACGTAGGCGTTTCGCATTAATTTCTTTTTTGTATTTTTTTGTTTTGTATATGCATTTTGTTTTTATATATATAAGCGCGTATATTATGTTTATTTATGTTATATCAATTTCTCGATATTCTATGCAGAAAAAAATATATTTAAAAAAAAAGACAAACAAAAAATCAGCTGTACTAAAAACATAAATCAAAAAAATATACACAGAACAAATTCTACAGATACATATAGTGACAAAGCAACAACAACAATGAGGTGAGGCATTTTGTTATTTTGTTATAAACTTATTTTTTTTTCTCTCGATTTTTCATTTATTAATTAACACAAAAGCAAAATTCACACTAACCATAGACCCTGCTCATACATAGTTATAAAATACAATCATCAGTTACAATGACGTCATCATTAACTTTTGCTTCAAGCTAGACAAGTTCAAGCTTACTTTAATTTTTAATTTATTTCACGTTTGATATTTGTCTTTTTTTGTGAACGCTTTAGTTGATGAAACTTGATGTTACCTTTTACTTTACTTCAATTCAATTCATTTATGTTTTTTCAGTCAATTTGTATAATTCGTTTTACTAATATTTGCGCTGTTGAGCATTCGAGCTTTTTACGCTTAAATGTATCTAGATACATTTGCACACACATATTAGCAACGTTTAATCCTATGCAACAGGTTGTGTGTGTATGATACGTGTCGGAAAATGGTTTTGCGTGTTCAATATCCGTTTATGTGTGTAAATGAAATTGGTTTTACATTTATAAATTTTGTTATTTAGCAGATTAGTTGGTATTTTAGGTTTATGTCAGCAGCACGTTTTGAAATTATACGAGTTAATGCGTATATTGCAAATATTTCCTTTAATTTACTTGATGCGTTTATATGTTTTAATTAAAAATAATTATTTAAAAATAAAAAAAAAAGGAAAGATGTTTACTTCACACGAATCATTAAATAGTTTATGTGTTATATGAGATGGGATGAATGGGAATCATTGGTCTGATACAACTCAAGTATATATCTAGAACTATCTATATACATCTATATCTATAAAATAGTAAAAATGTTTCTATGTCCGCTATTTACGTTGAAACCGTCCAACCGATGAGCTCCAAACCGGTTACATTTGAAAGTAAACAATGCAAGTAAATTGAAATTCCACTAAAACATATTCGCATATTCGATTCATTTAAGAAGTCGATTTTCAAATTTTCCCATACAAAAAAATATTTTCCATTTTTAACATAAACAAAAATTAAAAAACAGCTGTTTGCAGCTTTCCCCAATATATTTTGGGTAAGATTCAAAATAGTGGTATTTTTTAGCCAATTTGAAGTGAATACAATCATACAAAAATTCGAAAATAGGCAATAAGTTTGTATCTGTACTTAAAAATGGGCGTGGTACTTTGGATTTATTATTGGATTACATAAGAAATATTTTTACCCAATTTGGAGTGAATAAATTCATAAATAATACCTATTTTAATACAAAAAATCTGAAAATGGGCGGTAAATTTTAATGGGGCTAAACCTTAGATTGGGCGTGGCATTCTAATTTTAACATAAAAACTGTCTAGGACTGAGAAAAGCTTAAGTTTCAAATTTCTGTTTTGTATGAATGAATCACCTTGCAACCGACAGTCGGACAGGCTAAATCGATTTGTCTCATCGAGCTGATCAATAATATAAACACTTTATGGGGTCTCCGATGCCTCCTTTTATGCGTTACAAACTCGACCGATTGCCGTAAATTGCAGGGCAAGATGCAAAGAGGAGTTATTATGGTTAGTTAATTTTGAAATCCAGCCATTCTCAAGTTATGATTTTTTTTCCTGAAAATATTCGACATTTAAAAAAATAAACTTTAGTTTTCGGTTCGACCTAACGAAAAAAATCGATCAATCGAGCCGGTCATACAAAAAAAAAAGAAGTGTACATTTTGATTGTCACTCCATAAATCGAGAACAGCTTGACCGATTTTAGCCATTAAATTGCAGGGGAAGGTGCAGGAAGGAGTTATGAAACTGGATTTTAAGAATCGGAAAGAATATAATTGGTTGGTGTTAAAAAAAAATATTTGAAAATAACTATTTGCGACACCCAAGCAAGGCCGGGTAGTTTGGCTAGTTTTGTATATTTAATAAAACGTGAAAAACTATAACTTAGGTTAAACCGAAATTTTGATATTCGTCACACGAAATTTTCGTGACAAAAACTCGAAAGTTTGAGGTGACTTTCTATTGGGATTTTATGATACAGTAACCAAATATTTATTCAATATATATGCTATAGTTATCTGATATTTATCAAATCTATACTAAACCCATAGAGTACCATTACAAAAGCAATTAGTTTAAAAAAAAAAACCTTCTTTTATATAAAACTCGAAAATAAGCTTGGGATTTGTATGGGGTCTACATTCTGTAGTGGTCAGATCCATATCATAAATAAAAACTTTTTTCAAACAAAAACTCGAAAATGGGCGTGGCACTTTTATTTTAACACTCTTACTGAATAGGGCTGAAAAGATTCCTTAAATGCGTTACAAACTTTCTGACAAAATGATAATACCCTTCACATTATGTGTGTATAAAAATACTTCATATACGAAAAATAAATAATTGGAAGTAAAGGGCAGACAAATTAGTTTAATTAAATACAGCAAAACAAGGTTGACACCCAAAACATGAAAAACAAAATAATAGACACTGAACATATGAATATGCAGACAGACAGACAGACAGACAAAAATAAGACAGTATAAATAAACAAATAAAATATACAGACAAATAAGCATTCAATAAGAAAGCTTGAGTCTATAGAAATTCTTCTATCCTAGCATGTCTGCTGGAAGGCATAACTAAACAAAATTATGTCAAACTATCACAAAAATAAATATTAACTGACAGACAGACAAACATTCAGTCAGACAGGTAAGATAATAACTAGATGAATGTGACTAGTTAGTCTCATTACAATTATGTCAGAATTCAATTAGCAAAAACCTTTGATATATTACATAAAATATTGTATCTCTTTCATTCACTCTCTCTTCCTCTCGTTTACTATTTTCAAAAATTAAGATATTAAAGCTATTCAAAAGTATCTAACCTAAATTTTACATATATGTACAAAACATTCACGATTATACTTTAGTTAAGTCTCAAGAGGTATATGTAGAGCTCAAGTTATTCAAAAAGCAAACATGCAGCATTATGAAAAAAATGCGGCAACAATAGATGCCAAGGATATAAAAGTTTGTATGACTTGAGTATGTTACGAGGAAAGTTTATAAAGTTTATATTAAATAATCTAACATTCATTCAAATATGTTAATTATAAAAACTTTCCTTCTCGATAAGTTATGAGAAAGTCGAAGGTATATTGTTTAAGAATTTAAATAATTAAATTTATAGTAAAAACTTTTTCAATCAACTCTTTTGAATTTGAATTTTACTAAATTTCAACAATGTATATAATGTGTACATACATAAATATCGCAAAAATATTTCAAGTTCAACGAACATCAAACCTGTAAACAGTAGCGGATTAAAAATGGTTTTTGAGTTCCATGAGATCCCATATCTCTCGAGATTTTTGACAGCAGCTCTTATAATAACTCTTGAAAATTAAAATTTTGTTTGGGCTCAATATTTTTACATTTTAAAAATAATATGGTAATTAATTCCGACTCCCTGATTAAGCGAATATCCTTTAGAAAAGCCAGAGGAGAAGCTTCATTAAATTTAATTATTTTTTTTAACTGTGAATTGCAAAAGTCTCGATACAATTTCGAGCGAAATAGATATACGCATTGTGAAATTATGAAAGGTGTTGTCAAGCGAAACATTGGTACCTTGCAATTCAAAAGCATGAGAGCTTTGCTTTCCTTGCTTGTCTTAAAAAATAACTGACGTTGGAACGAAACATATTGAGAGAGAGAGAGCGCGCGCTTAGCATCACCTTATATAACCACCATGTATATAAAAAATGTTCACTGAAATTTGTTGTATCATTTCATGTTAATGGTGTAATAAAGACAAGATGGAGTATTACGCCTCTCTTTAAATCTTTTAAATTTTACACCACAGCTGACGAACTCTAAAAGAGCGATATGAACACATCTTAATGAAATTTATTGAGGACGCAATTTATTTATAGATTTGGAATACTTCACCTTTTTATTATTCCACCATGGTCTTCAATGTGTATTTAGAGAAAATTACGCCTGAAACGTAGCAATTATATATACCCACTTCAGCTTGTTATAAGCCTGGGCATCACTTAGGGTACTCACCCAGCTGGGATGGTCTAATGCTACTCGATACCAATTCCAGATCCCAATCTTGTGGACGAGTTCCAAGATTTGGTACATCCATGTTTTTTTTTCGTCCACTTGCCTTGCCGGAACCCGTTTCTTTGGAACAAATGCTTCATTAAAAAAAATCATTGGTTATGAAAGCCAAACCCCAAAAAATCCCACCAGTTTTAACTCAACTTATGGCATCTTACATACTAAAGCGCGGAAGCACAAGTTTAAGGTACAATTTCTAAACTAAAAATTTTTCAATTGCCGATAAAACATAAAAATTTTTATACCCGTTACACATAGTGTGAACGGGTATATTCAGTTTGTCAAAAAGTTTGTAACGCATTGAAGGAGGCATCGGAGACCCCATAAAGTATATATATTCTTGATCAGCTCGATGAGACGAATCGATCTAGCCATGTCCGTCTGTCTGTCCGTCTGTCCGTCTGTTTGTTGCTATGCGATCTTTTAGATGAAGACATAAAGATATTGGGCTGAAATTTTAAACTTAAGCTTTTCTCGGCAACGACTAGGTTAAGTTCGAAAATGAGAGTGCCACGCCCATTTTTAGGTATAGCCCCCATACAAACTTATCGATTTTTTTCGATTTTTTTTTAAATAGTAATTATTTATGAATGTACTCGCTCCCAATTGGGTAAAAACATTTTTTGGTCATCCAGGGTCAAAACCAAGACGACACGCCCATGTAACGGGTATTTCAGCTTCGGTTCCACCGAAGTTAACGTTTTTCCTTGTTTTTAACTAATTTCTTCTCAGAAGTCATAACAGTAAATAACAAAAAACTATAGAGCATGGCTCCCATTTTCAAAATCACTAGAGAAAGACTGCAGATCACGCAGAAACACCTATATTGTTAGGCTTAAACTTTTTAAAAATTATAAGACTATAAAAATTTAGTTGATAAGTAAATCACTTATTTTAAAAATGGGAGCCTGGCTGATAACAAATATTTTTTTTCATTCACAATAAACTTTAAAAATGTAAAATTTATCGTGTACACTCTGCTTGTTGACGTACACTATTGTGAACTACAATACCAAAAGCAGTGATGCCATTTTCGATTTTGTTTGCTCTTTCGCACTCGCACTCACTAAAACATGAGTATGTGAGAAAGAGAAAAAAGCGAAAGTGCCATCACTGACCAAAAGGTAAATAGAAGTTATTAGAATATCTTTACTTCTTTGACAGTAGACTGTGCAATTCAGAACTGAAAGTAATCAGAAATAAATAATAAAATAAATAAACACAAATTTAACTAATTCCAACTTATTTCAACAATTCTGAACTTCTTTTTCTATAAAATTCGGTAAGCGAATAAGGCTACAAATACTTCATAAAAAAATTCGGATAGTTTTTTTAGCAATTGCTTTATTTTAATTTTATAGGAGACAAAATTATGTCTAAAAGACAACAGAAGAAATCTTACTATAAGCGTGATATTGCTAGCGGTTTTGAGGACACAAATCGTGCAAATGCAAAAAAAGGAAAAAATAAGAATCTTAACTGAAATACAGCAAATGGCAGGCATAAGAGCACCTGGGGAAATGGCAACTCTAGCAGATTGGAATAATAAGGAAACTATCGGACAGGAAATTGTGGGTATGATGCGTCATTTTAAAATGCCATCTTTAGTTGATGGTGGTTTCGATGAAGCAACCGCGGTGCCTGTGGATGTGCCAACAACTGGTGTACATATTGCACAAAATGGAGATCAGAAGTTTCCCATTTTACTGGATTTGGAGTTCTTTAGGCCGAGGCGTCGCCAAAGAAAGAATATTGTTTGTGATGATGATGATGATGGTGTGTAAAAAATGACGATCCGGAGCATTTCTCCGATAAGAGCATTCCTAGTGGAGCTGTTTGTGATTCTAGTGGAGCTGTTGGTGATTCTAAAAAGAAACATTCTTAAATATTTATACATATTACGAAGCAATTTCCAATATAAGCAAATATTCGAACATACTAAAATAATAGCACTTTATGCCATTATGATTTTTATAACGCTTTTTTTCTCTTGATCAACCATGACCACGATTTAAAATACTTATAAGCAGTACACTCGCCAATGTACACCAACAAGGTGTTGTTGCTGTTTAGGTAAAGAAGAAAAATAGTAGTAGTAGTGGTAAGAAAGTTTTATAAATGTTGTTGCTTTCTATGTAAAGAAGAAAAATAGTAGTAGTAAGTGGTAAGACAGTTTTATAAGTGTTGTTGCTTTCTAGGTAAAGAAGAAAAATAGTAGTAGTAAGTGGTAAGAAGTTTTATAAGTGTTGTTGCTTTCTAGGTAAAGAAGAAAAATAGTAGTAATAAGAAAGTTTTATCGTGCTGAACCCGCAGGCCTACCGAGTGAAAATTTCTGTATGTCACTATGGTAAAGAAGTAACCTATGTTCAGAGTAGGTACTGTAATCTTCTAAAGATAAAACAAGGAAAAACGTTAACTTCGGTGGAACCGAAGCTTAAATACCCGCCACATGAATCTTTGAATAGCACAGGCCGACAAAATTTAACAAAGTCTAGACCCAGAGACCGGACCTAACACACCCGAAGGATTTTGATGCGCTGAATCCGAATCCGTGCTCTGAATTGCTCCTATACGTCTGGTTTTCGAGATATCCTAACCTAAAAGTGCAAAAAACGCGCTTTTTGCAGTTTTGAGGTTACGTGACGGAAGGAAAAAACTTATTATCAAAAAACGTTTTATGGCAATTGAAAGTATCACCCTTCCCCTTCTAAACCTTTTTGGATTTTATCAAATATATTTTTTTCACCGAAATATCGCTATTTGAAATTTTACAATTAAGCGTATTAACCCTTTAACGCTTAATACGCTTAATTGTAAAATTTCAAATAGAGATTTTTCGGTGAAAAAAAGATATTTGAAAAAATCCAAAAAGGTTTAAAAGGGAAGGGTGGTACTTTCAATTGCCATAAAACGTTTTTTGATAATAAGTTTTTTCCGTCTGTCGCGTAACCTCAAAAACTGGAAAAAACGCGTTTTTGCACTTTTAGGTTAGGATATCTCAAAAACCAGACGTATAGGAGCAATTCCGAGCACGGATTCGGATTCAGCGCATCAAAATCCTTCGGGTATGATAGGTCTTGTCTCTGGGTTAAAAACTTGTAGGCCTGTGTAGTTTAAGTGTGATCATCAGTGGCTTATATACACATATAAATATATAGACGAAAATAATTAATTTTTCATACAAAAGCTCAAAAATAATCGGTGAGTTTGTATGGGGGCTATATATAAAAAAGGGCGTGGCCTCTTGGTTTTGGAATTGGATGATATAAGAAGTGTTTTTACCCAATTTGGAGTAAATGAATTCATAAATAATACCAATTTTTATTCAAAAATTGGAAAATGGGCCGTAAATTTGTATGGGGTCTATACCTAAAAATGGGCGTGGCACCTTGGTGTCGACTTTGGATGACAATAGAAGAGTTTTTACCCAATTTGGAGTGAATACATGCTTAAATAATACAAATTTTCATACAAAAAATTCAGAAATTTTCGGTAAGTTTGTATGGGGGCTACACCTAAAAATGGGCGTGGCAACTTGATTTTAACATACAAAGTAGTCGTTGCCGAGAAAAGCTTAAGTTCCAAATTTCGGCGTAATATCTTTATATCTTCATCGAAAAAAATGCGTAGAAGTAAACAGACAGACAGACGGACAGACAGACGGACATGGCTAAATCGATTCGTCTCATCGAGCTGATCAAGAATATATATACTTTATGGGGTCTACGACGTCTCCTTCAATGCGTTACAAACTTTCCGACAAACTGAATATACCCTTCACACTATGTGTGGCGGGTATAAAAATTGTTAAAAGTCAGAAGAACGTATATGACAATTTTTTTAATTTTTCAACGAAAATGTTTGACAGGTTGCGGTCTCTAAGACACTACACCGTAAATTGCGCTCTATAATAATTGTCGTATGGTGATTATTGATATTCTCAAGCATATTCTTGTGAAATTATGGCTTCAAAAAGCTATTCCAACATTTCAAATTACGCAGATGTTTTCTTGTGCTGTGTGTTAGGAAATTGCTAAAAACCAACCATCCAAACCGCTACTGTTTATAAGACCATAAAATAACATTTTTTTGTTGTTGTTGTTGTTATACGTTGCTATGTTGATAAAAGCA
This sequence comes from Leucophenga varia, assembly GCA_018903435.1. Taxonomy (NCBI): domain Eukaryota; kingdom Metazoa; phylum Arthropoda; class Insecta; order Diptera; family Drosophilidae; genus Leucophenga; species Leucophenga varia. The sequence goes on along the minus strand of JAEIFJ010000091.1, from coordinate 283,263 downwards.
ATTTTGCCCTTAGAGCAAATTTTACATTTTACTTCTTACACAAAGCAGTACATAAATTCCACATCACAAAACCACATAAAACAATTCAAAACTCGTTACCTTAGCTACTTTAGAATTTTATAGAACTTAAACACGCAGCAGTGTAGAAAAACAACGCGGAAAATTTTATAACAAAAACAAGAAAATAAAATTATAAACCAAAAGAAAAATAACAGAAAAGCCAGAAAAAAATAACAACTTAATAAAGGCAGCAGCACCAAATGTTGGTGTGCGACTCAAATATAAGCAACTATATTTAAAAATTTAAGAGGCGCACATAAAATTTGCATGTCGAGTACGCAACAGGTGCTTTAGTACATTTTTTTTTATATATACAAAACATATTTACATTGTGCAAATAAAGATACTGACACAGATACAGATTCAGATACAGATACATGTGTATAAAAAGATACACAAATCTATATGTACATCCAAAGTTAAATGCCGGCTAACAATCTAAAAAAAAATTAAAATTAATTGTGTCAACGCTGCGTATGCGTTTTAGCTGTGTGGTTTGTTATTTTTATACCCTGCATCCAAAGGGTAAAAAGGTATATTAAATATGTGCGAATAATTGTAACACACACAGAAGGAGGTTACCCAGACCCTATAAAGTATATATATTCTTGATCAGCATTGGAAGGAGAGTCGAACTAGCTATATCTGAGTGTTCATCCGTCTGTCCATCCGTTCGTCTGTCCTGCTGTCTGCCTTATGAGAGATATTATCTCGGAGACTATTAGAGATAGGACCACCATATTTGAAACTTTGACACTCCATAAAAACGTTATTGTTTCTTATTGTAGGAAGTCTAAATTTAGTATAAATTATTATTATGATATTCCCAATGAAATATCCCAATATATGGGTAGGACCCAAAAAATTTTTTGGTATACAATTTTACCCCATTTTTAAATTTTTTGTTTGGAAATTCAAAATAAAAACTTTTATTATAACGATTGGACTTAATTTAAGGTACATAAAGTTTGGGTACAGGGTATCTTGCAGTCGAGCATACTCAACTTCAGCGTTCTTTCTTGTTTACACTGATTCTTTTGATTGTTACTCAAATACATATTTTCTGTACTTGGCAAATACATTAGAAGAACAACTCATATAAAGGGTATAAAAGTTTCAGTATCTCAAATGGTTTCTCTTTAATTCGTTCGCTTTAAAAAAAATGCGTAATATATTTCAAATTTAATAAAATTGTAGGTGTCGAGTACCAGTTTGTGTGTATGTAAACAATTTAGAAAGCTATTATAAACTATTTTTCTCGAACATTACTCATTTTATACAAATATGTTTTGTGCAATTTTGTTTATAATTGTTTTATAGCTGAAATTATATATTTTTAATGATGCTGTAAAATATTTGAAATAACTTTGTACTGAGTGTTTCTTATGTAAAAAACAAAATTGTAATAAAAACGAGTCAGCATGGATTACGTTTATATAGTAAGCAGATTTGCTAATGACTCATACTAACATCGTACAAAAATCGTATTCGCTAGATTGAAGTAATATAGCATGAGCGTGTAATAGATTCTTTAGAAAAAGAAACAATATTAAAAATAAATGTATTTTGTATACTCTATACCCGAAGGAAAATGGCTATATTAAGTTAAGTTAGTGAAATGTAAATTCTCTAAAATAACTACTCGAAAATTATTTTCAAAGTAAACACATTTTTATCAATTTAATCTTCGGAACTTATTGTGTCGGCATTTTAATAGGCTCCATTTTACCCAATACAACGATTTTTGCGGCTAACCCAATCTTTCATGGCCCGCTCATAAGTCGCCGCTCATAAGTCAACTTCTTCGACTTTAACATCGATGGACTCAAAACACCTTTCCCGAAGAAACAATTTTAGTTTTAGGGAACAGGAAAAAGTCGCAGGGAGCCAAATCCGGTGAATACGGTGATTGCTCGATGGTATTAGTTGAGTTTTTCGCTTTGTACTTCTGTAAAATCACGGCTTGATGAGATGGCGAGTTGTCGAGTTTTCCAGAACTCCGTCAGTTTTCTGCGAGTTCTCTCAAAACGGATAAATAATATTCTTCAATAGCAGTTAAACCACCCGTGAGGAACTTAGATAATCAAAGAAAATGGGTATTTAATTAACAGAATGTGTGTATTAGGCAAAAGGAGGCATGTTAGACCCTATCAAGTACATATGTATATTATTGATCAGCATTGAAAGGCGAGTCGATATAGCAATGTGTATCTGTCCTGACGTCTACCGTATGAAAACGATTATCTCGTAGACTAAAAGCGATGGGGTCACCATATTTTAAATTTATTCTCTCCATAGCCGTCAAGTGATCTCTTACAAATGGTTTTTCCCTAGCCCCATTTTTAAGCGGTACTCCCCATACAAACCCACCCCAAAAATTTTAGGTTTTTCATGAGTGCTTCTGCGATATGTAATCTTTGAAAATCTCTAAATTTAATATGGATTATGCCTAAAATAGTCCAAACGAAATAACGCAACATGGGCATACACGACATCAGCGTTCTTTCTTGTTTTATTTTAAAATAAGATAAAATAAAATTTTTATTTGTGTAACACAAATTGAAACGTTTTGTTTATACAAAAAATATAAAATAAATTAGCTTATGGGAATATTACAAATGCTATTTCGACTCAAGGAAGACATTCTACAACTTAAGAAATTAATTCAGAACGTGACTTTAAACTTTTATATGAAGGCTTCTCACGATTATTTCACTTAAAACTGTACAGAAATGTTTACCCCAACAAATTTTTTACTTAAACTGGTAACACCACACTAAATGCTTTTATGATTTTATTTTATGGTTAGAGTTTTCCAAGGAGTCTACCTAGTTCAAAGTGGATTTCCTATACATTATTGATCAGCTGGATGGTCAGACAAACCTTCCGTATGTTGCTGCACGTTTAATTCGCTCATTTTTTAAGATTTTAACCAAAAAATATGGAATTTAAGATTTTCTCGGAAACGATTACTTTGTACCAAAAAATGAAAGATCCCACGCAATTTTTTAGACATAGCCCCCATACAAACGTAACGCCCATTTTCAAGTTATTTTTTTTTCAAAACTATATCCATATGTTTTTTCTTTAAATTAGGTAGAAACACTTATATTATCACTAAATTTATACAGTAGTTTAGTCAAAAGTAAAATGTTTATGTACTCACCCCCTAGCTTTCTTCTATATTGAAAATAAGTAGACCATATGGGTCTTTTTTTTTAAATCAAATAATATTTAATGGTACCCTAAAATTTCCCGTATATTACATGGCGATATAACAATTTTTTGTAGGTTTAATATAGAAACCTGAAAAATAACTATTTTTAACCGGATAGCAATGTGTGCTTTATAAATGATCATAGAATAACACCCAGTCGTTCATTATTTAGTTTTTGAACATTAACTATTTTTCACAGAATTTCAAAAATACACCAAAAACTGAAAAACAAGAAGGAACCCAATACTTTTTATTACTTTTAGAATAGTACATGTAAAAAAAAAAAAAAACAAGAAAAACAGTTAACTTCGGTTGGACCGAATCTTATATACCTGTCACAGATCATGAATTTTTAAAAATTTAGAAACTTGCGGCTCGATCTAAACCAATTTTAAACTGAAGATTTGTTTGATATGAGAAGCATTTGAACTATATTTAAAGCCATTAACTCTATAAATAATTGATTTTTTTTTTCTTATAAGAATTTGACAAAATGTTGTACGTTTGTATGGGGACTTATACCTAAAAGTGGATACATTGATTTTATCATAGAAAGTACACAGGACCTTGAAAAGCTTAAGTTTAATAATTTAGCCTTTAAAACTGAGTGAATAAATCGCAAAGCAACAAACAGACGGACAGACAGCCATGACTACGATAAAGAGATATTTTAGTAATATACATGGAAAACTTCTGGGGCTTTACGGCACCATTAAAAATCAATCCATTAAAAAAAAATACTGGTCTTCGTATATTCGATATATTCCTTTCGATATAATAGGAATCGAACATTATTATAAAGAACCCCCATATACAGGGGGGCACTGAAATCTCAGATTTTTGGTGTAAGTGTTTTAGTGTGAATGCTCGAAATAATTCAATATTTCAACTGTTTTTGTTGATTGCATAGGGTAGCCAGTTCTTTAATTTTTTGCATTTGTATACAAAAAACTTCAAATTTGCAACCAGCTTTTAACGTTTTTCCTTGTTATATTTTATCTTTACTATGAAAAAACTGAACAAAATTCTTTTCATTCCATTAACAATAAAAAAAAATATAAAATAAAATAATTTGTTTGCAATCATTTCGACTTTGATAAGAAACAGAACAAATAATGACATCATGCCTAACTTCATTAGCCATCTATAGTACAGCATCGACACTTATAATGTATATAATATACTTATACTCGCATATAATGTTTTTTTTGTTATTGTAGAAATTAATAAAAACATCTTGCAGGCGCGGTGTTATGTGTTGCGATTTTAGATACTTTTGCAATTCAAAATGACTGAAATGACTGCCAATGCTAATAAATTTGCACGCGGCGTATTTAACACTTTTATTTATTTAAAAATTTTATTTATTTATTTCTTGCAGCGATAATTACGAAAACGAAACTGTGCCAATTTTGACACAAGCACCGCTCGCAGCATTTACTGCACCATTGCCGGAGGGTGCAAGTGAACCTGTAGAACCGTTAGCACCCATCACGGAAACTAAAAAAGTAACAACAACAACAACGAATGACAAAATGGCTGCTGCAGCTAGCAAAGAAGCCGAGTTAAAACCAGCTAGCTCCGCCGCTGAGGATAGCATTTTTTCGCTGATCTATACAGTTGGCAAAAAAATTGCCATTGTCGGTTCAATCTATTTAGTTGGCTATATGGGTTGGTCTGTAGCATGGCTTATATGCCCCGTCATACTATCCGTAGCACGTGATCAGTTTCGTAAGACAACGGAGCATAAGCGTAGCATTGCGAAAGCTTCAGCTTTGGCCTCTGAAAAGGATGTTATATTGGCACGCATCGATGAGCTGCCCGCTTGGGTGTATTTTCCCGATGTTGAGCGTTGTGAATGGTTGAATAAGGTAAGATATGAATCAATTTTTTTTTGAAATATTTAATAACACATTTTTTTAATTCCGCAGATACTCAAGCAAGTTTGGCCCAATGCCAATCATTTTGCACGCACTCTGGTCAAGGAAACCATAGAACCGAATGTTGCATTCGCTTTGTCTCAATACAAAATGAATGGTTTTCGTTTTGATCGCATAATTCTGGGCACCATACCGCCACGTATTGGTGGCGTTAAGATTTACGATAAAAATGTTGATCGTAATGAAATCATTATGGATTTGGATCTCTTCTATGCCAGTGATTGTGATATAAATTTCTATTTGGGTGGCATGAAGGGTGGCATTAAAGATTTCCAGATACATGGTTGGGTACGTGTTGTCATGAAGCCGCTTATACGTTCTATGCCTTTGGTTGGTGGTCTGCAGATCTTTTTCCTAAATAATCCAAATATTGATTTTAATTTGGTTGGTGTCATTGATTTTATGGATATGCCCGGCTTAAGTGATCTGTTGCGTCGCATTATTGTTGAGCAAATTGGCAATATTATGGTGCTGCCGAATAAACTGCCAATTACATTGAGTAATGAAGTGGCAGCAAGTGCATTGAAGATGCCAGAACCAGAGGTAAGTAGTTTTGATTTTTTTAATTATTCAAAATAAAATTAGTTTTAATTTAGGGCATACTACGCATACACGTTGTCGAAGCCAAGGATCTTATGAAAAAAAGATATAAGTGTCTTGGGCAAAGGTAAATCAGATCCTTATGCAATTATCAATGTTGGTGCACAGGAATTTAAGACGCAAATTATTGATAATAATGTTAATCCTAAATGGGATTACTGGTGTGAGGTGAGTTTTTTTGTTGCACATTTAAAATGAGTAATAAAGATTTTATGGAACTTTTTGCACATGGAACACACGAATATTTAGTGTCGAGTGAAGATTATCCGCTTTTTATGCCAGCAATCATAAAGAATTTGTAATATATTAATTTATTTAATTCATTTATAAAATTCTAGGCAATTAGTATCATTTTTTATCACATTTGTAAGAAACTCATATGTAAATGTTATTTAGATTTTTCTAAAAGAAAATTTGGTTGGTAGTACTAAATAATAGAGGTGAGAAACTATTTTAGAGAAAATTGTGGAGGGCACGATTATCTTTTATTTAAATTATGTTTTCGAGAAAATAGTAAAAACTTAATGGCCAATAATCAAAATTATTTAATTTGATTGATATTTGGATTTTGTAAAGTCTAGTTCTTTAGAAAATTTATATCGATTTAATATGGGTCCAATAATTTACAATGATAGTCTATTTTAGTGATATATTCATTTCTAAATCAACCATGAATGCAGTTGAACTTTGCATTGAATCTGTCACGGATCACCATATCATGCAGAAGTCGCGTACACTTTTGGAGGAGACGGAAAACCGTGACTTGTATACCGAAAATCTAATTCTGGAACACACGATAAAGATCGTAAAGATAAAGAGCTTCCATACTTCAAATCTTTAAAGCAAATTTACGTTCATTCATAAACTTAGACTGTAATACCACATTCTTACCACACTTAGACAACTTACATCACCTATATTCCACTTAGGAGAACCAGAAATTTTTTGATGCTTTTAGTTTGGAAGAATAAAAAATTTTCAGAGTATGAGAAAATGGTGAGTGAAGAGTATGCCCCTTGCTATATCTATTAGGCACAGAATTTAGTGTTGGGAAATAGAGTGATGTTTGACTCGCTGTGTCTTTAGCGACTGCGATTTAAAAATCGCAGTGACTGCAACCAGTGATAAAATCGCAGTTCGCAAAAAAAAAAAAAAAAAAGGTTCACTATCTTTCACCAAAATCGCCGCTAACTAAACTGTTTCACTACACCAACGCAACCAACCGACAATCTACTTTAGGTCACAGTGCGACATTGCGATTTTTAAGTCACTGCGAAAAAAGTACCCAAAGTGATGTTTTTTTTGATGAAATGGCAATATTTATTCTTTCTCTTTTTCTATACTCTTCGGTTTTTGAGGGATAGGAAAGAAAAAAACTAGAGCCACTTACATGTCAGAAATACTCTTCAACGATAAAAACAAGAAAGAACGCTGAAGTCGAGTATGCTCGACTGCAAGATACACTGTACCCAATCTTTATGAAGCTTAAGATCTGTGCTATTTTACTACCATACCTCATTGAATTCAATTTTCATACAAAAAATCGGGTATATCTTTGTATGGAGTATATACCTACCCATATTGGTCTATTTCATTGGGACTATCTTAGGCATAATTTATACTAAATTTGAACTTGCAAGAATAAAAAACAAAGACGTTTTATTGCAAAAATCCAAAATTTTGGGGTACATTTGTATGGGGGCTATACCTATAATTTTGTTGGTCCTACCCATAATGGGATATTTTATTGGAACTATCATAGACATAATTTATACTAAATTTGAACTTCCTAGAATGAAAAACAATGACATTTTTATGCAAAAACAAAAAATTTTGTAGTACATTTCTATGGGGGGTACCCTTTAAAATGGGTCTAGAGAAAAACCGTTTGAAAGTGAACACTTGACGGCTCAGGAGAGTCTACGTTTCAAATATGGTGGCCCTATCTCTTATAGTTTCCGAGATAATCTATCTCATACGGCAGACAGTAGGACAGACGGACGGATAAACAGACAGATAGACGGACAGACGGGCGAACGGACAGACAGACAGACATAGCTAGTTCGACTCTACTTCCAATGCTGATCAAGAATATAAACACTTCAAATGGTCTATCTTGCCTCCTTCTGTCTGTTATATACATTCGCACAAACTTAAAATACCCTTTTACCCTTTAGGTACAGTTTATAATAAGTCATTTTGTGAAAAGTGACATCTGAGGTTATATTAAACCATAAACTGTAAAAACATAGGACCATAGTTATCATAGAAAAATTACCAGACTATGCATCTAGACACAAGTGTGAGATTTCTCTGGATCACTTATTTTCATCCATGCAGAAGCCTTTATTAGGAGTACTGTCAACAGCAACCTGACTAAGGTTACCTAAGGCTGCAAACACAGTGCGCGGTGAGACGAAGATGAAGACGGAGATGATAGCACAGGGTTGTGTCTTGAGAGCTTTCACACAGAAAATTTTAAGCAGTGTTGTGTGGCGAAATGCAACCCAGTGCTATCATCTTCGTCTTCGTCTCAGCGCGCACTGTGTTTGCAGCCTAAGACTTTAAAAAATTATCATATTTATTTTTAGAACAGTTTTCTATTTTTGGCAAAAAAAAATGTGAAAAATTATAGATTCCGATTCAAATGTTTAAATTTTAGACTATAAATTAGCGTCGGGCGAAAATCTCCTGGGTTTCGATTATGAGTTCGAAATTTTAAAATCTTAGTAAACTATTTTTTATTTGCTACTTCAATATACCTAAAACTGCACATTTTTTTTATAAGAATCCCAAAATTATTTTGGGACCCACCGATACCCATCCATTAAATTCTTGGTCGGTGCACATCTATTTTATAGACAAAATATTATGTAAAAGATCTATTAAGATCTATTAATTTTCTTCCAATGCCAAATTGATATTATATTCGAAAATATAAATTAAATACTTTTGAGCTTATTATTTTAATATTTATCATATCATATATATATTTTTTCCATGTGCAAAATGTTCCATTAATTCGGTAAATCCGAAGTACTTAACCAAACCTTCAAAGCCTGCCACATCACTTATTGTTTTTTGGCAAATGTAGTTGTTTTTTTTTCTCAAACTATCTCAAAACATTTTTCTAAATGTGTAAGCAGTTGAAGAACACCAAAGTTTTTTTGCATGCAACACATTTGAATTAAATAATCTTTTACCTTTCTAAAAAAAAAAATACACACATACACATACACTAAGTATTTCATAAAATTTTTGTCAACCTCTTTATTTTATGCCTATTTAACTTTTCTTTTCGTATAAACCAAAAAAATAAAAAAACGAAACACAAACCACCGAAATCAAAAATAAAATATATCAAATTAAAAATCACGCTCAATGCCATCACGCTAAATTTAAAAAAATAAATAAATAAATAAAGGCCAAAGTATTTGTTGAACTGGGTCAAACAATTGAATTTCAATTAATGGATTCGGATGATTCAAGTAAAGATGAGCCACTTGGCAGGTAAGAAGGACTTAAAACATAAAATAAAAAAATACAAAATCACAACAAACAAAACAACAAAAATTTTCATTTGATTTTTTTATTATTTCAATTGGCAAAAACAAAAAAAAAAAAAGTAACTATTGAGTAAAATGTCTCCCACCTATATTATTTATCTAAAATTCACACACGGTGTATGTATCTATCTATAATTAGTATTATTTGTATCTGGTAATTTGGTTTGTGTTTGGCGCGCTGACTAAAAAAAAAAATATTTTTATGTATGTGAATCCCCTTTCTACACAACTCCAAGCATGTCTTATGAAATTTTGTGTCTTCCAAACTACTTAAAACTTTAACTTCACTTTCCTAACTATCACTTTTACTCTATACATATATCTTTCTCTCTCTCTATTCAAATACTTTTTTTAACATTCTTTTGACCAAATATAATATACTCTACATATAGGCGCCTGTTTATAATTCAACCATTGGTCAATTTATTGACTTTTCATTATGGGACTATGATCCAACAATTGCAGGTGTACAGAGTGACGATATTTTGGGCAGGTGTTGTATCTAAAAAAAAAAAACTGTTAAACTATTTTGTAGTTTCTTGGTTTTACACTAATTTTTATTGATTGAAGCATTCACGCATGTCACACGTATTTAGTAAAAACTTAACTTCACCCTAAAAAAAAAAAACTATATTAAACAAACACGCAACGAAAGACAGACAGACAGCTCATTCGTTGTTATATTTGGCTGCATGGCACACTGACAAAACTATAAAAAAAATTTGCATGTTAATTGATAATGAAATTATTTGAAGTATTGTATCTGAAAGATAGATATTTTGTAGATACACTTGCATACGTAATTCTATAAAATCGTAGCGTTTGGCATTAAACACGCTTTAAATCTAACTTAAGTCGTATGTATTTTTTTTCATGCTTACCTACCATATATAAAAACGAAAAAAAAAAATAAAAAATAATATAAAAATAATTCACGAAGGCTATGGTTGAGGTTACGCATCGCACGATTATCGCGTTTAGACTATTCGACTGGGATCGCACCGGCGATGATGAATCACTTGGCAGGTTGGGAATGCATTAAGCATTTTTATTGTAATTATAAAAGATTTTATTTAAGTTGGAAAAACAAACAAGGGCGTCACACAAAATCTGTTTTGGTTGGTTTCAAATCTTTATTAAAATTCAATGAAATAAATAATATAATTCACAATTAGTTTAAACTACATTTATAAAAAAAAACAAAAAACACACGGTGTATATTTTATTTATTTCTTAAATAATGTTAGTACTAATTGTGAATTATATTCAGTATTTCATTGAATTTTAGAAGAGATTTAAAACCAACCAAAACAGATTTTGTGTGACACGATAATTTGAAAACGATTATTTTATTATTTTCTTTATTTCAAAAGTATCTAAATTAATCGTAATAATTTTTGTCCACATGTGTTCAAGACGGTCTTTAGTAATGCCGTGGCGTAGGTCGCTTAGAATTTTTATAATCCTGTAGCATTGCAACATAGAAGTTCTAATCTAATAGAGTTCAAATATAGTTGGTATAGGATAGAGAACAAAAAAAAAGGTCTTCACTTTTCATCTGTTTTAAGTTATACTAAGACAATGAAATATAACAAAATCAAAAAAATTATATCAAACAAGGAAAAACGTTAACTTCGGTGGAACCGGTGCTGAAATACCCGTTACACAAAAACTTTTAATAGTTTATATGTTCACTAGGCGATTAGATTAAATTTCACGATGAATTTGATCAAATTTGAATGGAGGCTTTTTGTAATATTAGCCCGATCTTTACTATATCGATAGAGTTGACATTAGAATTGATTTTACCAAATTTTAATTGAATTCATTCAGAAAAAATAATGTTTTCATACAAAAATTCGAAAATGGATGGTAAATTTGTATGGGGGCTATACCTAAAAATGGGCATGGCATTTTGGTTTTGACACTAGATGACAAAGGAAATGTTTTAACCCAATTGGGAAGGAATACATTCGTAAAAATGGAAAAAAAAACCAATAAGTTTGTATGGGGCTACACCTAAAAATGGGCGTGGCACTCTCATTTTTGAACTTAACCTAGTCGTTGCCGAGAAAAGCTTAAGTTTAAAATTTCAGTTCAATATCTTTGAAACTAAGCGAATGAATCGTTTAGCAACAAACTGACGGACAGACAGACGGACATGGCTATATCGATTCGTCTTACGAGCTGATCAATAATATATATACTTTATGGGGTCTCCGATGCCTCCTTCAATGCGTTACAAACTTTCCGACAAACTGAATATACCCGTTTACACTTTGTGTAGAAATGCCCTGGCGAATAGGTTAGCAGTTAAGCATGCAAGGCGATCTTAAGGCATGGGCTAAAATAAGCATTAATTTTAACATTATTAAAATGAAAAGCATTAAAAAAATCGTTTTTTCATATAATATCTCAAAAGTTGGCGGTAATATTGAAGGGAATTATCAAACAAGTAAGCTGTTTGGAGCCAAGAAAAGAATAAATTTCGAATTTCTGGTAGATATCTTCAAAACTGAGCGATTAAAACGCGTAGCTGCAGACGAACAGAACAGAAGAAAAGTCTAGATCGACCCGTCTCGTCAAGCTGGTATATATATACGACGTGTTTTTTAATGCGACACCAACTATTCAAGAGACTGATAATACCCCACTATGTATGGAGAGACTAAAAAACGACAGCGATAACCCCAATATGTCTTTTTCCAATACAATATTTTTGACGAAAGTTCAAAACCAGAGACTGGACATAGTGTATACCATAAATCAATTTAAGAGGTGTTGTATTCCACCATAGTTTCTTTCTATTTTGCTTACATATTTTGGTGAAAAGAATACAAAAAAAATATGTTTATCTCACTCTTGCCTTCTACGAAGCTATTGAGCAAATATGTAAGCAAACAAAGGCGTAATACTACACCCCGTTTAATTGCATCATGTGTGCATCTGAATGATTATGACACGTAAATTACAAATTCAAAATCTGGAAAGCCTTGGAAAACTTAATAAAATTAATTTTTAGGTTAGAAAATCTCTAACCTACTTTGTTGTAAATTAAAAAAAAACTAAAATTTAATTAAATAAAAATAACAATAGTTTCAAGCCCTGCTTTTACTCATATAGGAATAAGTTGCTACCTAATAAGTTATTGAAGTACTAACAGAGACATTTTATATTGAAATTTTTTAAATTGAGTTGTATTTTATTTAAAAAAAAAAAAACAAATATATGTACATATATATAATAAGAATTAAATAAACTAATTAATTTTTTTAAATAACAATAAAACAGGGCTACCATCGAAATCAACAGCGTGGTTAAGAAAGGTGTGCTGGATACTGTAAGTATTTAATTTATGAAAAAATATTTAAATTTAATTTGAAAAATAATAAATACTTACTTTTTAAATTTTTTCAAGTGGCTAACACTCGAAGATGCCAAACATGGCTTGCTGCATGTACGTTTGCAGTGGTACAAGCTGACTACCGAACCCAAAGACTTACAAGGTGCACTATTGGAAACTAAACTGTTACGTGTAACCTCAATGAGCTCAGCATTGTTGGTAGTATTCATCGATTCAGCAAAGCATTTGAAGGTGCGAAATTGGTTTTATAAAATTAAAAAAGTATAAATTTATTAGTTAAATATTTTTTTCTTAACAGCAAGCACGCTCCAGTTCAAAACCAGATCCATATCTCGTTTGCTCTTTGGGCAAACAGAAACAACAAACAGCAATGATAATGCGTGATGATTCACCAGTCTGGGAACAGGGCTTCACATTTCTCGTTAATAATCCCGATAATGATACACTAAATATAAAGATTTACGATCAGAAAACAGGCAATGAAATTGGTGTATTTGTTTATGTGCTAAGTGCTTTGCTGTCGAAACCAAATATGGAAGTTATACAGCAACCATTCCAAATACAAAAATCTGGACCCGAATCAAAATTATATATGTCACTACAGTTGCGCATACTCAAAGCAGCCGAAGTGGCTAAAGATGCTGATACTTTGGAACAAGCAGCAGCAGTGCTGACACGTTCTAGTTCTGTTAGAAACGATGCCGGATCTGTAAAAGATCTTAAATTGCAAACACAAGCTAGTCGCATATCCACAGCAACCACCGAATCACCAATTGACGAAGAACAAGAAGATACAATAGCAGCAGCAACAGCACAAAATGTTTTAAAAATTTCACCCTCTTTTAGTTCTGCAAGTTCATCACCACCGGAAAAACCCTACTCCGCAGCATTGGCTGTAGGCGATGCTTTGGCTGCTGGTTCACTGTTAACACATCGTTTTCCAGAAACTACCTCGAATGCTGGTGATCATGGTCTGGGACGCATACAACTGAGCATACGCTACAGTGCACAGCGTCAAAAACTTGATGTCATTATACATAAAATTATGCATATACCATTACGTGATCCTTCGAATATACCTGATCCTTATGTTAAATTATATTTATTGCCTGGACGCAGTAAGGAATCGAAACGTAAGACGAGCGTCATTAAGGATAATTGTAATCCGGTTTATGATGCTACATTTGAATATTTAATTTCTGTTGCCGAACTGCTGCATACAGAACTCGAAGTGACTGTGTGTACACAAAAGGGTTTTCTATCAGGCGGTAGTCCTATTATTGGCATGGTAAGTGTGAATGGAATAGCAATAGTTGTAAAAAGTATCTTTATGAGTTAACAAATCCACCCCTAAATTTAACTGAAGTGCAGAAAAGTACAACAAAATACAATGATCTTAAATTTTCATTTGTTACACAATTTTGCTTATAATACACAAGCCACTATTCCCGAAGTGTTAGTATAAATACAACTTTCATTTTTATACATTCGTTCTTGCTTCGGCAGAACATATACTAAAATTGGAACGATACAGAGAAGATTAGCATGGCCCCTGCGCAAGGATGACACGCAAAATCGTGAAGCGTTCCACATTTTTTTTAAAATTTAAAAAACAAAGAAAGAATAAAAAAATATAAATTAAATTATTTTTTATATATTTATTAAAATAATAACATAATTGAAAAAAATTTTTTTTGAAATTTTTTTTTCTTAAAAACATTATTTTTAGCTTTTATTTAATTATTATAATTTTTTTATTTTATTTTATTTTATTTGTGAAATTTTATATAATAATTTATTTTATATAATATAATAAAAAAAAAATTGTTATATTATTTTATTTAAAATATTAATATTAATTAATATTAAAATAAATACTTTATTTAAATTTTTTCATTCTTAAAAACATTTTTTTGTAGCTTTTAATTATCTCTTTTCTTTTTTTTTTTTTGAATCGAAACTAAAAATAAAATAAAACAAGGAAAAACGTTAACTTCGGAGAACCGAAGCTGAAATACCCGTTACATGGGCGGTCGTCTTGGTTTTGACCCTGGATGACCAAAAATGTTTTTACCCAATTGGGAGCGAGTATATTCAAAAAAACTATTTAAAAAAATCAAAAAACGATAAGTTTGATGCTATCCAAAAATGGGCGTGGCACTCCCTTTTCGAACTTAACCTAGTCGTTGCCGAGAAAAGCTTTTTTAAATTTCAGCCCAATATCTTTATATCTTCATCAAATAAATCGCATAGCAACAAACAGACGGACGGACAAACGGACAGACAGACTGATATGGCTAGATTGATTCGTCTTATCGAGCTTATCAAGAATATTTTATTGGGTATCCGATGCCTCCTTCAATACGTTACAAACTTTTGAACTGAATTTACCCTTCATACTATTTGTATTTAAAAAAATTGTATTGTTTTATTTAAATACTTATATTATAAAAAGAAATATTTAGGTTTTTTTTTTTTCTTGAAAAATATTTTATTTTATTTATTATTTTATTTTTTTTTTTTTTTTTTTTTTGCTTTTTTTTTGGAATTCAATTTTATTTATTAAAAATTAGAAAAAAAATTAAAAAATTATTGTAATATTTTATTTATTATTTTATTCAGTATTTTATTTATTATTTTATTTATTATTTTATTTATTATTTTATTTACTATTTTATTTATTATTTTATTTATTATTTTATTTATATTTTATTTTTTATTATTATTTTTTCATTTTTAAAAGCATTTTTTAATTTTTATTTTGCTACTATTTTTGTAATCTAAAATATTTCTTCTTATATTTCCGTTCCTTTTTTTTTTTTTTCTTTTCAGCTTAAAATTCCATTAAACGATAGCGAAATAACTGCTAATGGCTTGAATACTTGGTTTGATTTGCAACCGGAAATGAAACATGATTAAATTTATTAAAAAAAAAAAAAACATAAAAAACTGCTTATTTAACTCACAATCAAAATCTCTAAAAATGTGCTCTACTTTATATGTATAAGTAAACTTATCTTTTTTCATTTTATTTATATTAAAAAATAAGTTGCACAAAATCATATTTTTTTTTAATTACATTTTTTCGATGTGTAATAATTTTATAAATATTTTTTTCTATTTAATTTTTTATTGTAAAAAATAACAAAATATATTTATGAATCTATGAATCTACTGTGAAACTCTTTGTAGTTGTGCCTATTCTATACTATATATATATATTTAAAAATAAATAATAAAATGTGTTTTAAATAAAAAATTCACTATCACTTTGTAGTAAATAAAATTTGTTTTATTTTAATTTTTAGACTTAGTTTGGTAAGTATGCGAAACCATTATAAATTGGCACAACAAACTTTTTTTAAATTATAAAATGTTATTCTGTTACTATATAAAATCAATAAAATCGGTGCATATTGATTGGCACCTTTCATTATAGCTAGGTAACTCTTAATTTGGTAGGGAAAGAAAACTATATTATATTGGAAAAATTTATCTTTTGGTACAATTTTCGTTAGAAATGCAACTTTCTAATTCATTTAGAATTTTTTATTATATGTGGCGTACAGATTTAGTTCTCAAAATTCAGCGAATGTTCCGGGAGAATAACTGTAGTTCAAAATAAATAGGAGTTACGGAGTCATGTTCTTCATAAAAATTTTAGCTTGCAGATGCAATAATATTTTCCATAAAGAATGCAACTTCTTTTCTGTTCTAGATTTTGAATAAAAAGTGGTAGCGTTCCAATTAAAGCAGATATGGCGCATTAAGCTTATTCGACATATGAATCTTTAATTAGTTCATGGATGATCAGCAGTGACGTCGATTATGTTCCGCAAAGGGGTTGCGTTGGGATTATTTTTTTGGCTTTGCCATAGTTACAGTTTTCCTTATTTTTATTATTGTCATTTTTATTTATTTATTCATTTTTTTTCACAATTTTTTTAATAATTTCAAAAAAATTTTTACATCATTTTAAATTAATATTTAAAAAATTAAATTTATAAATAAATTTAAATAAAAATACGTTTTAATAAATTTAAACTAACAGTTTTTCAAACTGTTATTTAACATAAAATGTTAAATACTTTAACAGTAACAGTGTTGTTAAAGGCATTAACAGCTTTGAATGCTGTTAAGTTAGTAAGCTGTTAATTTCAAATTCGCCATTTATAATTCACGAGTACATTTTCTTGTAGAGTTCGCTTATATACAAGTTTTAAATGTACAGATTTGTTCTTGCTTCGGCAGAACATATACTAAAATTGGAACGATACAGAGAAGATTAGCATGGCCCCTGCGCAAGGATGACACGCAAAATCGTGAAGCGTTCCACATTTTTTTCAAAAAAAAAATAAATAAAAAAAAAAAAAATAAATATACGATTAAAAAATAAATAAATGGGTTAATATATTTTTATTTAATATTTTTTTTTTTTAATTTTTTATTTAATAGGTAAAAAAAACAAATACTTACATATTTGTACTTCATCCTACTTTAAGAAAATATAACAGTTATATTTTTTTCCGTTTTTTTTTTCGTTTATTTCCATATAAATTTCGTACTTAACCCTTCATATACTTTATACATGCATAATTTATTTTGGTATTGTATATTTATAATTTAATTTTTCATTTTCGTGTTACATTTATTATTATTTTGTTTTTTTTTTTTTGCTTAAAATATATTTATTTGTTTTGTAATTATAATTTTTTCCTGCCTTGCGTTTTAATTTTTTTTTGCACTTAAGTTATTAAAAAATTTATAATTTTAAACACAGTTTATATATTATTTATTTTTTTATTATTTTTTTTTATTTTTCACTTATTAAATTTGGTACACCACATTGAATTTTTTATATATGTTTTATATTTATTAATTTGTTTCAAATATAATTTATGTAAAATGTTCAAAGAAATATTTCAGTTTTTGAGTAAAGAAATTTAAATAGTTTAAAGTTAAATTTTAAAAAGAAAAATAACAAATTGCAATTTTAAATATGTAACTCAAAAATTATTTAAATATTTACTTTGATATTTTTAAATTACATTTAAGCATATTTCAATATTTGAAAACCTATCGTATCGAATGCCTTATTCTGGTACATATTATTTAATTAATTATTCATTTTTGTTTAAGCCTAATCTATATTTGTATGTATTTTTTAATTTCTTTCAATATTTTTTTGTTTTTTTTTTTTTTTCGTATAATAAATGGACACATGATCAGGCTCTTCGTTTGAATATCAAATTTGTTTTTATTTTTTTTATAATGTTTTTGCTTTAGAATGAGCAAAGAAATATATTAAATTCTATTTATATACGCTACACATAAAATTGTGAGAATTGAGAGAAATTGTGAAAAAATGTATTGCACTGAAAAAAAATTCGGAAAATATCGGATATATGTTAAGATAAGTATCCATTAAAATTAGTTCTTACCAAGAGATCTCATAAAATATATAAAGGCTACTTTTAAAAATGTGTATTCAATCTAATTCGAATTCAGTACCCCCATGCCGATATATACTGTTCCCCGTGGGACCTAGAGCAAGAGTTTATATTAGGAAGAACAAATCACGTTATGTTGGACCATAATCCCATCCCACCCCCATTTTTACAATTGTCGCTAGTATGCCGTGGGTCCGTGGGTGACCCGTACTCCATCACTAGGGTATACCCTGTGCTGCTTTTTCTCCTAAACCAAAGAAACTTTTGCTCAGTAGCTATAAAATAGCTTTGGGCAATTCATTTTTTTTTTTAATTTGAAAAACAATTTTTCGTTAATGTGTAACGCATAAAATCTTCGATAATTATTTTCCGAAGCTAAAATATCTTTTTTAAAAAGCTAACTTTTTATTTTATTTTTAATTTATATTTTATATATATATTTTTTTTTTTTTATTTCTTTGAGGTAGTTTGCTTTACAATTGTTTGTCGTTTCTATGTATTTTTATATTTATAAATATGTGTATATATGTATTTTTTGTGTATATAATTATATATATTATTATTTTAATATCCATGAAGCACATTCATTTTAAAGCACATTTAACATAGATTTTATATAAAAATTCATATTATTATTTTGAAATTTTATTTTATTTTTTTTTTTTTTTTTAGCAAGCAATATTTTATGTTTACAATATAAATATATATAAATAAATATATTTATTATATTAATATTTATTATTTAATTATTATTATTTCATGTGCATTTTTTTATATGTATATAAATAAGCTGCAACATTTGTCATAAACTTACAACACACATCTTCACCATTTCAAACACCGAGGAACTGTCGTGCTTTATTTTTAATTAATTTTTTTTTTTTTTAATATTTAAACCAATTATTATTATTTTATAAATTTGTAATTTTTTTTTAATTCTAATTTTTTTTTGTTGTACATAGCTACATAGATAAATATATAGTTAGATTTCCTCTTGTTTACATGCACTTAACAATTTTTTAATATATTACTTAAATATTAAATTTATTATTGTATTTATATTTTTATATATATGTATATATTTTAAATATTACAATAATTTTTTTTTTTTTTTTTAATTTTAATTTGCTTGTACTTAAGTTGCATCATTATTACAAATATATTTTATTTTTAAATTTTTAATTCTTATCACTGATTTATAAATTTTATATTTTAAGTTAAATATTTTTTAACGCACTTCTAAATCTAAACAAAATTTGAAAATCCTACAAAAAATTTTACATTTAAAAAAACAAATTTCATAATTAACAATAAAAAATTTATTTTTTTTTTTATGAATTTGTTTTTAAAGTCTAAACTAAATGCTAAATATTAGTTTTTTAATTATAAGTTTTTTTTTTTTTATTAATAAAATATTTAAATTTGTATTTTTTTATATTTAGCTGTATTTGTGTATTAACATAAACTCAATTTTTTAAGTTTTTAACTTTAATCACTTTTATAGTTTTTTTTAATAAATCGTTACCCATTTTCACATTTTTTATTTTTTTTATTTTTAGTTCAAAAAAATTATTTGAAGCCAAAATAAAGGCAATTAGAAAACAGTTTTGAAATAAAAAAAAATATATATATTTTTTTTTGTTTTGCACATTTTGATATCGAACTGAACACAATTTGTTGCCGTAGAGAAGTGAAATATAAAAATAATACAAAATTGCTTAAAATTTTTTTTTTTATAATTAAACAATTTTTTTTTTTTGACAAGGCCTAAAAAAAAAAAATTATTTAAGCAATTTAAATATATAAATAGCCTTTTCATATATATTTTTTAGTTTGTCTGTTTAGAAAAACAATTTTTTTTAGAATGAAAATGCCATATTTTAGCAACAAAATAAAAAAAATAAAATATCACAAAGCGGAGCTCTTCTTACATAAAAAAATTATATATATCCAAAACCATGATATCTTTTTTTTCGTTAATCATAAATACGATTTTTTTTTTTTTTGTTTTAATAAAACTCAATTTTTTTCGTTTTGTTTTTGTAGTTATGTAGTATTTTTTGATTTTATATTTATGTATATCAACTTATAAGTTTAAATTAATAAAAATATTTATCGTTTAGAATTTGCCCATATCGCATTTTAAAGTTTTTTAAATAATAAAAAACTAATTTTATAATAAAATTAATTGTTATATGTGTATACATATTTAAATTTTTATATTATAGCAAATAATATATTGTATAAAATAACTTATAATTAAAAAAAGAATATATATAAAATGAATTTAAATTAAATTTATACACTTTTATGTTTTAGAGTATGTAAGAAAATTTACAAAAATAAATCTGAAGAAAATAGGGCTTTAAAAATTTGTTCCACAAAAATATTTTTGTAAAAGTTAAGAAAAAAAAAAATATCTTTCAGAATTTATTTATTTTATTGACAAAATAATAAAACAAAGTCTAACATAAATTAAAAATTCAATTTAAACTTTTTTAAGTTCAAAAATATCTTTAAAAAAAATTGTAATAGACTAAAAAGAATAAAATATTAAACATTTTATCAAACCAAATAAAATTTTTGAAACTAGAAGTAAATGGAAAATAATAAATAAGAAAAGAAAATTTTAATTTAAATAAAAAAAATTATACTGAAATAAAAAAATTATAATAGAGAAAAAAATTGTTTTAAGCAAACTAAAATAATTATAAGAAAAAATATAATTTTGCATTTTCTTTTTCATTTATTTGTGTCTAAAAAAGTCTAAAAATTTATTTTTTTAAAACAATCTCACTGAATTTTATTTATTATTCTTTTATAACACCACCTTAAAAAAAAAGAAAAAAAAAAAAAAAAAAGAGCTTAAAAAATTAAAAAGAAAAAAAATTAATTTTATAATTAAAATTTGATTTCAAAATATTTTAATTTCAATAAATTTTTTAAACATTTTATTCTGTTTTGAAATAATTTTAAGGAAAAGTTTGATCGTTAAATTGGAAAAAAATTTTAAAAAATAATAACAAAGGTGAAAAAATCAAAAAAAAAAAGTTTTAAAACCAATTTTAGAACAGTTTTAGAATTAGTACACAACATCTTAAAAAATTGCGTTACGCGAATAAAAAAATTTGAAAACTTTATTTTGAATTTTTCGAAGTTGTCTCAACTAAAAAACATTCCACATGCTTGATAAATATTTTCTATTTCTGCCTAGTCAGGATACTCAATTTTAAATTTTATATGTTTTAAAAATTAAACTTTTTAAAATCAAATATTAAAAAAAAATAAAATTTTTAAAAAAAAAATGATATAAAAAGAAATAATTTTCATTATCTTTTATGTTGTTTTTTAGTCTCTCCAAAAATAAAATTTTGTATACCAAAAAAAAAAAAATTTTTTTAATGAAAAATATTCTTAATTTTTTTTATTTTCTAATTTAAATTTTCATATTTAAACTTTTACAAAAATATTTTTTAAAACAAAAATTAAAAAACTTTAAGTTGTTTCAGAACTTTTTTTGTAAAAATCTTTTAAAATTAGTTACATACTTTATAAAACTATTTAGTGTTTTTGTTGTTAGTTTATAATATTAATAATAATGAAAAAAATAATTATACTTCATTGAAAAAAACATACAAGCAAATATTTATTTTTTAAGATATAGTAGGTATGTATAAAATATGTTTAAAATTATATCACCACGCATATATAGTATAGTATAGTTTTTATTTAAAAGATAAGAAAATATTTTTTTTTAATTGAGTGTGCCTATTTACTTCATACATATAAAAATAAAAATTATAACTTCATACAATGTTTTATCAAAAAAACATAAACTTAAATAAATGACAACCTATTTTTTATAAAAAATAAACTTATAAATTATAAATGTAGTAAAATGTTATAACATATTTTATGTAATTTATATTAAAAGCTTTTAGTTTTACTTCTTTTTTTTCATTTAAGATAAAAACAAGTTATTAACAATGAACTTTTTTCTTTTAAATATTAAATCGCAGCAAAAAAAAGTAGTTAATAAAATTTTTTTTATTATGCATAAAATTAAAAACTTATTTTCGTATGCAGGTAAAACTGGTAGCTTTCAATTTTTTTGTAATAATTTTTTTTTTTATACAGCAATAAATTGTTTTTTTTTTTTTTTTGTCTTTTTCCTTATTTTTTTTCAACACTATAATAGACAACTTGTAACGTTTAACAACACTACAACATGCGCTCATACAAAATACATTTTTTAAGTTTTAGAAATTATACACTTAAAATTCTAAAACTTTGCCTCTTTCTTTTCGTTTTGTAGTTTCGTTTGTTTTGTTGCTATTTTTTGTATTTTTTATTATAGAACATTATTTTATATATTTTTATTGTGGAATAATAATTATTACTTAAGCTGTTTTTAAACCCGTACTATCCATTTTTTCTTCTTTATTTAAAGAACCAAACCCTATGCCGTTTCCTTTTATTTATTTTTGTTTTTTTTTTTATATATTTAATCACAGTTATATCAGTGTACCTACGATTTTCTCTTCTTTCTCTTTAATTGAATCGAAATTCATATCACCGTTCGATAGTTTCTATTTCTAGTTTTGGGTTTTTTTATTTTTAAACAGCTGAGCTGTGTTTATATGGGCACAGTTTTTTTTGTTTTGTTTATAAAGTTTTGTCCAATTCATTTTATTTTGTTTGTATTTTGTTTCTGTTTCGTTCTATTAAATTTATTTTTGCTTTACCATTTTGCAAAAATTTTGGTCTCTTCTTATTTTGAACAACGTCTTACATTACTAAAAAAAACTATAGATACACATATAAAACTAGCTTATATGATAACGACAATGTTGACAGACAATGAGCATGACAACGACAACATTTTTTTCCTTTTAAAAATATGTATTTTTAATGTTATAGCATCAGCATTCGTACGCCTCTTCTTCCTGCAATAACGCCAGTTAATCCTATGTATTACGTAAATCATCCAGACCACCATTATGTACGCCAGTTTTCATATTTTCGATAACTTTGTTAACAAAGTCTGTAGTACCGCCAGCAATGCATAAACCCGCCTGTGTTTAAAAAAGAGAATAATTATTAGTATTGTTATTCGTCTAGTTAGGTATAGTAAAAGTTTATTATTCTTCTCATAAAAAAAAAAAAAAAAACCGGGGTTTGGCTGCTCTTTCAGCTCTTTTCCGTTTCTTTTGATAAAATTGTTACTATTTGTTTGTCTTGCATGCATAACCAAAATGGACTGGGGCTAACTAAAAACATACTAAAAAATACCACTTTTTTATCTTACCCAAAATATATTGGGAAAAGCAAAAATCAGCTGTTTTTATTTTTGTTTATGTTAAAAAAAACGACCTTTTAAATGAAACGAATGTGCATTATGCATTGTTTTAGTCGAATTTCAATTTACTTCCTTTGTTTACTTTTAATTGTAACCTGTTTGGGGCTCATCGGTTGGACGGTTTTAACGTAACATAGAAACAGTTTTACTATTTTATATAAATAGATTAAAAATCGTAGGTAAGGTTAAAATGGCCGCAGCGAATCTTTGCGACGTCACCTAGGCCAGATAGGCCCTTTGTGATACCATATGATCCCTTATTTATTTCTCTCTACTCGAACTAGCTCGATTTTCCTTATAAAAGCCCCCTTATCTTGACTGATGCAATTACCGCCAGACTATCGAGAAACGGCCTACCAAGTGCGGTAAACCTCCCAAGGGCTGACCAGTGACAGAGCAAATGTTCTACTGTCTACTCCCTTTCACGTATCTACAGCTCCTACAGAAATCATTTAATGCTACCCCTAGTCTGCGAACCACAGTGTCCCGTAAGAGCTCCAGCCATTATGGATAAATAGAATCTGTCTATTGTGGCGCATGAGTTGGTCTGTTCGTTTGGTGTTGTATTCTGGCCACGTAAGTTTCGAGACATTACATTTGGAATTTGTGGTTCATTTAATCTCTGCCAGTCTGAATTATTTCCTTTTTCACTTGTAGCTTCAGCGAGGCCATGGGAATACCTGTCGAACTCCTCTCTGAAGGAATAACGGAATTTGTACCTTCTCTGGTCAATCTATCTGCTTCAATACCAAATATATCTTGGTGACCCGGAACCCATGTGAGGCAAATATCTCATTGCTCCGCCATCTCGTTGAGATATGTGCGGCACTGGTAGGTTGTTAAAGACGTGTTATTGTATGAGTCAAGTGCTTTTAAAACAGCCTGACTATCCGAGAAGATGTATACTTTTTGCCTACTACCTGAGTGGTGCCCTAGATATTGCATGGCTACGTGTATAGCAATCTTGAAAAACGCTGCAGTGATCGTGAAGTCTAAAAGATTCTCTAATCTCCAGGTACGGGGAAAAGATACCTATTCCAACCCTTCCTTCGAGTTTGGACCAATCTATATAGATATTTACGGCGTTGGTTTTATATTGGGGTAGGCCTTCCCATTGTGCTCTTGTTGGGATAAAAATTTTACATCCTACCAAATGTTGGATATGATGTACAGTGATCTGTAGCTGGTGGCGATGGCACTAGGTTGTTTGTTCAATATTTCATTAGAACACCTTTATATTTTAGTATTTTTTTTAAATATAGTTAAAATGGGATTTGAATTTTAAGTGCGATGAACCTATGTCTTCTTTTTTTCTTGAAACTTTATGTGAAGTGTATAAAAAATATGTAGTATGGATATGACTGTTTAGATTTTATATGCACATTCTTTACTTACTATTTGACATTTTATAAATGCGTTCAATTTTTAAATCAATTTCCTCAGTCGATTCACCTTGATTTTGTGCGCGATATTTGAGTGCAACCGCTTGTTTCATATCTTGTATGCAAGTCATAAGTCTCTCTATGAATTCAAATAAATACAAATGCAATAGTTAATACGCTATTAATTAATTATCGCTGCTGTTGTACTCACTGTGCTCAATTTCCAGTCCAAATAATTTAATCTTATTCGCTTCATGTTGCGCTTTTTTCTTAAGTCTGCAAGCGCGTGAAGCCAATTTATTCTTTTCCTTACGCGATTTTGGACGCACATTAAAGGGTAACTCCGAAACTGGTGTCATATCATTGATGGTGCGACTTAACTTATCCAATTCTTTGCCAATATTATGCAATTTACGTGCATTTGGTGTAAGATCGTTGCCATCGCCTTTGCGTGCTTTGCCACTGTGCTGTGTTAGGTAAAAGACGAAAATAAATTTAATTATACAAATTAAAAGAAAATAATTTCGAATAAAAACTTACCTTATAAACCTTAATGCCGCGCACTGAACAATTTGGACTGAACACCGGATCGGTTACCTCATTTAAACGATGTGGATCTTCGAGTTTTGATTGAAATACGAGACGTTTGCCTTTTGGACCTTTCGCTTGTACATTATATTGCCAGAAAAAACGTTCTTTGCCTTTGCTTGTGGATAATTGATTTGGTGTAGCGGTGCGTGCATCATCTTCATTATCAGAACCTATGAGATTGATATATGGATTAATAATTTGAAATATGTATATAATATACGATACGCACCATTATCACTCGAAAAATCATCATAATGATCGCTATTCTCACTCGAATTATCATCATCATCGTCCTGCGAGAAATCAATGCCTTCCGGTGAGAGTACGCTGCCGGTACTCAACGATGAATACGATTCAGCCTCTGCAAGCGAACCAGTCGAAAGTAAATGCTGACGTGGTTCACGACGCATCCAGATGTGTTCCAAGCCCAAATGTGTTGGTGCCGATGATGAGAGACGTGACATTTGTGTACTTATAACCTCACCCTGATAACCAAATGATTTACGTATGCTGCCGCCGCTAATTGCTGTGACTACAACACCACCCGAAGTACTGCTATTAGCCGATGCAGCGCTACCAAAACCGCTGCTACCATTACTACTCGGACTAAGCGCAGTGCCGCTGGCCAAGAGCATATGTTGCCCAACTGCGGCTGGCACAGATTGTCCCAGACCCATAGAACGATCTGAGGCGGATAACTTGAGCAATTCTTGCATATTACGTGATTTAACTTGTTGATATTGTGAACGATTGGCATGCGGTGGTGGTGGTGGCGTTACAGAATTCAATTGTAGCGGTGAATGTGATGGTTGACTACCCGGCGAAAAGGCGTTGTTATTAGCCATTTGGTTATTTAGTTTATTCGGTGTACTATGATAGATATCATATGGACTAGTTGCAAGTACGACATTATTTGTTGAGGATGTGGAAATTTGTTGTTGTTGTTGTTGACTTAACAATGTTTGTAATTGTGGCAATTGTTGTTGTTGTCGCTGCTGCTGCTGCTGTTGTTGTTGTTGTTGCTGTTGATGTTGTTGCAATAATTCCAATGGTGGTCCCACTGGCGATGCCTGTGGACTATTTAATTGCTGTAAACTATTTCCACTGCTACTCGGTTGCGGTGAAAGCATAAAATTAACACATGGCGCTACATTTGTCTGTGTTAAAAGATCATCGATGTTGCCGATATCATGCAAAAAATCACCATCATTCAATTCGGCCAATTCTGCTGCGGCCTGTATTTCAGCTTTATCATTTGGAAATATATAATCATCTTCAAATGGTAATGGTTCCGTTTTAGTATGACCAATGGCACTGCTTATATCACTCCACATTGTACTCGAATTAGCTGGCATTTCGAAGAGTAGCGCATTATTGGCATCTACCAAACCAGACATACCAGTGCCGCTTAGGCCGAGTAGTGCAACATCATTTGAGTTGAGACTGCCGGTATTAGCTAGAATACCCGAAGAACCAACGCTAAGTGGTGATGTAGCGCCAGCACCAATAACATCGTTGCTATAAAAACCACTTGCTATGGATATATTACCATTGTAGAGTGTCGAAGCAGCACTTAGATTAACGTCTTGTAGTAGTGTAGGAGATAATGAAGATGCATCCAGCGCATCTAAGCCATAATCGGAGAGATCACCAAGCATAAGCGCACGCGTTGTGCTATAATTTTGCGTTGTATGCTGCTGCTGCTCAGTTGTTGTTGCTGCTGTTGCTGCATTTGTTGCAACTGTTGTTGCTGCTGTTGTTGTTGCTGCTGTTGCTGTTGTTGTTGTGTCGTTGAAGCCATTGCTGTCATATTATGTATTGGACTAGGACTTGGTAAATGATTTCGTGTTGTATCTTGTTGTTGATATAAATTTGGATGACTTTGATTGGGATTATTACTGCGTGGTATACTAATTGCTGTTGTTAGCATAACATTATTACAAATATTATTGCTACTATTTGAAGAATAATTTGTTGTTGATATTGTTGTTGTTGTCGGTGAGTAGATACCACTACTACTACTGATGCCGCCCAGGCCGCCCAGTGCATACAATTCGTATTTCAATGGGTTGCTGCTGCTATTTGAGGATGTGTCGAAGAATTCTGCCGACATGGGATACAATTGATTTTCGGTCATTGTAGTTAAGCGTTATTTGAAGATCTTCTTTCTATTTTTGTTTTATTTTTTATTGAGAGCGCTACTTAGCGTAGTGCTACGGCACACGCCGTTGCGTGTCTTTGCTTTATTTTGTTCTTTTTATCGATGCTATTTCAATGTTTCAGTTACTGTAAAGAAAAGTAAAAAGAGAAATACGTATTTTAATTAAAAGAAATATAAAAAATACAGAATAAAATCTATGAACACTTTAATAAAATTACATTAAAAATGTTCGTCCTCCCATATGGATATTTTGTGTTGACAAATGCTCAGAATTCATATTATTTGCAATGCAGTTTGAAAGCTGTACCATTCTATTAAAAAGTTGCACACGAATGGCTCTGCATAAGAGTATCAAACAGCTAAGTATCAATACATACAACTGAGTACAAATAAATACAATGAAGTATCAATACATACAACTGAGTGGCGATATATATAACTGAGTGACGATACACACACAATTTAAACAAAAAGCAACAGTAAAGCGTAAAATGTATTTTAACAAGGAAAAACGTTAACTTCAGTGGAACCGAAGCTTATATACCCATTTTGGAGTGAAAACATTCATAAAAAATACCTAATTTCATACAAAATATCTTAATTTGGGCGGAAAGTTTGTATAGGGGCTATATCTAAAAATGGGCGTGGCACCTTGGCTTTGACATTAGACGACACTAGAAGCGTTTTTACGCGATTTGGAGTGAATACATTCATAAATAATGCCTATTTTTATACAAAAATTCAAAAATGGGCGGTAAGTTTGTATGGTGGCTATACGTAAAAATGGGCGAGGTACTTTCATTTTCAAACTAAACTTAGCCGTTGCCGAGAAAAGGCTTATGTTCCGAATATCAGCATAATATCTTTATGTCTTGAGCGAAAAAGATGCATAGAAATATAAAGACAGACGGACATGGCTAGATCGATTCGCCTAATCGAGCTGATCAAGAATATATATACTTTATGGGGTCTACGACGTCTCCTTCCATGCGTTACAAAGTTTCAGATCAACTGAATATTTGCAAAGAGTGCAAGTGAAATGTTTGCTGTTAACTCTACTCATCCTTTTTAAATTTTTTTACATTTTTTACATTTACTGATACCCTTTGCTTTTAAATTTCAACACTCACGGAGCGCTAATAATCATTTAAATTTACGATATAAATAGGCATTTTTTTACTCAATTTTAAACACAATAGTTGCCCAGAGAGAGAGAGAGAGAAAAAATTGTATAATAGACCAAATCTCTATGTCATAAAATATATCAAGCCATGATTTTCAGAAATAAAGTGTTCTGGAGAATGTAAGTTTCAAGTTTAATAGCTCTATATATCAGAGATTCCGAAACAAACAGCCGAAAGGATGAACACGTACAGAGCTAGACCGATTTGGCCTACAATTTTAAACAGAAATATGAGTAAAGAATTTTTTTCGCACATTGATTCAGTTGAACACTGTTGAGTGTTCCCATTTGAGTAGTAAAGAGTTGGTAGTTTTTATAGATGTATTTTTATTTTATCATTATTTATATATATTTGTTGACCTTCTCATATATATATAAAATTTAAATGAGCATTAAACAATGGAGAGTTCCTTATTTTCTTATTTTTTTATATATTTTTTTACGATTATAATTTCTTACTTCAAAAACATTAAAAAAAAACTTCATTTACAATGTCCTTGACTAAAACGATAAAAAAAAAATAAAACAACTACTCAAATTTATTATTCAATTCAATCTAAAATATGATTAAAAAAAATTACACTTGTACACTTTACGTTACGCTAGATTACAGCACACAATACTTCCTCTTTAACGTAAAAAAAAATAAAAATACGATATATAAACTGAGACCGCGACCGATTGAACGGCAAGTTTTTGTCCAGATTGTATTTTTATTTTTATTTTTTTTGCATATTAAATGCTTTCATGTCTAGCAATGCTCTTTAATAATAATAATAATGAACAACTGCATTGACTGCAAAAAAAAAACGAAAACTTTTGATATTCATTCATAGAATATAACTAGAGAGGAGTATGCATTACTTGGCGCCGACATTTACAATCAGACCATGGTCTAACGCAAAACGCCTGCTGTTTTATAGTTTTGTTGTAATTTTATTATTTGACTTAAATGGCATTTGGGTGCTGACGAAGTAGACGCCCCTTCAAGAGTAACGAAAAAAATATATATAAAAAAATGTTCTGGAACATGAAAAAATATTTTTATTATGTGAGAAATATTTAGGAGTATATAAATTTTAAAGTGAAGTTTGTAAGGTTTACAAAAAATTATGAGAAATTGTCGAACAGTTTGGCGATATGGCTCAATCGAGTCATGTCCGTCTGTCCGACATTTGGCGATATGGCTTAATATAGCCATGTCCGTCTGTCCAAATTTGGCGAAAGGGCTCAATCTAGCCATGTTCGTCTATCCGACATAATATGAAAAACACAGTGAATATTTTTGCTTAAACTGAAAAAAAAAAAATAATTCTTATTACACTTATCGATGTCCCTTGTGTAATGTTGTCCGTCTGTCTGCACTTTTGTCCGTCTGTCTGCATTATTTGTCCGTCTGTCTGCACCTTTTGTCCGTCTGTCTGCACTTTTTGTCCGTCTGTTTGCACTTTTGTCCGTCTGTCTGCATTGTCCGTCCGTTTGTCTCCACTTTTCTCCGTCTGTCTGCATAGTTTGTCCGTCTGTCTGCTTTGTTTGTCCGTCTGTTTGCACTGTTTGTCCGTCTGTCTGCATATGTTTGTCCGTCTGTCTGCATTGTTTGTCGGTCTGTCTGCACTTTTGTCCGTCTGTCTGCATAATTTGTCTGTCTGTCTGCACTTTTGTTCGTCTATCCGCAAATTTATTCAGTAAATGTGTAGCGTATTAAAGATACTATATTACACTTAGGAACACTACGCGTATAAAATTCATCTGTTCGCATTTTTTTTCATACGCTTATCTGCATGTGTAGCGTATAAACGCTTTAGTATTTTCAAACTATAATTATTTTGATTTTTATAAACTAGACTGTCTCATAAATCATATAAACAACTTAAGTCCCCACACTTTACGCCAATTAACAATACATTTAGTTGCTTATTAAGTCTTACAAAGAAAAAAAACACCCTCAACATGTGTGTTCGTCGCCGCAGCATAAGAAAAAAAAAAAACATTCCATTCTAATCCATAAACAAGAATTTCTATTTAGCATTTGAATACACAGTTTAAATGACTTGCATGACAATTGATTATCTTGCTTGACACTTTTTAAGTCAATTTCATGAATAACTTGAAAGGAAAATAATATTTCTTGCACTGCGATTCACGTGCATATCACATGTTTCTTAAGCTTGGAATGCGCTCTCAAAACGTGTTGTTCTGTTGACGTAGTACGTACGTACATAAAATACGTGTACATGTGTGCTTATTTTCAGCGCTTAAAATGCCACTTGCATTTTTATCATAAAACTTTAGAATAATAAAAAAAAAGTGAAATTAAAATTTAATGCATTAAAATAAGTGCAAAGTTAATAATAATAAATTTATACTAACAAAGAGTACAACGCTTGTTTGTGTTTATTGGACATATTGTTTCTTATTATTTTTATTAAAATTGGTCCATATGAAAATGTCACAGAATATTGTTTTGATTTGTATTCTTGTTATCTTAGATATAAAAAAAATATTCTAATGTCATTTAAACAACAAAAAATACTGTTTGAACTAATCGTGAATTACAAATATTCATTATTTTAAAGTGGATGACTTAAGAGATTTGAAACCAAGAGAAATGTGAGACCCCTCTAAGAACGAAGTCGATAGTACACATTCAAAGAGCCAAAACCTTATGCCGATAATGCAGATTTATGTCGATAACACAGTATCACACGTGGTGCATAAACTAGTGACAAAATTTGAAAATTTGATGAAGATTCTATGAGCTCAAATATAAACACTAACCACTTGTATGGATCTTAGGCGAACGAGTAGTAGTTAAAAAACTCTTCGAAGCAAATGATTGCCTATGGTGCTCTGAATAGAAAGTTGATCCGCGATACTGAAAAACACACATGTATTTCGATTATTTTCGAATTAAATACAAACAATTTTAATATACAAAATCGTTTCCTATTTTTCTGAAACTCCCCGATACTTGAATGTATTATCGATGCATTTTTGGTGTCCGTCCTGTCAACTTTTGTGTAGGGTACAAAAAAGCTTTACTTAATATAATTATAAATGGTTGAAAAGTTTAGAGCCCACGAGACAATATTGAAAAAAAAAAAAAAAAAGAATGTCAAGCACGGTTGTGGTTCAACTTTTAGTTTGGGGATGTATACTTAAAAATGGAGTTGAACCCTTGATATTGATCGATGGAATAATGCGTAAGGAACAATATCTAAGCATTCTCCAACAGAATTTAGGAGAAGTCATCAAAAATATGGGTCTTGCTGTTGAAAATTGCATTTTTCAGCCAGACAATGAGCCGAAGCACACGTCCAATTTGGTAAAAAATATATTTCAAAGCAAAGATTCCAGTTCATGAAGTGGCCACCGCAATCTCCAGACATGAGCCATGTTAAATCGTAGCTTGCGAAATATGTGGTCGCGCCAAATGGAGTGATAGAGCTGTGGTAGAGGACCAAGGACGTCTGGTACGCTATTCCTACTGAAATTGTATGACGCTACACCAAAAGTATGCCAAATCGCATAGATGAACTTAAAAAATCAAAAGGGCTGTGGATACATTATTAAAAAATTTTCAATAAAAATATTTGTTTAAAAATAGCCACAGTGCAAAAACTGTATCATTTGACTTTTCTTACTCTTTGCCATTTCATTTCTCTTCCTGTTTATCAAATGACTTCAAAATGTTTGGAAAAGAGAGCCAAATATTGCACTAACAAAACAAGACTGAGATCCTAAGCATGCATTAAGTAGAAAAGAAAATACAGACCGTTGAAGTGCGAACATTACAGTTATGCTTGTCAGTGTAAGTTTGTATATGGCTATACGAAAAGTGGTGCTTTGAACTATAAACTATATTAGATGTGTTTTTACCCATTTTGAAGTGAATAAATTCATAAATAAATACTAATACCATAAAAAAAACGGAAACAGATGGTAAGTTTGTATCGGAGCTAAACCTAAAAATGGGCGTGGCACCTTGGTTTTAACATTAGATGATATTAGAAATGTCTTTACCCAATTTGGAGTGAATACATTAACAAATAGTTACTATTTTTATACAAAAAATCGAAGAAAAGCTGTAATTTTTTTGGGGACTGTACCTAAAACTGGACGTGACACTTTCAGTCGTTGCCGAGAAAAGCTTAAGTTTTAAATATCAGTTAAATACCTTCTAAACTAAGCGAATAAAACGCATAGCGTCAAAAAGACGGACTGTCAGACGGACATGGCTAGATCGACTCGTCTTATCAAACTGTTGAAGAATATAAATATACTTTATGGGGTCTAGGACGTCTCTTTGAATGCGTACAAACTTTCCGACTATGTTTATCTGGTATAAAAATTGTACAACGCTATTAGCGAGTTCGGGATCTCTAGTAAACTTTGATTCGCAAAGTCACGCAGAACACACTTGAAAAAAATATTAAAATAAAACTTTAATAAAACTCATACAATCGAAATATATTAATGTATCTTTAAAAAAATATTTTTAACAATTTAATAAAAGTATTTACTCATTTTTAATATATTATATATTATTTTTCTATAATATTTCTAGAAAGATTTTTTTTATAGCCTGCTAGAAAAAAAAAACTAAACTGACAAGTTGTTATTTATACCTGTCCGTCTCGCTGTACTCTATTAATTCTTTCTTTTTCTTTTTTTTTTTGTTTTTGGCTAAAAAACAAAATAAAAACAAAAATAAACATTAAAACATATTGCGAAATTAAGAAGAAAATAATAATAAAAGGCAGCCAAGATAAGAGACCGGCATACAAAAAAAAAAATAAAAAAAAAAAAATTGTTAAAAAAAGAAAAAAAAACTATCAAGTAAGTGCGACTAGCCAATTCCCTGTCTTTACAACCTTTAAAAATAATAAACTGTCAATTGCGAATATTTTAACTCCAAAGGCGAATATGCCCGAATAATCGAAAAGATGCCATCACTAGCTTCAATTTTTTTAGTCAGTTAATTGGATAGAGTTGCGTTGGCTTTACGAAAGATTTCTAAAATCTTAATATACCCTAACCTGTACCCTAAGACTACATGGTAAACAATTTTTTTTTCGCAAAAAATAAAAAACAACTTTCATAAATAATAAAAAATAAAAACTAACAAAAACAAGTCCAGAGGCAAAAAAAAAAAAATAATAATAAACAATAACAAAGCAAGGCAAAGTGTTTTTGTTTATGTCCAAAAATGTATAACAGTCGACATGGTCTATATATAAAAAAAATATTTCAAAATTGTATTGTATATGTAGATTAATTGTACGACTAGTGTCAGATTCGTTAATATTGTTTTCGTAAATCGCAAAAAAAAACTGTGCCAAAATTATAATAAAATCGTACGATATAAATAAAAAATAAATAAGGAAATAGTTAACTCTATTTAGCGATAAGAAAGTTGTTATTACAAAAGGGGCACTTAAGAGGGCACTGGAACAAAGCAGACTAATTATCTCAGAGGTGGGCAAGGGCAAGCAGCAGTAGCGGTGGTGACGTTTTGGTCTACAAAAATTATTGCAATTTAATTTTTTTTTTTTTGTTCTTTGTATTGTTTTAAATTATTAATTACTTTGTTTACACATACAACAAAATTTATTTAACGAAAAATTATACTCAATCAAAATAATGGAAAACATGTGTTTTGGGCGCTTGAACTTTTCTGCGAAATGTCAGAAAAAAATTAATTTATTTTAAATTTATTATTGACATTTAGTATTTGTGTTTTCATAATTTTATATGAAAACCAAAAGCTCTTCTGATTTATTTAATATTATAATTTTAGTCTAAGATAATTTTCTGTTTTAATTAATTCTTTGAAAAAGTGATTTACCAAAAAACCTAGGAAATGAGTGTCAAATATAAAATTTCAACGAATATAAAAGCGTAGTCAGTAGTCAAAAATAATTATAATACTTTGATTCATAAATAAAAACCAACAACTGCATTGGTAAAATTACTTAAAACAATATTTTTTACTGTCTCCGACTGCTACGGATATGCGGTAAATCTTAAAGAAAAATAACAAAATTTAAAAATTTTTCCAAGTTATAAAAGAGTAACCTTATATTTCAATAGTACCTTAAGGCACTCATCAAACTTTTAAGAAGGAAGAAGTTGATACTGGGAATAACCTCCATATCAACGCCGGAGTCGAACAGATTATACTAAATTTATTGACTGAAATGCTCGTAAAATATGGGTCGAAATTGACTTCGTCCTGAATGACTTAGCCGAAATTTCGTAAATATTTTATCTGTTTACATATTAATTTGTTAATACTTAAAGAGAGAAGGTATACATCAGACTTTACATAGTCCTTGAATTCCAAGAAAAAAAAATTAAAAACCTGTAGAAATTAAAAAACAAAAAATATGGAAAAACTTTCTTCTCGATAGAACCGAAGCTAAAATACCCGTTGAATCTTTAAAGAGATTATATGCGATCATCAGTGGCTTAGATATAACTCCGAGACGGGTCAATGGTCTGGTACAACTGTAGTTTAGACACAATATTATTATTATCATATTTTAGGCTTTATCCTCCTCCAACCCTCCCCCCCACCCCCCTTTTAAATCCCAATAACAACTCCCAAGTCATGGAATACTTTATAGAAAGTAAATGTTATGCATTATAATTCGCTAATACTCCCCTTAGGGACTGGATTCGACACTGGATAACATAAGAAGAGTTTTTATCCAATTTGGAGTGAATATACGCATGCATAATACCTATTTTCATACAAAAATTCGAAAATGGGCGGTAAATTTGTATGGGGGCTCTACCTCAGAGTGGTCGTGGCAATATGAATTTAACATACAAGCCACCTAGGACTGTGAAATGCTTAAATTTCGAGTTTTAGCTCAATATCTTTAAAACTGAGCGAATGAATCACCTCGTAACAGAAAGACAGACGGACACGGCTAGATCGACTCGTCTCATCAAGCTGATTAGAAATATTTATACTTTATGGGGTCTACGGGTATAAATATGAAGTACAGCCCTAATTTTATTTACCATTACTGCTCAAAATTTGGTACCCAGGCACCGGAAAAGGAGAAGTCAGTGATTACACAAATAATTGAGTTGTATTTTTTCCTGAAATCGAACACAAACGATTTATGGATCATAATTTCGGAATATGATTCTTATTCACTATTTATGTTCATCCTAAGCAGTTTCTACATTTAGAACGTTTAAGGAAAATAACTGTTGCTAAAAATCTTGACAAAAAAAATTCTTATGTCTTTTAAACAAAATGTATTCCAAATTCTAAACTACGTTTTTTTGTTTAGATCTAGAATTTTTATGAAAAAAAAAAACAGAATTGACTGTGTGCCTAAATTATATTATAATATTCCAACGACTCTATATTATTTTATTTTATTTATTTTTATACCCGCCACACATAGTGTAGAGGGTATTATCATTTTGTCAGAAAGTTTGTAACGCATTAAAGGAGACGTCGTAGACCCTATAAAGTAACGGGTGATTTTTTTTGAGGTTAGGATTTTCATGCATTAGTATTTGACAGATCACGCGGGATTCAGACAAGGTGTCAAAGAGAAAGATGCTCAGTATACTTTGACATTTCATCATGAATAGACTTACTAACGAGCAACGCTTGCAAATCATTGAATTTTATTACCAAAATCAGTGTTCGGTTCGAAATTTTTTATCGACAAATTTTGTTCAGCGATGAGGCTCATTTCTGGTTGGATGGCTACGTAAATAAGCAAAATTGCCGCATTTGGAGTGAAGAGCAACCAGAAGCCGTTCAAGAACTGCCCATGCATCCCGAAAAATGCACTGTTTGGTGTGGTTTGTACGCTGGTGGAATCATTGGACCGTATTTTTCAAAGATGCTGTTGGACGCAACGTTACGGTGAATGGCGATCGCTATCGTTCGATGCTAACAAACTTTTTGTTGCCAAAAATGGAAGAACTGAACTTGGTTGACATGTGGTTTCAACAAGATGGCGCTACATGCCACACAGCTCGCGATTCTATGGCCATTTTGAGGGAAAACTTCGGAGAACAATTCATCTCAAGAAATGGACCGGTAAGTTGGCCACCAAGATCATCCTTTAGGCGATTTCGCCTTTAGACTATTTTTGTGGGGCTACGTCAAGTCTAAAGTCTACAGAAATAAGCCAACAACTATTCCAGCTTTGGAAGACAACATTTCCGAAGAAATTCGGGCTATTCCGGCCGAAATGCTCGAAAAAGTTGCCCAAAATTGGACTTTCCGAATGGACCACCTAAGACGCAGCCGCGGTCAACATTTAAATGAAATTATCTTCAAAAAGTAAATGTCATGGACCAATCTAACGTTTCAAATAAAGAACCGATGAGATTTTGCAAATTTTATGCTTTTTTTTTTTTTAAAGTTCTCAAGCTCTTAAAAAATCACCCTTTATAAATATTCTTGATCAGCACGAAGAGACGAGTCGATCTAGCCATGTCCGTCTGTCTGTCTGTCAGTCTATATTTATGCGATTCATTCGCTTAGTTTTAAAGATATTGACCTGAAACTTGGATCTTAAGCTTTTCTCAGTCCTAAGCAGTTCAAGTGTTAAAATCAAAGTGCCACGCCCATTTTTAGGTATAGCCCCCATATAAACTTACCGCCCATTTTCGAATTTTGGTATAAAAATAGATATTATTTATGAAACTATTCACTTAAATTTGGTTAAAAACACTTCTAATGACATTCAATATCAAATCCAAAGTGCCACACCCATTTTTAGCTATAGCCCCCATATAAACCTATCGATTATTTTCGATACATTTGTATGAAAAAGTAATTATTTTCAAATATATATTTATAAATGTATTTAAGCCACTGATGGTCACACATAAACT
Source organism: Leucophenga varia (assembly GCA_018903435.1). Lineage (NCBI taxonomy): Eukaryota > Metazoa > Arthropoda > Insecta > Diptera > Drosophilidae > Leucophenga > Leucophenga varia. Next base: position 245,510 of record JAEIFJ010000091.1, on the reverse strand, counting down.
ATTTAAAGATTCGTGTGACGGGTATCTAAGCTTCGGTTCCACCAAAGTTAACGTTTTTCCATGTTTTTTTTTAATTTTTTTCTTTAAAATGTTCCTCAACTTTGCAACTTACAATTCAATTTATTTAAAAAAAAATTAACTCAACTTTTTAATTATTCAAGTAAGCACTTCAGAGACAATTACTTCAACCTTAAAAATAAAAAAATTAAAACAAATCAAATGAATTTCAAAGCTTCATTAGCATTAACTATAGCCAGTTTTCTTTATTTGTTTTAAAATCTTTAAATACACTCAAACAATTTTTGATATTTTTGTTTTTATTTTTTCTTGTTTGCCCCTTAAAAAAATATATAAATTTGTTCCTATATATTTCCCAAACACTTAAACAAAACGACAAAAGGTAAGTGAACGCATTGAAGGCCAACACAAAATCATAGAGTTAAATAGCTAAAATATAATAGCTATGTAAGTATTTAAGAACGTTTTCATCATATACAATATATATAAAGCAGACAAATACAAGTAAACATTTGCCATAAAAAAATAAAAATAAAAAGAGATTATAATTAAGTTGAATTTATAACAAATGCTTAGCAACCTAAACAACAAAACGAAACATTTTTTTTTTAAAGCAGAAGAAACCAGAAAACCAGAAGTGTACAGTAAACATTTAAAAATTTGACAAAAAAAAATTTAAGCACTAAAAAAAGATTCTTACAAGAAACAAAAAAAAAAAAAAAAAAATCGACAAACAGCAAAGAGAACAGAACAAACCAATATTCAGGAAAGCATTCGGGCGCAAAATAACTAAATGGGTTGGCCATAAAAAAAAAACAAGATAAATAAAAACTGTCAGATACATTTTGTAGATACAAGATACATATAGACAAACAGATACTTTGATTGAACATCTGATTTAAAACATATGATAAAAAATATATATAAAACAGAACAGAAATAACGAAACTAATAAACAAAACGAATGTGAAAAAAATATTTAACAAATCATTAAAAAAATCTTTAAGAAAAAAAAAAATTGATGTAAAAAAATATTGTATTGTAAAATTGGCTGTAAAAAAGCTTAAAAAACTGCTGATCGAGTAGAAACATATGGAATTTGTATTTAATACAACATTTTTAATGGCGGAAGTGTAAAGAAGCTAAAAAAAGGAATAATAATAATTAAGTATCTCAAAGATTTATGTTTTGGGCGGTAAAATGGCACATCAAAGCCAAGAGACCACACAGTATGTTTTGGAAAAAGAAAATTTAGGTCACATTTAGGTCGTCTGGAGAAAATAGGGAACACCATAAAATATTTCAATGTTTTGTAATGAAGTCATAAATAAATTTTCGCTTTCAACAAAAAAAAAAAAAATAAAAAAAAGGGTCATAATTAATGTGCTTGTTTGAGGGCGTATGCATATTTAATTATAAGTTGCTAAAATAGAAATTATTTTATTTTTATAGCATTAGGCAACCAATAAAAATATTATTGTAAAGTGAGAAAATTTATGTAAATTATTATTTAGGTTGTTTTTACAAATTTAATAAGTTAATATTTACATTTTGGTTGTTTTCTCGGAGGCATTTGAAAACTTGAAAAGTATCTATTAAGCTAACTGACCTCAATACTTGCACATAAATTTAAAATTTTTAAATTACTATCAAATATTTTCAAACACTTACGACAGAACTGATTTTCAAAAAAAAAACCTAAGAAAAACGTAAAGTATCTGTTTAGAAATTTGTTGTTAAATACTTTGTAAACTTTTAGATGCAATCTGAAACCAGTGCTGAGGCCTCATGAAAAGAGTGAAAAGCTGCTCGAAGTGCACAAACAGCTGCCATTTTTCGAAAAGGAGGAAGGAGTACTTTATGGGGCTGGCACTGCAGATTGATATCTGCAAGTTTTTCATAACAAAAATTGTTTTCTTGCCTAAATTTTTTTTTTTTCAAAATCACGTTTTTACTCCGAAGTTCTACTTTTCCGGTACTTAACCAATTTTGATAAAACGAAATGTAATCGATGCAGAAATGTCAAAATTAAAATTTGTTAGTTGTATATTCGATTTCTTAAAATATTTCATTAAAAAAATACATTTTTTACCAATTTTTTTTTTCAAAACCACGTTTTTGACCTTTTGAATCAAATTTCTCCGGTTCTACTGAACCGATTTTAATGAAACCAAGTGCAATCAACGTAGAATTCCATACATATACATTTTCATTTATTTTTTTTTTTTTTGTAAGGGTCAGAAAACAACCTTCAACACTTTAAACGCGTTTACTCAGAAACCACATTTTTCCATTGAACTGGCGTCCCAAAATTCTGAACCATTTTGATGAAACTAGTTTTTTTTATTTTTAACTAAAAAAAAAAAAATTCCGCCATTTGTAAAAAAATCACAAAATTATGATTGAGGTACGGCTCGTTTTACATCTTTACTGAATCTAACCCTTTTTCTTTTCCTTTTCAAAAAATCTATCCTAAATCTGAAAACATTGCAAAGAGCTATTTGATTAACCATTAAGTGAAAAAAAAAACAAAACCTTCGTCAATTATTTAAAAACTAAATAAAAACCAAACAGCTTAAAATCAAAGTGTGATGGACCCTTATTTTTTTTTTTTTTTAAATTTATTTTTACTTAAAAGACAAGTGTGGAACCACTCTACCTCTACAATCAAAATTTTGATTAACCATTACGGAGACATTTGGAGTATTTTATTTATTTATTTTTATTAAAAATCAAAGTGTGGTGAAAATTGTTTTGAAAATATGTTTATCTCACTCTAGCCTCTAGGCGAAATACAAAACTTGCTACGTGCTAGATTTGCATCATAGTTCTTAGCTCTGTTTAAAGTTGTTAAAAAAATGTTTTAAAAAAACGACTTATTCAAGTAAAAAAGACCAAAACAAAATACTATTTCAAATAGAAAATACCAAATATTCTGCATCATTATAACAACGACGGATATTTCTATCTCTCTTTCACAGCTAAAGATTTTTTTAAAATTATTTTCTACTTGAAGAAGCTGTACTTATCTTTGCTGTTGCAATTGTTGTAATAAAGTAATTTTCGTTTTGAAATCATCGATTTCTAAGAATAAAAATTTCGAAAAGACTGATGTTTAGTTTGGTCTAGAACATCTCCAAATATAACAATTATAAAGAAATATTTATAAATGACAACTGAAAATTCCAAAGTAACTTTTAAATCACAAAAAGAGTGAAAAACTTCAAGATGTATGTACCTAAATTATAATGAAAAACTGTGAAAAAGTATTGTAGGAAAAAAAAAACAGTTATTAACCAAATTCAAGGTCAAAGATGTTTATTTTTTATATTTTGTTTTGAATTCATAATTTATCGCAGCTTTCTGTTTTTACACAAGCATTTCTTTCCCACACATACACACACATACTCAAACAAAAAGTATACAAGAGAGCGCAATAGAGAGAGAGAAGATACCATAGTCAAGTGTACTCGCATAGTCAAGTGTAAACAAGTAAAAAACAACAATTACATTAAAAACAAAAAAAAACAACTAAAACAAGAAAAAAAAATTGTTTAAAAGAGAGACAAATAAAAAAAAAGCAAAGAGTTGCCGAGAGCAAGATAGCCATACAAAAAAAAAAAGCGTGTATAGCAAAACATCTGTTTGCATTTTATTCTTTCGACATTTTCGCATTTACTCAGACACTAATACACATAAAGAAATAAGTACATTTGTAATATAAATGAAAAGCTTTCAATGTTTAACTGTGTGCAACTTGAGACACAAGCGCAAATAAAATAAACAAAAAGAAAAAAAAAAAAAAATAAATAAATAAAAACACTCTTTTTGTATATACAAATGTATCTAGAGCTTTTTTCTAGAATAACAATAATAATAATGACACCCTACATACAAAATTACAAGCGGGGTATGTGCACATTTGTAATGATTTCACAAGTCGCTGTAATTATTTCATTAGATCTTTTGTTTGTATATTTTTATTTTATTTTTTTATTTTTTTTTGCAAACGGTTGCACATACATATATAGTACGTGGCGTATGTGTAATATTTCGAAGATATTTCTATATAAATTTGAAATAGAAGAAATTTTTGTGGAAATTGTAATTATTTTTGTGGTTCGTTTGTTTATTATGATGTAAGATATATTTTTATATTTTCCTCTAAAGTAAATACATGAATTTATTTGCGAAAGATAACAAAAAGAATATAAAATAATTTTTATCATTGCAAATCTTATCTAATATGAAAGGGGAAGCACAAAATTTAGATTTTCTTTTTTTTTTTTTTTTTTTAAATTTTATTTCATTTTTTTTTTTTTTTTTTAATATTTATTTTTATTTACTTTTTAATCATTTCAACAATGCCCGTGGTTAGTTTAACTGATTAACGAGATGATTAACGATTCAAAAAATCGCTACTCTTTGTACTTACTCGTTGTTTTTATACAAACAAGTTTTTTAACTTCGCTTTAGCTACTTCTCGTTACTCGTTCGCCCTTACAATTTTTTGTTTTTTTTTTTTGCTTCTCGTTGCATGATCACTCGCTTCTCGTTTGTTTAAGATGAGCGAAAATTGAGCATTTCGCAAACGTTCTTGTACGTTTCTTTGTTCTCGCTACTTAATGATTTGATTAGCTAGTATTGTATTGACGTTTAATGCATGTAAGCACTTTGAGATATTATATTGTTTAAAACTCTATTAACCTAGTTTAATTTTTACTGCAGTTTTTCAGACATTCAATTAGCTGAAAAATATCTCAACTTTAATTACTTTCAAGGGTATTCCCATGAGCCAGTAAGCAAATAAATTGATTATCTCATTTTTCACTTGCGTATGCTTTAACATTTACCAAGTTATACACGACATTCTGCCTGGTTCTTTGCCATTAAATAAGACTTTATAGTACCTAAATAAGTGCATTTAATGCAACAATATGAAGATTTTATAATGAGAGGATTGAGTAACCGGTTGGAACGAGATCGAAGATCTCTCAAATTCCGGACTAAAGCACTACTGCATCCATCTAATCTGTTGGCCAGAACATGGAAATATTACAGAACATTTTAGAATGGATGAAATTTCGATACTGAGTACAGCTGTTCGTATTCTAAATAGACAATGTGCTGTTGATTCCAGTATATATTTTTACCAAAGAATATCTTTACAAAACATTTTACCTTAGTGCAAATCTCGTATAATCATCAACATCATCTTACCTATAAAGAAAAAAATAAAAAATTATATGAATTAATCAATTATTTTAAAATATAAAAAATAAATAAACTTATCTACAAAATAACTTAACAAATACATTTCTAAAACAAACACGAGGGCACTGACTTATTAGTTTATGGTAATATGTAAATCCCTTTTTAATTAAAAATACAAAAATAAAACTAATTAAAAAAAAAAGCTTCTATTTTCTATATTGGACTCGTGTACATTACACCTTAAATACTCGCTCGCTGCACCCGCTGTACTCTCTTTAAACACATTTACTAGTTAAGCACTTAACGAGTTGAGTGACTTTTGTTGTATAGTTTCGACTAATAATCACAACTAACGTTCGTTAATGGGTCAATTGCAAATATGTGTATACAAAGAAATATCATGCTATCTCATTTACACATGCACTCACTCTCACTGGCGCCATTTTATTTTTATTTTATTTATTTTTTTCGTGCGTCTATTGCTTTCTTCCTTGCTTCCTTCCCCACTGCGCTCTCTTTTGTTATAATTATTTTTGTTTTTGTTTTTACATGTCACTGTCACATGTCTTGGCGCTGGCAATGCTGTCTCGCTGTCGTCGAATAATATTAAAAATATATATAATATATATATTCTTTTTTATTTTTCAATTAAATGAAATGAACTTTTCTCGCGCGCATTTTGCTTTCTATGATTTTCTATTAAATTTTTGTTTTTGTTTTTATTTTTATATTCTATTTTGCAAGTCATTGCACATTTCTATTGCTTTCTCTTTCTAGCTTTTATATTTAATTTTAAATATGGAATATGAAGTATATTTTCTGTATATTTTGTTTAAAAATAACAAAGAAATATACTGAAGAGCAAAATTTGTTAAAGTGTTGAGCACATAATGCAGCTACACAACACATTTTTATGTTGAGGTAGTTTAAATTTTATCGATTGACATAAAAGATACTTTTCCATCTGTTCATTGAAAAAGTATCTATGTATCTATGTATATATCTGTCTACTAAAACTATCTAAAGCATATATTTCCACCCACATCGACTTATAGCAAGCAAGTGCAAGTTCAATGCAACAAAGAAATAGATAGTTGAACAGACAGACAGACGGACTGAGTCATGCTTTAGTCGTTGTCTGCTTTTATAATTTATTTTATTTTTAGTTTTATTTACATTTTTATTCATTTTTTTTTTTTTTGAGGGGCGCCGGGAAAAAACGCATAATTATGTGTACAAGAGTATTATGCATTAAAATATCTGCTCGTTTGCGCAAAGCATCTAAAAACATTAAGTGTAAAATTTATGTTTTTTTATTTAAATTTTATTTCTTTTTTTTTTTTAAATTAGTTTGGGAATAAAAATTTAGACAATGTAATACAATTTTATAGCAAATTAGCTCAAATGCTCTTTAATAGAATTTGATTTTTTAATAGAATGATGTGTGCCTATTGTGGGCAGCCTGAGGTTTTTTTCTTTAAACAGTGTGAAGATAGCAAGTCAAAATCTTCAATTGGAATAAAGTTATTCCAATTTTAGTAAAGTAAAAATTTTTGGTAAAAGCAATGCTGTACTCCGGTTGTGGGCACCCTTAAAAAATCTTATAAAAATGAAAGTACTATGAAGAAAAACTGTGAAAAAAATTAAACACTAAACCGTTTCCAGAAACAATGTCAGAGTGGCTTAAGAAGTCTGAGTTGTATGGAAAGTTTCCAGTAGCTCTGCATCTGGATTTGATGTTTTTGGGTGCCCACAACCAGTTACATTTGGGTGCCCCGAACCGGAAAAACATTTATTTTAAATAGACCAAAAAGTTTGCTAGTTCAAAAAAATAATTCAACAGACTTCACACCGGATAGTCGGTTGTGGGCACCCTTGAAAAATTTAATAAAAATGGAAATATATGAAGAAAAACTATGAAAAACATGAAATACCAAATCGTAATCAGAAACAATGTCAGAGTGGCTTAAGAAGTCTGAATTGTATGGAAAGTTTTCATTAGCTTTAAAGCCGAGGTTTATGTTTTAGGTGCCCACAACCGGTTACATTTGGATTAAATGAAACACACTACCAACTTCGTCTAAGGGATGCATGAAAGAGTTCTGACAGTCGTATTTTTTCCATTAGAGTTACTCTTAAGAAGTCTAGCTTTGTTTAAATGAAAGTATTTAAATATTTTTAATTTTATCAGTAAACTTTTCAAAAAGTTTCATATTTACGTATTTTCAATGTCATCTCTGACTTTTTCAATCAATTCAAGATTAACAAACTATTTTATTATTTGATGGAAAAAAATTGTTATACAATATAAGAACAATAGCATTTTATCTTATCTCTGAAACAACATGTTGAGCTATTTATATAAAACATTTTTTTTTATATAAAATAAAAAATATGTCACATAAATTATGATAAGGCTTAACGTAACATATACACTACAAAAAAAATATGTGCAAAATTGAGCAAAACAATTAAATATAAATTAATTCAAAACATGGCAAAAACATACATCATTTTATTTTTTTGCGGAATTAAAAATGTTTAATCTGCTGCCGGAAAAATTTACAAACAAAAATTTTAAACATGTTCATAATTATAAATAATTCGCAAGAAATGTGCAAAAGTATCTATAAGATACACTTTTGTATATTATAACACCCACACACAGCTGAAAAACGCAGCATGAGGTAAAGGAAGAAATATTTTAAATGAAACAAATTATTGTGGTTTACTTAAAAAAATGGTTTATGGCATGATTGCAGATTGTATATGCAGCTATTTATTTATTTATTAAATGATTTACTCTAAATGGAAGAAAATATAAAAAAAAAAAAATATTAAAAAATTTAAATTTGTTTACATTTATTAAAGATACTTTTTTTATATATGCAAACAAGAAGAAAATACATAAAAATAAAACAAAAACAATTGAATCACTTAAATCCATTTACGAAAAAAAGAAATAAACAAAAATTTGGCACGCTGCGATAAAAAAAGATACAAAAAAAAGATGCAAAAAAGATACAAAACACAACAACAACAAAAAAATAGTATAAAAATAAAAATTGATTTAAATAAATTTAATAAAAAGCAAGCAAAGTGAAAAACAAACCCAAAATTGTACAAAATTGAGTAAAAGTAGCCGCTGACTTCATACATGGCTATATAGTATATCTATTAATCTATCACATCCATATAGTAGCTGCGGAAAGAAAGTTGAAGGCCGTACAAAAACACCAATGACCGAATAAATATTTTATTTTTTTTTATTTTTTTAACAATTTACATATTAGAATAATTAAAATTGAATTGTTTATAATTCTGCATAAAATCGTTGAAATCGTGTTGAAGTTAAACTAGTTTAATCGATTTAAACAAATAACAAAGTTAATTTCCGAGGTAAAATAAAAATATTAAAAAAAAAAAAAATATTATAAAAAAAAAAATAATATAAAAATAAATAAATAAAATTACAAAAATTATAAATGATGCAACATGTGCGCGAATGTTGATCATCTAAATTACAATCGCTTAGATGTTCAATTGCAGATGTAAAGAGTGTTGAGAATATTGAAAATCAGCTAACACAAACGCAGCGTATTAACCTGTACAGAAATAAGAGAGTTTATATGGCATTGCCAGCTTTAAAACTTATTTTGTAGTGTACAGTACTCTTAGGAGTGTTTTTTTTTATCAGATTTGAGCGACATATTTTTGAAACTAAGCACAAGCTTGACCAATTAAGCGAAGTAAGTTGCCATAGTACTAAGTATAATGAGACACTGCAACCATTTAAGTTGATTTTAGATGATAATCTATATTTATTAAAACCAAATGAAAAAGAGCTGAGGCGCCTGAATGTTTTTGAAGTTTTTCAAGAATTTGGTTTGTCGTTAAACAAATTTTTGAACCAGTCAAATATCTTAAAGCTTCAAAACGGGGAAAAAATCCCTTAATAAATAACCCATTTTTTTTTCATATAAATACTCAAAAATTAGAGGTAAATTTCTATTAGGGTTTCATGTTATGTTGAACCCACCTCAACCATGGATCCTTTTTCTTAAACATGGGTTGACATTAGAAGTGTTTTTTCTGTATTTGAAATAAATTGCTTCATGTAAATAAATCATTTTTCTTATAAAAACTCAAAAAATTGGGGCAGATTTGTATGGGGGCTATATGCTATAGTGAACCCAAACTCAACCAACCGTCCTTCTATAAACATGTGTTGCTACTAAAAGTGTTTTTACTGTATTAGACTCAGATCGTTTCGTAAGAGGACCATTTTTGATCAAAAAAATTCAAAAATTTGTATGGGGGCCTATGCCTAAAAATGGACATGACACTTTGGTTTTAACACATTAATTGCTTAGGACTAAAGAAGCTTAAGTTTTGAACTTTATCTCAATATCTTGAGATGAAATTCAAAACTATGAGCAAATGAAGCATGTAACTACAGACAGGCAGAAAGACGGACAGACCTACATGGTTAGATCGACTGTTCTTATCGAGATGATCAAGAACATATATACTATATGGAGTCTACGGTGTCTCCTTTCATGCGTTACAAACTTTTTGACAAACAGAATATACCCTTTTACGTTATGTGTGACTGTTATAATCAGCCGGCATAATACACATGTTGCCCACAATACATTGGGGCTATTATAGACATAATTTATACTAAATTTTGATTTTCTAGAAAAAGAAAAAAAAAAACTTTTTTATTCAAAATCCCTAAATTTTGTGGGAGAATTGTTTGGGGGTATCCCTTAAAATGTGGTTGGAGAAAAACCGTTTGCAAGTGTACACTAGAGGACTTAGAAGAGTCCTCTTACAGTCTCCGAGATAATTGTTTTCATACGGCAGACAGTATGCTAGTTGGACGGACAGACGGATGGACATAGTTAGTTCAACTCCCCATCCAATGCTGATCAAGGATATATATATTTATATGGTCAATATAGCCTCTTCTGTCTGTTACATACATTCGCACAAACTTAATATACCCTTTTAACCTTTGGTTATAGGGTATAAAAAATGTTTTAACTATAAACATAATAATTGATTGATGAGCTTAATGAGTTTTATGTGTGTTTTTATTTAAATAAAAATGCGACAACGCCTAATAAACTATGGCTGGGATATTAATTGAATTGCAGTCAGCAGGCAGACATATTGACTGACATAAATGTATGCAATACATAAATTAATTAATTTATATATTAATCTAATACGACAAAGCGGCAAGTTTTCATATTGCAAATAGTTGCTTCGTTATAAAAAAAACTGGTTTAAACTGCTTGAATTAAACTTTTTTTTTGTTTATAGTTTATAAGATAAGAAAATAAGTCCGCGAATTAGTATGAGTTTTAAAAATTTCCTAAATGAGTTGGCATATAAAATTTTTTTATTAAAGTAGAACTCACTTTAACCTTTTTTTTTTTGTCATGGGTCATTCACGCACTTTTTTTTTAGACGATACATGTGGGCTCGTCGTCGAGACTTTCTGTTTTGAATGATAAGCAGCAATACATACTGACCGATTGACTTTTTTTTTTCGAATATATTATAAAGATTTGATAAGCAACAAAACAGACGAGTGACGACGACATCTCCGTCGTAGTTCCACACAGTCAGACGATTTTCAGATCAAGCAGCGCATTCTGAGATGTCGTCGTCGTTTGTTCTTCACTTTACTTCCGGATTGTAAACGCTGTTGCACTTAGGCTGAAATGTCTTAGATTGTTTAGTCATTGTAAGCTCACGTGTTTCTATATACTTTTGAAGCAGTCGTCTGTCTGTAGTTTAGAATTTGAAACATTATCGACAGCACTCATTGTAGTCCGTCCGTCGTCGATGTCGTCGCGACTTTATTGATATTTGCATTTAGTATAGAAGCAACAACGTTGAACGTTTTATCAGCATTCAGCAGTCTGACCATAAAAGCCAGTCACGACTTTTGAGTATGTATTTGAAGAATTAAAAAAAAAAGTATATTTCGCACAACTGGGCATTATTATATTTTTTATTTATATTGATACAGCTGACTGTGCTAATTTCTTTTTATGAACAAACAATTTATAACGTTTTTTTTTTTTTTTTTTTAAATATTTATTCTTTTATTTTATTTTTTTTTTTTTCGATCTATCTATCGCTAAATCAATATAAATTGATTTTAATTATTTTTCTATTAGCAGTTTTTTACATTTGTGTGCATATTTGATGTGGAGAAACTTTTTTGAGGAATATAAAATATATTTTTAGATTTGGTTTGTGAAATTCAAAGGTTTGAAATGTTTGATTAAAAGAAAAATAAGTGAAAAGAGTTTGAAAATTTGCACAGTACGAGTCACTAGTGCATTCACGGATCACCGGTAACCAATGATAGCTACTCTTACTCTTTTTGCTCAGTGTTAAGGTAATCAATTGTCCACGAATAAATTTTAAGACTGAGACATTTGCTACAATTTCAGACAGTGCCTTGCTGGTAACGTTCTTCTATGTCAAGAAAAGTCGGAACAGAGCGTTATACGATCGAATAGTTTAAGATAAACACGAAGTCAAACGCGTTTTAATGTACAAATCAAGAGTTCTTCCTAGAATTTGCACAGATATGTATAAGGAAGAACTTATATCCTATAGTAAGTAGAATACTTAGATTTCCGTTTGACTGTTTCTGTCTTTTAAGAGAAAGATAAAAGAAGAGAGAGAAAAGAAGATAGAGAGAAAAAGATATAGAGAGAGAAATAAAGTGAGAGGATTGGGGAGATGAGAGAGATAGAAGGAGAGAGAGAAAGAGATATATTGAGAGATAGAGAGAGAGTTAGAAAGAGATATATTGAGAGAAAAGAGATTTGTACAGAGAAAAAGAGAGAAAGAAAGAGAGAGAGAGAGAAAGAGAGAGAGAGAGAGAGAGAGAGAAAGAGAGACAGAGAGAGAAAGAGACAGAGAAAGAAACAGAGAGAGAGAAAAGGATATAGAAAATAAGAAAGGGTGGCAGAGAAAAAGGGAGAGAGAGAGAAAATAGAGAGAGAGAAAAAGGGAGAGAGAGAGAAGAAGAGGGAGAGAGAAAATAGAGAGAGATAGAGAGAAAAAAAAAAAAAAGAGGCAGAAAGAAAAAAAAAAATAGAGAAACAAGGAGAGAAAAAAAAAGAAAGAGTAGGAAACGAGAGATAAGGACCAAAACATGAAGAGCAGAATTTATGGCAAAACAGGGAAAAGTTAAAGAATTTTCCAAATGAAATCGCATAATTCACACACACAAAATGTTGCATAATGGATTGTATTAATGTTTTAAGATATATATTTATTTATTTTATGTAAAAATATTTCTTTAAGATTTCAAAAATATGAAAACACAACAAAAAAAAATATAAACAAACCAAAAGACAACAATAAAAAAATTCTGAATAGCAAACTTTATCGCTGTTTTTTTTTTCCAACAAATAAAATTTTAGCTCAAATTACAATTTCAATGCAAAATTTACAGATTTTTTAAAAAGAAATTATATGTAAAGAATTTTTATACCCTACTCACAAAGAAAAAAGTGTATATTAATTTTGTGAACTGTATGTAACAGGCAGAAGTGGGCTTGATGGACCCTATAAAGTTAAAATTTTCTTGATCAGTATTACAAGGCGAGTCGATATAGCTATGTCTGTCTGTCCGCACTGACGTCTGCCGTATAAAAACGATTATCTCGGAGACTAAGACTAAGAGATAACCCAACCATATTTAAAGGATAGACTCTCCCTAGACACTTCTTAGCCGTCAATTGATCACTTTCAAATGGTGTTTCCTAACCTTATTTGAAGAGGATCACCACATTCAAAATTTTAAAATTAAATAAAAAAAGTTCAATGACCGTATATAAGGAGAAACTTCATTATATGGTTAAAAAATATTAATTTTTTAGGGTTCTACATCAAATCTACGAAAAAGTAGTATTTTCCCATGTATAATACAAAGAAAACTTCAGGAACTTAGCGGCACCATTATATATACGATTTAAAAAAAATAGGAGGTTCTTATTTTTGATATAAAACAATCCTAGAGGGTGGGGGCATAACATTTTTTATTGATCACCCTAGGGAGCTGGGTATCTTGGAGTCGAGCATACTCGACTTCAGCGTTCATTCCTATTTTCTTATATTTTTGCTGTCATATAAATGCGGCATTTTATTTCACAAGAATATTACTATCAGTAAATGAAGTCAACAGCAAAACGATGAGGATAGCATTTTTAGCGAAAAGAAAAAATATTTTAAATTGATTCCAATTTGAATTTTAAAAATACACAAAAAAAAATAGCGCGCGCAACAATTTACGTACAAACGAAATTGAATGAGTTCAGTGTCATTTTAGTTCAGAACGTTCTTTTCAGCAAAATAATTCAAGGCTAAAAACTTATCAACAAAATAAATATGAAAAAAAAAACATATGTTCGAATAGCTTAACTACATCACTTAGGGTGCAAAGAAAAAAAAACAATCCAATGAATGCACAACAATTTAGTGAAGCGTACAACACTTAGACCGACCGAACCGACCGCCTGGTAATTCTAGGCGCCAGATTAAAATGTTACAAATGTGGTTTTGTCACTTTTTTTTTTTTTTTTAGGCATCAATTGTCTCACACAGAGAACCGGCTGCCTGCTTGAGCTCACTTAATTGGTTTAGGCGACATAATCAAACAGTGACATTATATATACATAATATATAAATAGGAACACCCTAACGCCTTTTAATATAACTATTTTCTAAAGTACAAATTTTCTATATTTTTGATGAAATTTAATCAAAGAAAAATTGTAGTCAGCAATGATAAAATGTTTCATTGGAATGAATAAAGTGGGAAGGCATGTCAAAAGTTTTCTATTTGCACTTTGTATTTTATTTTAATTTTTTTTTTTTTAGTACAAATGTCCATGAACTTTGGTTTGTACCCGGTTCATTTGCACTTGCACTTGCTTAGACTGTCTTGCAGTCAATGTATTCTAAGTTCTGAAGGTCTTTTTTGTACGTTTGAAACTTTGGAAAATTGTTTGCATTTTTTTTTATAACAAAATTTTTTTGTTTCCTGTCTTTAGACGTAAAGAAAAATTGTAACTTTTTAGCTTTAAAAAGTTAAAAGTTACAACTTCAAGCTGATTGCTACAAAAACAAAACATAAAAAGCTAACATAAGCTAAATGCTACAAAACTATAGCATGAAAATGTTAAAATAGCCAAAAAACTTTAACAAAAACTTAAACAAAGAACAGCTTTTCAAATGTTTTCAAGCAAAATCGTATAAAAAGCATATATATTTATAGAAAAGTTGATTATTTAGATAAACACATCGCTTAGAGTATATAATTTTTTTTTAAATTTTTAGCATTTTTTTTTTTTTTCATAAAAAAAAAAAAACAAACATTTGAAAAAGAAAATATTTTTTATAGACTTCTGTCCCTATGAAATGTCAATAAACTTTAGTGTATGACGTTCTCGCTCATATCATTTACTAAGCTGTAGAAAAATATTTATTCTAAATATTTACTTTATATATATGTATGTACCTAATGTATAATTCTGAAAAACTTAAGAAAATATATTGGCAACATTTCAAGGGTTCTACATTTACGGACAGAAAAAAAAAACGAAAGTCATTAAGAAACAAAACACTTGGAGACTTTATTAAAAACAAAATTTATAGCTAATTGTATTAATAATTCAAAATAAATTTCAGTCTAGAATGACATAAGCTATTATAACTTAATTTATAAGCTGTAAAAATGTAACAAATTACGTGATTTACATAAATTATTAAAAAGTAAAAATTCAATATTTAAATTTTACGGAAGTATTTTTAAGCGAAAATTATGCTTAAATATTTCTGTAAATATTTTATGAATCAAAAATTTGTTTTAAAGTAACTTGAAACTTTTTTAAATTTTACACAAAACGATTACATGAACTTAGCATGGTCTTCATAAATGATTCAGTTAAAGGTTTAGCACAAAATAAAAAATAAATAAATAAATAAATGGTTTAGCGGATAAAAACTAGTATCAAAATGTAACGGTTAGGTTAACTTACAGAACGACTCATAACACTAAAACTATATTATCCAAACTTACGGTTATCCGATCAAAGCTAACTGTTTCGTAATTTTTTTACTTGTTTTAATAAATAATTACATATGACCCAAAAGTGTCCATTACGTCATGATTTTGGAGAAAAGATCACCCAAAAACACGATTTTGGGGGTTTATATTTACTTTTCTAGGAAATCAGACGTAATGGGTTCCAGAATCGTGTTGAGCGCACAAAAATAGATCGGAACAAATCTTATATCAAAAAATGTATATATATATAGTATATGAAATTTGTATATGGTTATTGTAGTGTTAGATTCAAGCTTTATTTTAAGAGTAAGTTAAAGTCTCTAGCACGTGTGGGGTAAAAAGATAAACAAACACGATTTTTTTGGTTTTTGATTCATTTCGTCTCGTAAACAAGACGTGATAGACAGTTTTGGACACCGCAAGTTCGAGTTCAGCGTACAAAAATACATCGGAAAGCTGACTCATATCGAAAATAAATAAAAAAAACGTAATTTGGTAGGCCTTTGTTATTGGTAATCTTTACGAAGCAAACAGTAAGTACAGAGGCATCACAGGTACTTTAAAAAAAAACTAATTTGGTATGGGAAATTTAGAGCAACTGTTACAATTCTTAAAAAAAAAAATTAATAAGGCAATTGAGAGGGCCTTTTGGATTTTTATCTGAATCATCTTTTGGAAAAATGTAATTGAGGGATCTAATTTAAATATTTTATAATGGACAACTCACGTCAATAACTTTCATTTATTGGATCAATACGGAACAACTATTTCGAAGTCGAATATTCATGATGTGTTGTGAATTTCATGAGGAAGTGATATATTGCAAGACATAAAAACCTAAAGAAGCTAACACGAATGAGTTGCTTAACAGGTTCTTGAACTTTTCTGAGCTCCCACTTAATAGTTGTTATATTTTTGAACAATACCACTTTTTAACAAAACAAGGAAAAACGTTAACTTTGGTGGAACTGAAACTCTAATGCCCGCCACATCTTGGTTTAGTTTATTTATGATCATCAGTGGCTTAGGTAAAATTTGAAGAAATAGTCCGATACAATCAAAGTTTGTATAGGGCCTATATGTTATAGTGGGCTGATCCTTATATTATCAATAGAAAATATCTTGGATGAAATTAGAAGTGTTTTCACTCGATTCGGAGTGAATATATTCATAAGTAATTTAAATTTGCATACAAAAATTAGAAAATGGGCGGAAAGTTCGTATGGGGCTAATACCTAAAAATGGGCGTGGCATCTAACTTTCGACATTGGATGACATTAAACGGTGTTTTACCCAACTTGGAGTGAAAACACTCACAAATAATATTTTTTTTTCATACGAAAAATCGAAAGAACTAGTTTGTATGGGGGCTATACCATAAAATGGACGTGGAACCTTGATTTTAACACCTGAACTGCGAAGATTTGAGAAAAGCTTAAGTTTCGAATTTCAGCTCAATTTCTTTAAAACTAAGGGTTAATGAAACGCATATGTAAATACTGACGGACAGACAGACGGACATGACTATCATTCCTCATCGAGCTGATCAATAATATGATATATATATACATATATACTTTATGGGGTCTCCGATGCCTCTGTTATGTGGGGCGGGTATAAAAATCGGAAAAGTCGATATCGAAGCTTCTATTTTGTTTAAAACTTTAGTCGTGCTTATTTCAGTATTACATGCTTCAAATTGGTTATTTTGAGAACTTTTTAAATCAAGATCAAATTCGAATCAGAACTCTGGTTCAAGCAGTAAGTAAATATTAAACATAAATAATAATAAAAAAACATCTAATTTTCAAAAGCACTTCAACTTCAACTCGTAAAAATAAGCTTCATATTTCAAGTGAGGCCAGCGATTTTTTTTTTTTGCATTTCAAGTAAATATTTATACAAAAGTTTATAAACTCGAGAAAAGGTTTCATATTCATAAAAATAAATAAATAAATATAACACAAATAATTTTCAATATTTACCTTATTAAATTGAAAAATTGAAATCCAAGCGAAATATATATAAAAAAAAAAGAACGAAGTAAACAAATTGACCGGAAAATTTTCCTTTTTGCAGCTTTTTATTTTGTTGATAATTTCGTTGAAAAGAAAAAAATTCCCCAAATATGCAAAAAAGTATTTAATTTAGCTTATCACTTTTTCCTCTGTTTATTTTCTTTTATTATAATTTTGACATTTGTTTATTTTTGTTTTATTTTTATTAGAAAAGTTCTTTAAGATTTTGATAAAGCTGCCACCGTCAGCCTGCTAGCCAGCTAGCCAGCCAACCAGAGCGCGAACAGCTCTGCTGTTTGATTTGATTTGAGTTTTTTTTTTTTTTTAATCAAAATTAGGTCACACATGTGGTATGGTTGTTCTTTGGTTGATTTTATACAAGTATACACGAACTATTTATATAAACATAAAATAGATTAGTATAAAATGGCATTTAAATTGATAAGATTTTTCTATTATAATTTTTTTTTTCTTAGAAAATCGTATACAAAACAGCTCGACAAAAAAAAAATTATTCATAATTTAATTGAAATCAAGCTTATCAGCAGTGTGCGGATTTTTTTTATTATTATTATTTTTATTTATTATATAGATTTTAGCACCCTACACATATAAAATTGATAAGAGGTGTATTTAATTAATAAATTCATAAATATGTGTTGTGTCTATTCCGCGACTTATTCGACTATTTTGTTTTTTTTTCTGTCAGTTAGTAAATTTTATTTATAAAATAAAAAAATTAAAAAAGAATTTGGCAGTCTGTTCGAGCTATTGTTTCTCAGAGATTTGAAAAACTAAAGACTCCATTGTTAGAGTCTTTATTTTAAACAAATTAATGGTTCTAGAAGGTTGGGTGCAGAGTACTTTGCAGTTGAGTCTATTCGACTGCAGCATTGTTTGCTTTATTTATTTATTTATTTTAATTTCTTATACTACTCATTAGCGGTGGGCGTCAAGACGAGAATCCCGCGAAATCCCGCGGATCCCGCTGAGTCTCGAATACTTTTAAGTACGAAACTGAAAATTTGTATATATTATAACACTGCACCGTTTAGTTTTAAGCTTTTTGATTAATAAATCAAATAAATTTTTGAGGTTTTTAAAATAAAAAATAAGCGGGGAACAACGGAAATAAAGCGGGACCCACGGGATTTCCGTCCCGACGCCTATCTCAATATGGTTCATATATATTTTTGATTAAATATTTTTAAAAAAATTCAATTACTTCCACAATTATATTAAAATAGTTTTTATAGAACATTTAAAAATTAAACCGAGGTTAACATTTTTATTTTATAATTCTTTTTTTATTTATTTTTATAAATTTTTAATCTTATCAACTTAAATAATATACACAAAAATAAGGCACACTGACGTAAATCTAAAGAAGCATTAAAAACGCTTCAGTGAATTTATTAAATTAAATTAAATTTATATTTTTTTTTATAAACTTTTTACAGTCCATAATTCTTGTCACCTTTAGACCGTGTACAATGTTTATAAACACAAAACTATTTAATTATTTATTTTTTTTTATAAATATTTTCTTCACGTCACTCTTGTTGTCTTGGAAAAAATTTACAACAAATTTCAATTTAAAATTTTTGTTCATTAGATACTTTTGTTTTTTTTTTTTTTTTTTTTTTAAACTTTAATTTTGCTGTCAATTTTCCCGCGTCTTCTTTTACACAAATTCAAATTGTCGACATTCAAATGCAAACTGATCGCTCTCGAATTTTGCTGTTGTCGTTGGCGTTGAATTGAGTTGATGGCTTCGTTTTGTATATAAAATAAACAAAGATACATGTATGTATGTATGCATGTGTATGTGTGTGTATATATTTTAATAAATTTATATACAATAAGTTCAGATACTTTTTTTTTTATTTTATTTTGTCGTTTCCCTCTCAATGGCGGCGCTTATCAGCAGCATTCCGAAACTGAAACGACGATTATTAAAACGAATAAATACGAAGCACTGCGCTACACACTGCGCACCGCGCTCTTTCTTTCATGAATTCTATTTTACATGCGTATTCGTATTCGTATTTATATTTGTTTTTCTTTTGTTTTGTGCTCTGCTTTTGCTAGCAGCCATTTACAACAACAGCAAATAAAGAACGCCAATAGTCGCCATTGCGGGAGCGCAACGTTAGGTGACGTCGCTGTTGACGTTAACGTTGACGTCGATATCGTCGCCGACGTTTTGCTTAGGTTTAGTTGTACTAAGAATTTTTAGTACTACATAAATTCCTACGCATACAAAAAGAATATGAGACACAAATGTTTAATACATATTTTTATATACCCGTTACACATAGTGGTAACGGGTATATTCAGTTTATGTAACGCATTAAAATAGGCATCGGAGAACCCATAAAGTATATATATTATTGATCAGCTCGACGAGGAGACGAATCGATTTAACCATGTCCGTCTGTCTGATTGCGATGCGTTTTACTTAGAATGTTTTGAAGATATTGTCCTGAAATTTTTAACTTAAGCATTTTTTGGTGCTATGCAGTTTGTATGTTAGAATCAAGGTGCTACGCCCATTTTTAGGCATAGTACTCATACAAATCTACCGCCCATTTTCAAAGTTTTGTATGAAAATTGGAAATATTTATGAATATATTCACACCAAATTGGATAAAAACACTTCTAATGTTATCCAAAGTGCCAAGCCCATTTTTAGGTTTAGTCCCGATACAAACATACCGCCAACTTTCCAATTTTTTTGTGAAAACATTTATTATATCTGAATGAGTTCTATTTAAATTTGGTAAAATCAATTTCAATATCCACCTAAGTGAACACTATCAATATGATAAGGATCGTGCAAATATAACATAAAGCCTCCATACAAATTTGACCAAATTCATCGTAAAATTTAATCTAAGCCCCTCGTGAACATATAATCTATGAAACGTTTTGTGTAACGGGTATTTTAACTTTGGTTCCACCGAGGTATAAAGTTGTTTTATACGGTTTATTGATTTCGGTATTAAGCTTAATGAACCGTTTAAGCCAAAAAAGAAAAATTAGTACCGACAATTTAAGCTATTCTTTGTTAGTGTCAAAGTCCGTTTCACCCTTATATATCTCCAAAATTAAAAGCGAAATCGAATTGCATTCTTCAAGAGAAATGTATTCCGAATATTTTTCTATATTTTTCTTGGAGATCATAACTCTCTATCTCAGCTACATTTTGTGTTTAAGTTGATGTAAACCAAGTTTCTATTTTCTAATGGTGTCGTATAGATCAGTAAATATCTCACAAACTAACTCTATTAGTTTTAAGCACATTGGCTTCTAAATTTTATCATACTAGAAGAAGTTATTTATGTTTCTAACTATTATTGAGCGTTTCAAATTATAATGCAAGTCTAAACAGATGAATGTGTGAGAGAGATATTTTAGAGAGCGAGAAGTCAAGATGAAAGCTTAAAACTTTTGTATAACTCAAATACTTTAAAGCTTTAAAAATTTTTTTTTTTTTTTTTTTTTTTTTAATCGAAATATTTCTTTAACACACTGTAGTGTATTAAAGCTACAGTAAGAGTCAAACTAAATTAAATTTTTATATACCCTATATAATTTTTATGTTTATTTTATGTCTGTCGTGTTGATTTTGACATTGTTGTCGTAGTCTGCGCGGTCGACGTTATTGTTGTCAAATCTTTGTTGTTATTGTTTTTATTGCTTTATTTTTATATATACTTTTTTTTTTGTTTTTGTATTTCGTTTTTTTATATTAATTTACATAAATATGCAAATCTATGTTAGCTTGTTATATATACATAAATATATATATATATATGTATGTACGTACATATATATTTACATACTTATATACAAACATAAACATATGCTAAATAAAAACAAAAATATAATTTCTATCTTTTAGGTTTATTTTGACAATTTTTTTTTTCAAGCTGGTTTGTACACTAAAACTAGTTCGCTGAGTCTATAATTTTTTTTTTTATTATAGTTTTCAATATTTTGATTTTTATTTTCTTAACAAATTAGCATTTTGTTTATTTTATTTATTTATTCTTTTTTATTTTTTTAAATTTTTTTATCTTTAACTCGCAAAAGATACAATATCTTTTTAATTGATTTTTGTTGTTTTTAAAATGTGAAAATTTTTTTCTGTTTTTGAAAACACTTAAACACTTTTTTTTAAATCAAACTTACACAAATTTAAGTTATTTTTATTTTTTTTTTTTTAATATTTTTTTTAAGCATAAAAATATTCTTGAACTTATAAAGTAAAAAACCACAAATATGTAAATAAATGATTTAATTGCTTTGTTGTTGTTTTTTTTTTTTTACAGTTTACTATTTTTGTTATTGTTTTGTATATAGTATATAATAGATTGTATATATGTATTATTTATATATTATATATTTAAAAACGCGCGCATTTTTTTTCGAACTTTTCGCTTCAAACGTTCTTGACCGATTGATAAAAAGTTTTAAACGAAGCTTCCATTCATCTCTTTTTCATCGAATGAACGAACAGCAACCCAAAAAAAAAAAAAACTAAAATAAAAACACAAAAACCAAACAAAAGTGAAAAGCTCTCTCACATATACACATATATTCTCCCACTACTTTGACAATGACTCTCTCTCTCTCTCTCTCTCTCATTTCTAATACTCAAATGTTTGCTTTATTTACTTCATTGTTTTGTTGTTTTTATATAGCTCAGCTGTTTTCAGCTTTGTTTTGTATTTGTCTGTATACTTTTCAAGATATCACACACATTTACAGATACAAAGGTACTTATATATTGTACACACATACAGATGTATGTGTAAAGTGTGTCACAAAATTAAAAAACCAATACAGGTTATAAAAAATATAGAATACAGGATCATGTGAAAGATTTGACTGCCTTGCGTTGCACAAGCACAAAATTTGGGTTAATCTATTTTAATATCAATTTTATCAAAAATAAGCAAAAATCTAAGTTGCTGAAAACATCCCGGGAAACTGATTTTCTCGCCGGGTTTTTTTTCTAAAAAGAATAAAATATTATTTTAGAATACCGTGAAATAAAACAATCTTTGTAAGACTGGTGCAAACAAATCATATAAAAATACGAATTTAAAATTATGGAACCATTTGCAGATCGACTACAAATAATGAACTAATTGATTTAATGTCTTATATGCCCAATTTAGTACATATTGCATTGGTGGTCCGTTTATTAAAAAGATGCTAAGGGGAATTTATTTGAATCAAGTTAAACTTTTAAAGGTTATAGGTGAGAATAATTTAAAAAATAATTTTTTTAAAATAATTTTTTTATACCCGCCACACATAGTGTGTACATAGTGTAACGCATTAAAGGAGACATCGTATACCCCATAAATTGATCAGAGCGACGAGACGAATCGATATAGCTATGTCCGTTTGTCAGTCCTTAAGCTTTTCTCAATCTTCAAGTGTTTAAATCAAAGTGCCACGCCCATTTTAATGTATAGCCTCCATATAAATTTACGATTTTTTAGATTTTTTCGATTTTTTGTATGAAAATTGGATAAAAAACCAGTCTTATATCATCCAATGTCAAGATAAAAGTGCTACCCTAATTTTTGGGTTTGGCCACATACGAACTTTTCGACCATTTTCTAATTTTTTGTGTGAAAATAGTAATTATTTATGAATGTATTCAAACAAAATGTAAAAACACTTCTAAAGTCATCCTATGTATAATCTTCTGATTTTATAAGGATCAGCCCACCTTATCATATAGTCCCCACCCATTTTCCACTTTTTTTTTCAAGAAAATGTTTATTATTTTATCCTAAGGTTAAAATTTTTACCTCATTGTTGTGTCTAAGCTCTGGTTGTATCGGATGATCAAAAATAAACTGAACCCAAATGTGACGGTTAAGGTTTTTTTTACCCGCCACACATAGTGTGAAGGGTATATTCAGTTTGTCTGAAAGTTTGTAACGCATTGAAGGAGACGTCGTAGACCCCATAAAGTATATATATTCTTGATCAGCTCGACGAGACTAATCGATCTAGCCATGTCCGTCTGTCTGTCTGTCCTTCTGTCCGTCTGTATATTTCTAAGCATCTTTTTCGTTGAAGATACAAAGATATTAAGCTGAAATTTGGAACTTAAGCTTTTCAGGCAACGACTATTATGAGTTCGAGAATTAGAGTGCCAACCCCATTTTTAGGTATAGCCCCCATACAAACTTACCCTTTTTTTCCGATTTTTTGTATAAAAATTGTAATTATTGTATGAATGTATTCGCTCCCAATTGTGTAAAAACATTTCTTTTGTCATCCAGTGTCAAAACCAAAATGCCCCCCCCTCTTTTAGGCATAGCCCCCATATAAACTTTCCATTTTTTCCGATTTTTCCGATTTTTTGAAAAAAAAACTAATTATTTATGCATATATTCACTCCAATTTGGCTAAAAACATTCTAATGTCATCCAATGTCAAATCAAATGTGCCACGCCCATTTTTTGGGAATAGCCCCCATACAAACTTTCGGACCATTTTCGTTTTTTGTATGAAAATGGTTATTATTTATTCATGAATTTACTCCATATTGGGTAAAAACTCTTCCAATATCATGGTGCCACGCCCATTTTCAGGTGTTTCTTGCATACAACCTTTCCGCCCGTTTCCAGATATATTCGAGAAATATGTTGTTATACATATCTGTATTTTTAGCTCAAAATTTTAAATTAATATTGTGTGTAAACTTGGGTTACCACTGATGATTACTCATAAACTCTTTAAAGATTCGTGTGACGGGTATTTAAGCTTCGGTTCTACCGAAGTTAACGTTTTTTTTTTTTTTTTTTTTAATTAAATATATTTGAATGTTTTTAAATAATTGCATTTTTAAATTAAATAATATACTTTTATGCTGCACTGTAAAGCGCTGCTCTTTCTATTACTTTTTCTCTCTCTCGCAATAGTATTGAGATTTTTTTTTGTTTATTTCCTACAACAATTTGTGCAATAAAGTTTTCTACTATCGTGCGCATTCTCTCTCACTCTCTTGTTCTACCTCCTCCCTCACACACGCTTTTCAAAACACCACTACAACACATTAAATATTTAATACAACAAACGCTTCACTGCCTCCCCACACAGTTTTTAAACATGACTGTTGCTTTTCACGATATTTTCATGTATAAATTTTTGTTTTATTTGCTTTTTCCCCCAAAAATGGAGGGTGAAAATTCAAAATTTGTTTTTTTTCCAGATTTTTTTTTGTGTACAGTTTTTCCATTTTTGTTCCATTCTTTTTTATGCTTGCTCTTCTTTGTTTACTATTTTTCTGTTGATTTTTAGTTTCTTGTTTTTTTTTTTTATTAATTAATAAAAAAAATAATAATAATAAACACGGCGGCACTTGTTTTGTCTACAATCACTCTCTGTCTCTCTTTCTAACGCTTTTCTTAAGGCTCTCACCCACTCTCTTGCTTTCTCTCTTTCTCTAAGCTTTTTTTGACGTCAGTTTTATTGTTTACTTCGTTTAGTTTTTCTTGTTGTGTTTGTTTTTTGTTTTTTTTTTTTTTATGTAGTACAATTCTTGTTCTTGTTTTTGCATTTGTATGCAAATTTATTATTGTTGTTTTTTGTTTTTTTTTTTTTATTTTTTTTCTCGCCATTTATTATTAAAATCAAAATACTTGTTTACACGACACTCTCAATTATATTTTGTTGTTATTCTTGTGATTGTCTATAATATATATATTTCTTTCTTACTTTTCTTGGAAATTGAACGAGCGTCATTAAATAAATTAAAATGCATTTCAATTTCAAGGTAAAGCGGCACAGACACACCCGAGAAGTATGCGCAAGAAATTGAAGATGTTAAAAACTTTTGAAGTGAAAATATTTTGCAAGAATTTACTCCTTTTTTTGCAACTTTTCATTTCTTCATTGGCTTACGTATTGCATCTTATTGAGTCACCCTTAAAGCTTTTAACACTACAACATCGCGTGTCAAAAGTCAGTTTTAACGTTTGCCACGTGCCCCTTCCAACTACACGTTTACCCCTTCTCTTTTTACTCCTTAATTAAAAACACTATTTTTTTGTTTTTTGTTATTGTTTTGATCATTTTGTTTTAATTATTTTTTTTTCTTGTTTTGATTTTTTTTTTTTTGTTTTGGCTTTATTTTGTTGTTGTTTTAGTTTTGATCTTTATTAGTTTGTTATTCTTTTATATGCAATTTTTTTTGTTCTTGTCATGCCAATTTGTTTTTGTTTATTATTTTTTGTTGCTATTATTATTTTTATTTTATTTATTTCATGCTTCATTATCTATTATAAAACAGAATATTGCCCAAATGAGCGAAAAAGACAAAAAAAATACTACTAAAATTAAATCAAATTAAAAATAGCTATAATTGCTTTCTCTTTCTATCATGCACACCACATTGCTTTCTGATGCAATTGTTGTAAAAAATATTGCAATTTTATTTATTATTTTTTTATTTGTCTTGGTCTTCTTCTCTTGCTAAAAATTTTCTTCAGGGACCCAAAAATTACACTCTACAAGCTTGAGCTTGAGTCATGTCAGAATCGGATACATTCGAGAGAAAGATTTTTCCAAAAATAGTTAAATTTGTCAGCGTGGACAATGATTTCCTTAGGCGCATAAACATTGAGCCTCAAGAGTTATGTATGTATATAAAGACATCGACATAGTCAGGTGGGGTGCAGTCAAATACAACACACAAGCTCGAGCCATAATACAACAACCACATTGCAGACAAAGACAAAGTCATGAAACAACAAGGAAAAACGTCAACTTCGGTGGAACCGAAACTTAAATAAGTTTGTATGGGGCTATACCTAAAAATATGCGTGGCACTTTCATTTCCGAATATGACCTGGTCGCTCGCGAAAAAACTTAAGTTTCAAATTTCAGCTAAATATCTCCAGTAGTCTCCGAGTAAATCCCGTTGAAATAAGACAGACGGGCAGATAGACGGACATGACTATTTCGGCTCGTCCCATCGAACTGATCAAGAGTATATATACTTTATGGAGTCTACGACGTAAAGTATATTTATTATTGATCAACATTAAAAGGGGTGTCGATATAGCTACGTTTGTCTGTCTTTCCCTACGTCCGTCTGTCATGCTTTTTGCCGTAACTTATTATCTCGAAGACTATAAGAGATAGGACCAACATATTTGAAACTTAGACTCTTCTGAGCCGTCAAGGGCTCACTTTGTTTCTCTAGCTATATACCAACAAATTTTGGGTTTTTTCATAAAAACGTCTTTGTTTATTATTCTAGGAACTTCAAATTTAGTATTAATTATGCCTATGATGGTTCCAATGAAATATCCCAATACGGATAGGACAAAAAAAAAGTTTTAAATATAGCCTCCATACAAATTTAACCTTTTTGTATGAAAATCCAATACAAAAAGTATGGTACTAAGAAAAGACTTAGCTTAACAAGAAGATTGCCACAGAAAATCTTGCAGTCGAGCACTTAATTAAACAAGAATAATTCTGGAAAACATTTTAAGCTAATTTTCTCGTTTAACCTTGTTTATTGCTGAATTAAGTGTTACGTAAGATTTCAAACACTGGAATATTAAGAATATCGTCACTCATGTGTTGTATGAGGTCTACCAGGTATAGTAAGTATCGGCTAAACTACCCAAACCAATTTCTGATTCAAGCAGTAAAAAAGTATCAGACGTCATAAACTTTGTCTTTCTAGTTATCTTGAGAAGAGGCATTTCGTAACTAAACAGCATGTTTGTTGAATTAAATAAAAAATGACTGGCAATGCCTGGCAAGAATCTGTGATTTGAAAAGTCTTAAATAATCGAAAAAAAACTTTCAAACAAAATTAATTAATTTCAGTTCCATTTAAAACACTTTACACAAAATTCAATTCAATTAGACAACTTTAATCTGGATAATCTACGAAAGCTCAATCCATAGAAAAGCGTCATAAAAGTATCAAAGTTAACAATTTTATTCAAAAATACCTGGAATCAAAACACTTGAATGTATTCCCACCCAATACGTACATAATTAAAAAAAACATATAAAACAAAAACAAACTAATACCAATATTTTTTTTTAATCCTTGATGTTTGATTCCAAGAACAAGCAATATTATAAAGACACATAATAAGCTGTCGCGCTGCTACAGCAAATAAATACAAAGAAATGCTACGTTATCCTTGAAATCCTAGAAGAAATTAATATTATATTTTCAATACATATAAAAAAAAAAGGTAATATATAAACAAGGACTTGTCGCATATATTTTATATAACGACAACACAACATGCCAAGGATACGCGCACTAATACATAAAAAAGCAAACCATACACATACATATTGAGTAAATAAATAATATGTAGCGACTACAGACGCCATTTTGTATATAGAAAATGTCGGCGAAAATTTTTCAAGGACGTGGGTAGTTTATATGTATTCGTACTATGCATAGTACTACACCCACTAAAAAGGCGTAGGAGTATTTACGTTTATGTCGCCGCTTATATGTTTTTTTTTTTTTTTTGCGCATCAGGAGAATTTTTACGCTTGAGTAGGTGTTGTCTGAAATTTCATTCAGACAGCAAAAGCTTTTATTCAAACATCAATGTGACTGATGATGACTTAAGTATGATATGTGGTGGCGTGGTTACTTTTACTTTTATTTCATTTTTTTCTTCTTCTTCTTCTTTATATATTTTCGGGTTCATGAAAGTGCGTTTTGTGTAGGACCTTGAAAACAAAAATTTTCCTGTTTGGGGCGTGTCAGCGCATAAAGAGCATAAAAACGCTTTAGTTTGGTGTGGTTTCATCCGCACTTTTTTATGCTTCAAGAACACCCACAGGAAAATGAGCAATTTTAATTAAGTAAAATATACATAAATACTAATTAAATGTTCAACAAACACGAAATGAACTAAAATTAAAGAAATTGTCTGTAATTAATGTAAGTATGTAAGCATTGTATGAGAAAATTGGTAATTGCTAGTTTAGATTATGTAATTTTTTAATGAATTGAACAATTAAATGTCATCTTTATGTTCGAAATGTTTTTAATTTTATGGAAAAATACAAACTAAAAATACGAAAACGTCACAATCAGTTCCGCTGAGGGTGAGAGAGAGAAAATGAGAGAGAGGGGAGAAATCTGCTGGGTCCACTGAAATGAGGCATATAACTTTTATGATTCTTCTCGATAGTAAAAACAATGCATTTGAACAGGACTCTTAATAAAAGATCTAAAACAGTTCTCCCTGCTAAGCCACTGCAACAATACCCAAAGATCTCAAAATAAAACATTACCATTTAGATTTTGATACGGAACACTATAGGGACTACTCACATACAAGTTATTCCAGGTGGGACGAGAATTGGGAGAAAAAGTTGATAAATCCTCCGTGGACATCCATTTTATGGGGACCGGTTATTTTAAGTGGGCCCGGTTATTTCAAAAAGGTTTTTTGTTTGCTTTCCGGCTTTGAAGAATGTTATCCGAATTTTTTCTTCGGCGTTCTTCTTCGGTCCTATCTAAGAGACAGTAACTTCTACGTAAATTAAGACAAATAGTCGGAAGATCAAATAACTTATGAAATGATTTCTTGAGTGCGCAATGGCTTCGTAAGATGTCGGTTGAGGGTAAATCAAAAATGCTCGTTTTTGAAGAAGAAAGCTCGATCGAAACGGCTGACTTCAAACTAGTTCATAAAGCTAAGGAGACTATATAGTCTCATACAAAAAATGTTACAAAAGAAACTACTTTTACTATAAAAAGTAAATTACTTACAAAGGAGCTCGAAATCTCTTTGAAGCAACTTCATTTTTAAACTCATAATACAGATGGACTAGGTTGCCATTCGAACCGTGTTATAAGTCGTCCAAACTGAGGGATTATAATAAAAATAAACTAACTGAGAGATCTCCGAAATTTTCGCATACGACCGATTACAGCAAACCTAACAGAACAGTGTCACCCTTTTTAAAACACTGCAATGACTAAAATCCCTAAGAGGTATTATGGAGGATCATTCATAAAATGCAATACAATTTTGAAAATTATTTAATTCAGCAGTTGTGTTTCATATATCTTTGAACTTAAAAATCATGATGCAGTTATACCAGGATAAGTTACATTCGGAAAACTTAGTTTGTGGTGAATTACATTTGACTTCACCACGACAGGAAAGAAGATTACGAGAAATTTAAGGAAAGAGATAGTAAGTAAACTTGATATTTTCTGTACTTTTACTTCGGCTGCCTTGGTGCTTTTAAAAAAAAATGTATTTTTAAATAAAAATATAAATACACATTGGAAATTTATATCGAAGTTGCAGGAAGAAATTCACATTTTTTTTTTTTTTATCAGCTGTTTGCTCAAAATCAAGAAGCAGAAGATGATATTTATTAGGTGAATTTTTAAATTCACCATAACATGCATACTCAACAAAATTTGTTACCAAATTAGAAAGAGACAGTGGCGGAATACGTCACCTGATATAACTGCATCATGCTTTAAATTGTTGTTAGACAACTGAAAAATGTGAAAAATTTAATCATTCAAGGGAATCAGGCAAATCTCTAGTAAATCTGACTTCGGTTGGTTTGGAAATCTCTAAAATAATATCTCGCTGTCACAGTACTTCGAAAGATTTCACTGTTCGAAGACAGTTTTCCAAGATCTGTAAGGGTTTGTCATCACAGCTAAACGTTTTTGTACACTT
Source organism: Leucophenga varia (assembly GCA_018903435.1). Lineage (NCBI taxonomy): Eukaryota > Metazoa > Arthropoda > Insecta > Diptera > Drosophilidae > Leucophenga > Leucophenga varia. The sequence continues at coordinate 215,412 of JAEIFJ010000091.1, read as the reverse complement.
TTGTAGACTTTTCATTTTAATATTTTATTTAAAGGAGAAATAAATTTATCTTGAATTTGTGGTCGTCCTTTTTTAATTAAACCAATCAAATCTCTAACAAATTTGAGAGATTTGTAACCAACCGAAAGAGATTTGTGTGACTCCTTGAATTATCTTTTAGTTAAAACTTGATTGGAATTAGGTTGGTAGAGATATCCCTGACACCCCTGATTAAAACTAAAGTTTTTATTACTTAGTTTTTATTATTTTCAAACCCAAACCGGCATCACTTTTTCGCTGAAACCTTTTTACAAAAGAATAAAAATCACAACACGAAAGAGATAGATAATGAGCTAGATTCACTTTTGCGTAGGAATAGCATTTTCCATGAAAATTTTGGTTTGTATTTACATAAAAATGAAATTTTTGTTTGTGTTATGAAATTGCAGAATAAAAACAAAGCATAAATAATACCCTTTTTTTGGTATATAGATACGAATATACTCTATCTCTTTTTATCTTTATATAAAACACGATAGCTATCTCTTTTTACTACAAGCAAAAACTTTACATAAGCAAAACCGGCGTCGCTGCGCGGCAAGGACATGCGTAGGCGTTGCGTTGTTGACGTTGTTTTGGGAAACGCACATCTGTGTTCAAAAAGCTCCAAATACTACAACGGCGACGACGGCGACGACGACGCCTTTGCAGGATAATAGGGAATGCTTTTGTAATTTTTTTGCGTCGTAATTTTCCGTCGGGCTTGAATTTTTCTTATATACATATTTTTTTCTGGGGTTTGTATAGCGTCGGTGGCATTTGCGGCAACGTAGACTACTACCGGCAAATAAAATGCTATATAAGCACATAAAAGATACAAACATACTTACAGATACATTTTTTGTGTACTTTGGAACGCTTGTTGTGACGCGTATCGATTTGTTTATGTTTACAATATATAAAATAACCATAATGACCAAAAAAAAAAAAAGAAGGCAGAAAGAAAGAAAGCGAAAAAGTAAAAGAAAATATATAATTTCAATGGAAAATTTTGTAGCTACGAAAAGTATCTGCGAAAAGTATCTTTGTATGCGTAGCATGACTTTTTGCAGAAATTTTTTAGCTACACACAAACTTCTTCATTTGATTTTTTTTTTGTTATTCGGAGCCTTTGGTTTTCTATTTGATTTTTTTTTTCTTTTCCAAATTTTTACAAAAAAAAAAAAAGAAAACTTCAAAGTTAAAACTTGCTTAATGAGTTAATCGACATCTTTAAGCTATTTTAATTAAATTATTTAAAATTCATTTGCGTTCGCTACGAACTTTCAGATTCAGATTAACAACATTACGCATACGTCATGTATAGCAACTAATGATTTTCATAACATTCGCGTTCATTGTCGCTTTTTGTATTTATAAAAAAATAATATTTATTTTTAAATAAAACAACAAAGTATGTCAAAAAAGCTTAAAATATTTTTTCGAAAATATTTTTTTTAAATAAATTTTTTTTGCAATTTTTCAAAAATATTTACCAAATTGTTGCCTTAAAATAAATTTCAATTGTTTATTTTTTTCTTGAAATATAAAATCCGGAAAATAACAAAAATATTTCAACGTTATTTTTGTATTTTCCTTCATAAATTGCTTATGTATCTTTAAGTATGTACACGCGTAGTTTGAATATGAATTTCATTTTCAAGTTGAATGCCATTAACACACCTTCAAGATTTTTTTTATTATAAAACATTTTTTCGCATTGATTAGCAATTAATTAGCACTTTAAGTTATTTTTCTTTGCATTATTTTATATATATTTTTTTTAATTATTTGTTGCTTTTGTAAACAATAAATTTATGTGCAACAACAACAATATTTTCGGCGGTAAGAATTTTAAGTGGAAAAGTATCTATCGGCTACGTTTTTTTATACGAAATAATTGCAACTTTTTACTTTAGTTTTAATTGCAGTAAAATGTTGAAATTATTAAAAGAAAATGAACCTAAATGCAGAAGCAATGAAATGTTAACGAAATCAAATAACTGTTAGAGATGTGCGCTGCTCGATTTTTTTTCTAAAAAAAAGTTTAAGTAACAAAAAAAAAAATCCTACAAGAACTCAAAATATTGCTTTAAGTTTGCATGGAAGCTACTAGTGTTGGCAAAAGAAATTACTTACGGTGAGTATTTCACAGTGATTTAAAAATCACAATGTCGCACTGCGACTAAAAGTAGTGATTTGCGATTTTCTTGTTCCTCAGTGAAAGTGTTCAGCTATCGGCGATTTTGTGTATCGCTCTTTGCGAACAGTGAAACTGTTCATTTATCAGTGATTGATGCTTTAATCACTCTTCGCGAATCGTTCATATTCGCTTGAACATCGAACCTGTATAAATTCGTTGGTACATTTGGCAGTCACATGAATTAAATTGAAATGTGATTTTTTTACAAAAAAATTTGCAGAATGCAAATTAAAACAAAGCCGACTTGTTGTGATGCTGTAGCGAAACAGTTCAGTTAGCAGCGATTTTGTGTATCACTCTTCGCAAACAGTGAATCTGTTCAGTAATTGCTGATTAATTTTCGAAAACTGCGATTTTATCACTGTTTGCAGTCAGGGCGATTCAGTCGCTCATCACACAGCGACTCAAAAATCAATCTTTTTGACAACACTAGACAGTGATGCCACTTTCGCTTTTTTTTTCTCTTTCTCACATACACATGTTGTACTGTTTAAAATTTCTGTACAGTTTACCATGCATGAGTGCGAAAAAGCAAAAAAAAAAAAAAAGCAAAAATGGCATCACTGACACTAAAAGCTAACACTTTAAATTGGATGAGAATCTAAATTCCATTTTTAAATGCTTTATCTATATATATAAAATAGTAAAAATGTTTCTGTCCGCTATTTACGTTGAAACTAATTAAACAACAATTAAACAATTAAATTGAAATTCCACTAAAAGAATGCCTAATGCATATTCTGTTCAATTAAGAAGTTGATTTTCTAATTTTCCCATACAAAAATGTTTTGCTTTCTTAGCATAAAAAAAAAACAAACAAAAAAAACAGCTGATTTCAGCTTTCCCCAATATATTTTGGGTAAGATAAAAAAGTGGTATTTTTTAGTATGTTTTTAAGTTAGCCCAGCCTATTTTGGTTGCACCTGAAATAGTACAAAACACAGCAGATACGAAACGGAAAAGAGCTGGAAGAGCAGTCGAAACGCCCGTACAACGTAGTAGCACACGCCGTGTATCTGCTAGTTTCTTTATCGATATTGGCCCAATGTCACCACAAGATTAAGCAAACTATCATCTCTATTAGTTTCCATAAACAAGTGGTGACATTGGACCAATATCGATAAAAAATAATGATGCGCTTGCCACATTTTTACATTTTAATGCAAACAGTGGCAACTTAAAAAAAAAAATCTTAAAAAAAACCAAAAACTTTGTAAAAACGAAAGAATTCCCGCTTCCCGCTTTTTAAAAATTTTTCCCGCTTTTGGTCTTTGAAAAAACCCAGAATTTGACTGGAAATAGCTGATTTGGCAGCACTGGCGAGGAATGAAAAATCTTACTGCATATCAGATATTTTTGTATGTTTTTTCCTGGGTGTAATTTCAATGCAAATATGTTCGTCTGTCCGTCTTATATTAGGTTTAAGTCTATAACCATAGTTAAAGTATTTTTGTTCTTAACTTACCTTTTTTAAGCGTTAATATTAACAGACATTTTATTTAAAATTTTTTTTAATTTGCTACAAAGAAAGAAAGAAATCCAAATTATTATTATAATTTTTTTTTTTTTTTACAAAAACTGATTACGAAAAAGTACAAAGTGCAATTATAAAATAGATATTTTTGTATATATAAAAATGCATTTGTATTCTAATTTATTTATTTATTTATTTTTTTTTTTTTTTTGCTATATAAGAATGCAATTTTGTTGCAATGCTTTGTTTTAGTTGTTCGTGGCTGTCTGTATTTCAGTTGCTCATTAATTATGACAAATAAAAAAAAAACACTCCGGAAAATTACACAAAATTGTGTAAAAATTCTATTAAATAATTCTGTTAAAAATAATGAACAAAGCAACACATGTACTAGACTTTTATTTTTTTTTTTTTCTATTTTTTTTAAATAAAATCTAAATTAATTCGCTTGATTGCACAGACAGACAGACTGATTGAATGAATGAGCTGGCAAAGAAGAAGCCGCCAATGCGGAAGTTTCTTGTAAAAATTATATAAAAAGTAAATATGTATAGCAGAAAATCCAGCATGAAACAAAGAAATATAAAGTACCTACAACTAGATATACTTATACCATATATAGTACATATATGTATTTATATATATCACTTTTAATAGTATCTCGGTGTGTGTCTGTATAAATTAATTACAAATGCTTTTTAATGACTAAATGGGCGTTTCAATTTTGCACAAAAGTATCTTACACGCACTCACACAAAGTAATCAATTCAGTTTAAAGTTGTCAGGGTAGTGCTTGATTATACGAAAAATTGTAAAACAAAATTACTGAAAGACAGACAGACAGTAGTGAAGACAAAGTTATTTATTTGGTGACAAAATGTCAAACCGTCAGTCAAAAGGGAAGCTAGTGTCACATATGACCCTTTGGAAAAACAAAGAATATTTTTGAATGAGTCAACATTCAGTTTGTTTTTAAAAAGAAAATATAAATGTGGAAAAAGGTGCTCTAAAGGAGATTTTTCGTTCATAAAATATTTTTAATTTTAACCCCGTCTTGAGATAAAACACGAAAGAACGCTGAAGTCGAGTATGCTTGACTGCAAGATACACTGCACCCAATCTTGATGTACCTGAAGTTAAGTCTTATCTTATCTTATCCATACTACTGTATTGGATTTTCATACAAAAAAGTTAAAAATGGGGTAAATTTGAATGAGGCTATACCTTAAATTTTTTTTGGTCCTACCCATATTAAGATATTTTATTGGGACGATCATAGGCATAATTTATACTAAATTTGAAGTTTCTAGAATAAGAAACAAAACAATTTTTAAAAAAAAAAAAAAAAAAAACGAAAATTTAGGGGTAGATTTGTATGGGGGCTACCCCTAAAAATGGGACTAGAGAAAAAACACTTTGCAAGTGAACACTTGACGGCTTGGGAGAGTCTAAGGTTTAAATATGGTGGCTCTGTCTCTTATAGTCTCCGAGATAGTATCTCTCATAAGGCAGACAGCAGGACGGACGGGCGGACGGACAGACAGACAGACAGCTATATCGGCTCGCCTTTCAATGCTGATCAAGAATATATAAAGCGAAAATGGCATCACTGACTTTATAGGGTCTATCACCCTCGCTTCTACCTGTTACATACATTCGCACAAACTTAATATACCCTTTTACCCTCTGGATACAGAGTATAAAACAATAGCATTTCTTGTTTGGATAAAATTCAATCACAAAACAAAAAATAAACTAAAAATAAAAGAAAACAAAATAGCCACAGAACAATAGAAGCAAAATCGCGTTATACTTTAATATTTATTAAAATAAACTGTTTGTGAATTATAAGCAAAAACAATTTTAAATGAAACATTAAATTTTGAGCAATTTAGAGCTCTACTTTAAAAAAAAAAAAAAAAAAAAAAAAAAACAAAGAAAATCTATAAGACCTATCATTCTGCTTTAGAAATCGAACGCTTTGTTTCCAAAAGCGCGGTAATATGGCTTAGAGCTGGGCGTCTGGACGGGAATCCCGCGGAATCTTGTGGGTCCCGCTGGGTCTCGATAACTTTTATATTACTGTACTGTTTAGTTTTAAGCTTTTTGATTAATAAATCAAATAAATATTTGAGTTTTTACAATTAAAATAATGCAGGATCCAGCTGGACCCACGGGGTTTCTATTTTATTTTTATGAAAAAAAATTTACCTATCGTCGCATTAAACCTTATAACCATCAACGTCTAATTAAATTATTTTCCTAGAATTCCTTCGAGTCAATCAAGTTGCAAAATAATAAAAATTGTTTGGTTACTACTCAAAAATTTAAAGTTATAATTTTACGCAGAGTAAATTCGAAGACAAACACTATCAGAAGGATTTTCTTCACAGATTCCTTTACAGCTTTCATCCACAAGTTCAAGCTTAGGTTTCTAATTTATTATTGTAGTTGGTACTCAGATTTATTTGATTGAGCTGAACTTTGGTCCAAGTACTTTCCCGCCCCCAAACTGGCTTTGTTTTATGGTTTATAGTGAAATTCAGCGAAGTAACGAATCTAGGCTACGACTTTAAGTAAAGCGGAGTACCAATGCGCATAAATAAAGTAAGAAATGCAAAGGAAAAGGTAAAATTGCGGATGATAGATGATGATGACGATTATGTTGCCATCCTAAAAAATCTCAGTGAGGTGGAACTTTGTAAAGTAACTAAGGGAGCAAAATATGGATACGGTAATTTTCAGATTACTCTGCTGGCTGCTAAAACTTCATCATTTTTTATGCGAAGCTCTACACGCCGATGTAAAAAACTAAATTAACTACTGATTAAATTGTTCCCAGAATTTTACAAACTATCCTTTATAATTTATAAAATTGAAATATGTGTACTATACTGGAGTGTATAAAAAAGGATTCTTAAGAATCGAATGGATCATTCTAGCCCATTTATCATCACTTTTTGCTTTTTATACCCTATACTCAAAGGGTAAAGGGGAATATTATGTATGTAACAGGTAGAACGGAGCATGAAAGACCCTATAATGTATATTTATTTTTCATTAAAGGAGCTATGTCTGTCTGTCCGTCTGTCTGTCGTAAGAGAAAGATTATCTCGGAGACTATAAGAGATAGGAAAGCCATATTTGAAACTTAAGACTCTCCTAAGCCGTCAAATTTTTCTCTAACTCCATTTTAAGGAGTATCCCCCATACAAAATTTTGGGTTTTTCACTAAAAGCTTCTTTGTTTCTTATTCCAGGAACTTCAAATTTAGCAAAAATTATGTCTACGATCGTCCCAATGAAATATCGCAATATGGGTAGGACCCAAAAAAAATTAAGATATAGTCCCATACAAATTTACACCATTTTTCAAGTTTTTGTTTGAAAATCCAATACAATTAAGTATATTACTAATATAGGACTTAACTTAAGGTATATGAAGTTTGGGTACAGGGTACCTTGAAGTCGAGCAAACTCAACTTCGTCTTTCTTTCTTGTTTCAATAATATTTTTGTAAAGAAAAAATTTTTTTTTTCGCAAACAAAAAAAATCTTTTTTCAAGCATATTGTTAAGTAGATATGTATTTTAACTCATTTAACAAAAACAATCTTATGATGAATATTAGGTTAAAGTAGTGAAGTTTACACTTAATACATCTTCTTTCAAAAATTAAAAATAATATATTACAAATCTTCTTAAAATGTTCTAAAATATAAAAAAAAATCACATCCCATCTTCAAGACATTTCACACAATCACAAATTTAGCCACTTTAAGGATTAAATACCAAAAATACAGCAAAACACTTCGAACTTACCTTATTCCAAATATAATAACAGATATTGGAGCTTGCTTTACAAGTTTTTATGTTTTCGTTTTCGTTTTTTGTCAAATAACAACAAAAAAAGGAATTGAACGTCAAAAGTCTTCTTTTCAAAATAAAGTTAGAAAATCGAAGATAAAAATTGGAAAAAAGCAAACGAAACGCACGAACGATAAAAGATCCGCACAACAAATGCGATTACGACTTAAAACAAACGAAGCGAAAAGAGTACGAAAAAAACATAACAGATACAATAAGTATTTGTATCTGAAAAATAGCGAAGCTGAAGAAGTTCGATTTCAAAGGAATCAATATGAGAAGAAAACGAGAAAGACCGACTTTAAAACCTTTTTTTTTTTTATTTTTTTTTTTTTTCAAAAATTCTAACAAACTACAAAATGCTTTAACAATAAACAACGACAACTAAAACGTCGACCGGCATTTGTATCTGCAAGATACAAATTTATTATTTAACGAAAAAAACGAAAACAACCTAACCGAAACCGGAACACGCGAATACGCGAAGAAAAAAAATATACACACACAAAAACACAACCGTCTTCTTTGAATTGCACTCCAAAACTGTGTCAAAGCGACGCGCAGGAATTCCCAACAAGCCTGAAAAAAAGAAGCAGTCGCAGCGACAAGGAACAAAAGGATGCAAAAAAAAAAATAATAATAATAATAATAATAGAAGAAGAAGTAAATCCAAAACGGAGAGAATCATAGTTAGAAAATTCAGGTTGACGTTGCTGGTGTACAATAAGAGCTACCGCCACCAACACCACAACCACCAAAAAAAAATCGACAAGGATAACGGGGGAGCGAAGAGCATATAAGTGAGAGAAAGAGAATCTAAACTGAATCCTGTTTGAAGATATTTTTTTTTTTTTTTAATCAAAAGAAACCCTTAAATCGTCATCGTTGAATTGAGTTGCTTGCGGCGGTACTTTATAAAGAAGGTGACTCAAGGATCTACGTAAGAAAAGAAGAAGGACGCCAAAACTAACCCTCAAAATAAATAACCTTACATGATTTTATATCGCGAATTCTATTTGCTTGTTTGCAACACAAACGACGCGGGGTGGAATCACGAAAACAAGCATACAGATGCACACATACTGTAGGGTGTCACAAATTGTTGTGCTGCTTGATAGAAATTAAACTAGCCCAAAATGTACAGCACACATAGCAACAGGATCAAAGTTTTATTAGAGCGCTTTTATTTCTTTTCTTTTTAGCGAGTTACATGTAAGATAGTTATTTAGGACATCAGCAGCGGCGTTTTATTCATTTCGAAAAGGTACAGTATTGAATTGAAGCTGTCATTTACTGTTTGCTCTTTGCTTTTCATTGAAAACGCTTTGGTTTATTTTGAAAAGAAGAAAAAGGAGAAATACTTCATTGAAATAGACAAATATGTGCTTGTAAAATATATTTAATATTTGTGTAGTAAGTAATCTGTAAGCTCTTGCTTTGAAATTAGCTATCTGCTAAATTGAAAAATGACAAAATCTAAGATAAACCTGAAAAAAAAAAACAAAATATTTAATATATTTTATGATTTTGTTATCTGGGAATATACTTAAAATTTGAATTTTAAGACTGAAAAGTGACGTCAAGTCCCAAAGACAAATCTCAAAAACTCCATTGCTAATGATTTGAAATTTAATATTATTGAAAAATACTAGACAAGGAGCCTTGCTGGAATCTATGACATGACTGAAACGTTTGTCTAATTTTAGAATGAAGAGAACTAAGCGCTTGACATTCTTCAGAACTTTTTATTAAGGAAACTTTGAACTTGCTGGGGCTAAGAACGTGTCTAAAATGAGGCACATTATTAGATCTTAGGATTGGAATGAAAGTCTTCAAGTTTTTCAAATCAAATAAATTGACTAACACCATGACATAAGACTCGCGAATAAGAGTCGTAAAATATGAAGATTTTAATGGATGAAAATTGCCAATAATTCCGAATAAATTTTAAGTCTGGAATTTATTTAATATTTACCTTGCCATCAAATCATAAGTAAAAGGGTATATTCAGTTTGTGCGAATGTATGTAACACACAGAAGGAGACTAGATGGACCCTATAAAGTAAATATGTTCTTGATCAGCATTGAAAGGGGAAGTCGAACTAGCTATGCCCATCTGTCCGTCCGTCGTACAAAAACGATGTATCTCAGAGACTATAAGAAATGGAGCTACCAAACTTACACTCTCCTAAGTGGGCAAGTGTGCACTTGCAAACGGTTTTTCTCTAGCCCTTTTTTAAGTGGTACCCCCATACAAATCTACCCCAAAATTTGTGGTTTTTGCATTAAAAACGTCTTTATTTCTTACAGTAGAAAGTTTAAATTTAGTGTATATTATGAATATGATAGTCCTGATAAAATATCCCAATATGGGTAGGACCAAACCAATTTTAGGTATACATTAAGTTTCGGTGCAGGGTATCTTGCATACTCGACTTTAGCGTTCGTTCTTGTTTTTGTTTTGTTTTAGAGAACTAAAAATCGGACTCCATGAATTGTTAATATTTTTTTTTTTATCCGTCGAAGGACAATAAGTAAATTTAATATCCAAATAAATCCATTAACTATTATATTAATCTCTAATTGGTAAGTCCAAAGCATGAGATCGTTTAATGGTTGTGTAATCATTCTTCATTAACGAACGGAACATTTAAACCCTTGTGAATCTCTTCGTTAGTCACAAACCAAGGAGCATCAACCAAAAATGCTATCGCTGAAGAATTTCAATATTACTAGGCTTATTGAAAAGTCACGGGCCTAACAAAGAAAAACACATTTTTTTGAAAAGTTTGATTTTATTCTTTAATATAATCTCCTTCTAGCTCGATGCAACGAACATAGCGGGCCTCGAGCATTTCAATGCCTTTTTTGTAGTAGTAGGCATCAAGCTCTTCAAAATAGGCGTCCGCCTCGGCGATGACCTCTTCACTCGAGTGAAAACGCTTACCAGCGTGCCATCTCTTCAAGTTTGAAAATATATAATAATCGCAGGGGGCTAAATCTGGTGAACATGGGAGGTAGGGAAAGGGATTTTGTAGCTCAATTCAATTAATTTCGTCGTCTTCACGGCTTTGTGAGCGGGCGCGTTGTTTTGGAAACCCATTGTTTCGACTGTTGAGCGTTCTCGGGCGTATAGTGATGAATCCATGTTTCATCAACGGTTTTCAAACGGCGATAATTAGACGATTGCGCTTTATCATGGACAAATTGGCCTCCGAACATTCAACTCGTTCGCGCTTTTGATTGTTCGTGAGCACGCGCGGCACCCAACGCGCGCAGATCTTCCGCATGTTCAAATGGTTATGCAAAATGTTCAATACCCATTCAGATCCCGCAATTTCAATATCCGATCTCCGGTCACGAGTTTTTCGATTCTGGCTATCATTTCGGGCGTAGTTACGTCTGAAGGCCGTCGAACGAGGTTCGTCATTTGTGCTCGACGACTAAACTTAAATTATTGCATCCATCTCTTGACTGTTGTTCTATGGAGCAGAGTTTCCATATTATTTATCAAGCTTTTTTCGATTTTTTTCGTTTTTGCCTCTCACGTTAAATACGTCCACGTTAAACCGCGGTCCAATACTGGCGCACAATACCCTCTCTTTAGACGAAAAAGTCATATGTTTCAACTTGTCAGTATTGACTTTTATTTTCCACATTTTGAGCCAATGCTCCATCTTAAAACTCTCAGATTGAATGGTCATCAACATAAGTGGCAACGTTTACTCCATTTGTAACCGCAGATCAGCTGTATAAATTGGGTAATATACTGCCCTGTTGGACTCCATTAATGCCATAAATTTTTGATTTTCCAACTTGCAATTGAACATAAAAATGCCGTTCAATTAAATATGACTTAAACAGAGGGAAAAGTGGAGCTGGAGCAAAAGTTTTCCATTTGTGATTTCCTCAAATGCTTGTTGTACATTAAGAAACACTACAGCTCAGTATTGCTGCCTTTCAATCAAATCATAAGGTCTCAAAGAAATTATAAGTCGACTTACTGGTTAATTCTCAAAATCTCTAAAATTCTTATTTTTTAACCAATTAACTACGCTCATACTTCAAATAAACATTAAACGAAATATTTGGGCACTTCAAAATAGATCAACTGACTTAACCTAGGAAAACCTCCAAGATCACTTTTCAATTGGAATGAGAAAAAATACAACTAATGCTGCCAAAGTTTTAGCCCACTTGATGCTTTGAACTCTGAAGCAACTTCTAAAGAAAAATTTTGACATCATCACATTGCCGATGTCATAATAAGGGCTAATTGGGCAAAGATTAATGATCGTAACACGCCATGACAATGCATTTTCTCAAAATTTTCTTAAAGTTAATTGCAATTATTACAAGTTTTTCTCAAAAAAAAAAAAAAAAAAATCATCATTAAAATGACGAATTGTACAAAAAAAAAATTAACATTAATTTCCAGTGTCACTAAGCAGAGTTATGATCAAAATTACCTAGTACGCGTGGAATGGGAAGAAAGGTGGTTGGTTAGTTTTTCGATCCCCACCACCTATTGTCTCATGTAATATGAAGTTTCTTAACATTAGAAAAGGGAAGATTTGCACGTGTGCACAAATTAGCAAAACTGGTTCCTAAATAAAATTTTTACGTTTCTTTAGGTGATCTAGTTGGCTGAGACTGCTTAAGGCTTCTAGTTTTGTAAACGAGGGCGCTTTTTTTTATTACAAAACTATTGTTCTTTATTTGTAAAGCTTACTTAAATTTAAAAGACAATGCAAGAAAATTGTGAAAAATCGTTGTTTTTTGTTTCTGCTATTTGATTGAAAACAAAAGATTTTTCTTTCTATTCAAAATAAAAAACAAAACAAAACAAGGAAAAAGTTAACTTCGGTGGAACCGAAGCATAAATACCCTCCACACGAATCTTTGAATAGTTTATGTGTGATCATCAGTGGCTTATATACATGTAAAAATATATATAGTAGACGAAAATAGTTAATTTTTCATACAAAAGTTCAAAAATAATCGGTGAGTTTGTATGGGGCTATATAAAAATGGGCGTGGCCTCTTTTTTTACCCAATTTGGTGTGATATAAAAGTGTTTTTACCCAATTTGGAGTAAATAAATTCATAAAAAAATACAAATTTTTATTCAAAAATTGGAAAATGGGCGGTAAATTTGTATGGGGGCTATAGCTAAGAATGGGCGTGGCACCTTGGTTTCGACTTTGGACGACAATAGAAAACTTTTACCCAATTTGGAGTGAATACATGCATAAGTAATACATATTTTCATACAAAAATTTAGAAATTTTCGGTATGTTTGTATGGGGGCTACACCTAAAAATGGGCGTGGCAACTTGATTTTAACATACAAAGTAGTCGTTGCCGAGAAAAGCTTAAGTTCCAAATTTCGTCGTAATATCTATATATCTTCATCGAAAAAATGCGTAGAAGTAAACAGACAGACAGACAGACGGACAGACAGACGGACATGGCTAGATCGATTCGTCTCATCGAGCTGATCAAGAATATATATACTTTATGGGTCTACGACGTCTCCTTCAATGCGTTACAAACTTTCCGACAACTGAATATACCCTTCACACTATGTGTGGCGGGTATAAAGAGGGTTGGGTAGTATGTTTTTTTTCAGTTCTTTGGGAGTTATTGAGAAAATATAATTTTGGAAATTAATTTTAATAATTTTCTCATTGCGATCAGTTTGGAGTATATGGAACGAAGATCAGTAAAGAGCTTGAAATTTTTTAAACAAGTATTCGAACGCACCGATATCTAAGAATATAGATACAATGATCTAATACATAGTCTTCAACATTGAAACTTAGTTTCTTCAAAACCCACGTAAGAGAAAAAAAATTTACATTTTTAAGAGATTCCCTATTTTCTAATTTTCTATAAACATTTTTCTTTAATCAAATTCTGATTTTCACCGTAAAAATATCTTCAGCGACAAATCGATTAGCTTCAGCTTAAGCGACATAACCACTCACTATATCCATAAAAAGTGTGATGGAGATCATGGGGAAGGATTAATTGTTTTGGTCGGTGGAAGATCGTTCAAAGTAAACCATGGCTAAATAATATGAAATTGATCTCAGCGATAAATAGTTTTAATAAAATGAAACCGTTAGTGTTGGCAAAAAAAAATCGCTTTCACAGTGATTTAAAAATCGCAATGTCGTACTGCGTCTGAAAGTAGTGATTTGCGTCTTTGTTATTCCTGATTGAACATGTTCAGTTATCGGCGATTTTGTGTATCGCTCTTCGCGAACAGTGAACCTGGTCAGTAATCGCTGATTGTTTTTCGCGAACTGCAATTTTATCACTGTTTGCAGTCACTGCAACTTTAAGCCATTCTCTCCGGCGACTCAAAAATAACTCTTTTGCCAACACTAGAAGACACATGCCATACAACTGGTCAAATAGTTGATCTATTTAAGTGTAGTAACCATATGATCTTTAGAAAAAAACGACTGCTTTATTTATCCCAATTCTTTATGCCAACAAATCAAAAGAATTTGAAGAGTAGTACCCGTACGTGACGTGTCTCTCCGAACCCTTTGATACCAAGAGAAGCTTCAAACAGGGCGATGCGTTGTCGTATGTCCTGTGAAATACGTACTGATACAATCCAAACCTAAAAGGGCAATATTTTCTAAAAAGAACTACATACTCGAAACAATGACATGGAAGGGCAATATTTCTCAACATAAAAAGTCGCAAGAATTAAAGGGAAAAAAAAGCAAGACCTAGTTATTTGGTATCACCCCAAGAACCTATCTGAACAACGTAGATGGTTGTCGAGGACAGACAACTCTTATTAAACAAAAACCAAATAACAAGTCTCAAAATTAAACGAAGAATCACTCTATGCCGATGCCATCGGTATAATCGGCAAAAAGTAGAGTTCTGTACAGAGTAACAACTCTACAAGACGCTTTCTTAAACCTAAGACATAGAAAAAACATTTTTTCGGAAAGTTTGATTTTATTCTTCAATATAATCTCCTTCTAGCTCGATGCAACGAGTATAGCGGGCCTCGAGCATTTCGATGCCTTTTTGTAGTAGTCGACATCAAGCTCTTCAAAATAGGCGTCTGCCTCGGCGATGACCTCTTCATTCGAGTGAAAGCGCTTACCAGCGTGCCATCTTTTCAAGTTTGGAAATATATAATAATCGCAGGGGGCTAAATCTGGTGAATATGGGGGAGTGGGAAAGAATTTTGTAGCCCAATTCAATTAATTTAGTCGTCTTCACGAAAAAAATCAGATCGATTGCGCTTTATCATGAACAAACTCGTTCGCGCTTTTGAACGTTCGTGAGCCGCGCGGTTACCCAATGCGCGCAGAGCTTCCGCATGTTCAAATGATTATGCAAAAAGTTGTATAACCGTTCAGATGATATGTTTACCATGTTAGCAAGCTCCCGAAATTTCAATTTCCGATCTCCGGTCACGTGTTTTTCGGCCATTTTAGCTATTATTTCCGGTTGTAGTCACGTCTGAAGGCCGTCTGGTACGAGGCTTGTCATTTGTGCTCGTACGACCGAACTTAAACTCTTGCATCCACCTCTTGACTGTTGTATTCGATGGAGCAGAGTTGTCATAATAGTTATCAAGCTTCTCCTTCGATTCTTTTTGCTGTTTTGCCTCTCAAATAATATTGCTTTATTAAAATACGAAATTCACCTTTGTTCCAAAGTTACGAAAAACACAGAGGCAATGCCCTTTGGACAGCTGCAAAAATTTTATAATTGACAGATGTTAATTTCATATGTAGCCTTAAGGATAGGGGCTGTCAAAAATAATAAAAATTTGATATTTGTGACACCCTCTGTGTCAGGCCGGACTTTTCAATCAGCCTAGTAGTCAGAAACTTCCAATACAAAAGGCTGTCCTGGGCTGGTCATCTGTGCCGAATGGATACAAATGCTTCGGCGAGAAAAGTTTATAAGCAAGACGTTTATAAGTGGACGTCCGCCGCAGCGGTGGGAGGATCGGTAGGACCAGATCTTGGAAGACATCCGCAAGATCGGTATCCCAAATTAGTAACATGTCGCACTATATTACAACCGCTGGTGCGAAACCTTACAATCGGCTGTAGTATATCCCTATAAAAATCGCTGAACAAAAACTTTACTCAAACAAAGAAATGTATTGGAAACTGTACCCATGAATTTTGCTTAAATTTATTTCAACCACTTAACATTTTAATGACATTCAAAGAAAGTTTTCTTTAAAAGGATTTTACAACAAATAAACACAATAAGTCAATCGATAAAAAAGGAAAACCATAGCGAAAAAAACGATTAAAACAATTTATAAATCATAAACGAAACTTTTCCATTTTCCAAATTCTTTCAAATTCCCACTGTGTAAGACGATCAGAAAACCATATTTATGCATTTTCTTCCGCCCTTTTAAATCTGAAGCTGTAGCAGGAACATATTGAAATTAGTTATCTGTGGGATGCCAAACGCATTGCGTCGCATGCGCATATTTAAGTTTATGTCATGCGTTTTTAATAGCATCCCGCGATGAAAGAAAGTACTGCTGCACCCCTCCTCTTATACATATTTACTTACATCACAGGAAAATATGCACAAACCAATTCATTTTAATTATAATAAAAAACTTTTTTTTTATTTTATTTACAATTCTATTGAAATGAATTGCTTACACCGTGTGCCAACACAAAAACATACGCAAAGGGTCTAGGGAAATCCCCTAATGCATTGCCAAAGCATGTAAAATACAAAAGAAGCAAAAAAAGGGTGCAAAACTAAAAAAAAAAAATGTATAAAAGCCAAAAGCAGCACCTTGATACTTTTCTTAATATTCACAAAAGTAACTTATAGAAAATAGTGTCCTTACACAAGTTTTAATATTCTCGTCCTAGAATGAGATCTTCTTCTTTTTCACGCTAATCTTTTCTATTGAAAATCAGAATTGCGTTAAGAATTTTAAATCCATAAAAATAACAACAACAAAAAAATACAGCATTGCATTTTATGTAAAGAAGCAGACTTTTAATTTGGTCCTTGGCAAAGTCCTTGTTTGCTTCTTGCTTTGTCTCAGTAAAGTCGTCCGTCCGTCTGTATGTTATGTTGCTTTGTATTTAGTTTGGTTTCATCATTTCTCGTCTTTCTAGTTTGGCAAACTTTTATGAGTTTCATTTCTGCTCCATTGAATACAGCGAAGAATTTTTTATGATATTTTCAATGAAATCCATAAATGGGCCAACAATGGTGTAGTATGCATATGTGTACATGAAAGAGTTATAAATCAAATGGAAACTCATAAAGATTTTTGCAAAAACTAGTTTTCATGTCTTTTGGGGTTGTTTAATTTTTGTTATATTTGATTTTGTGGAATAGAAGCTTGATTTAGAAGAATATGAGCACCATTTTTGTATTACATATTTTATTTATTAAAAGCATTTCGCTTTCGAGAAATGTAAAAATCAAAAAAAAAGTGCCGAAATTTTTTCCAGCTGAAGCACGGATGTCACATTTATATAAGGAACTAGCAGGTACCCGCGGCTTTGCTCGCGTTGTTTTTTTTTTTTTTTTTTGCTTTTTTTTGGTGGCTAAATATAAATTGTTCAAAAAATGTGGGTTCAAATTTTGGAAAAAAATTTCAAGTCTCTACGTCTATTCATTTCAAAGATATGACTTTTCAGGTTTCAAGGCCCCATTAGGCCCCGGGTCAAAATTTCTTAAAATCCCTTCTAAGTGCTGACCTGTAATAAAAATAAAAAAATTGGTCAAAAAATCTATATTGGGTTTACATATGGGTCCCAGGTCCAAATTCCGGAAATCCCTTGAACACCTTGAACGCAAAAATGTTTTTTTAAGCATCTTTCAAATCACCCCTGTTTCAAGTCTCTACGTCTATTCACTCCAAAGATATGGCTTTTCCGGTTCCAAGGTCCCCGTTAGGCCCAGGGTTAAAATTACATTTTACAATTTTTTTTTTCCCTTAAACCATCCTTGTGTGAATACGAACACACATGCAAAATTTCGTGAAAATCCGTCCAGTAGTTTTCGCGTCCATAGATCACCAACAAAACTTGGGACTTATTTTTATATATAGAGATTCCTCAGCGCAATTATATTTAACACGATCAATCAATCTTTCGCATAGATCGACCAAAGTGTTGGCAATTTCGCGTTCGATTGTGTTCCTGAGTCTCTCTAATATTATTGGATGATTGATTTTGCGTACTTCTTAAAAAAAAATAGTACAACGAAAATCGGATCACTTCTCATAAATTCTTAGTTTTGAAAAGTGACCCGAGACCTTGTGATACCATATTGTTGGAACCACTGATATTATTGATATTTAAGCCATCAAATTAAAACTTTTAAATAAAACGATGACGTTCAGCTTCATTGACGAAAATAATAGAGCACAAACGTGTTTCCGTCATATAATCCACACCAAACGATCACTATTTGTGCATTCTATAGAGCCTCTCAACAAAAAATTTTACTGTGGTGTGTTAGAGTCACTGTTCTTTAGGCTCGGAATGAGAAGCACTAACAACTTTCAGGGAGAGTAACTGTAGTTCAAAATTAGAAGAGATATTTAGAGCCCTTTTTAAAAAAAGTTTAGACAAAATTGACGAATATTTTCCGAAAAAAGCACTTTTTTCTTTTTTTATATTTAAAATTTAGTTCAAAAGATAACTCTATACCCAGGTGGAGAAATGAACTTCTAAGAAGATGCTCGTCAAAGGAAATATAGCTCAAATAAATATTCTTTTCAAAATAAGTAGCTAAAATATCAGGGTACTATTTTTTTTTACAGAACGGAACTAACTACCTCTTTTAGATTTTGAGATTGTAAAGATCAGGGTATAGTTTCTTCATGTTCTTTAGGTGGTCTGAAAAAATCATTTAGAAGAGATGGATATAGGCACTCGCCGGCGATCTAGTCATGTCTATCTGTCCGTCGTGTCTATAATTACACGTGTCATTCGTTCAGTTTTAAAACTTAAGCTTTTCTCAGCACTTAGCTATTAAAGTGTTAAAGCCAAGTCCCCCCTATTAGAAACAAGGTCTGCCAAAATTTTTCAGTTTTGGATGAAAAATGGTTTAAATAAAAAGCAATTTATGTCAAATAAGATAAACCCGCTTCTAACGGAAACCCATGTTTCGAAAAAAAACCCACAGTTGGATTGGGACCCCAAACAAATCTTCCGCCAATTTTGGAGTTTTTATATAAAAAATGGGTTATTAATGAAGCAATTTGTGTCAAATAAGTTTGACATGCTTCTTGAGCAACCCATTTTCTCAGTTGGATACATAATTGAAGTAGAATATAGTCCCCATACAAACCGAACTAACATATTCATTTAAGAAAGTTGTTCTAATCATCGCATTACGAGTATTGAGCTTTCGGTTCCACCAAAATTTAAAGTTTTTCCTTGTTCTCTCTCTCTCTCTCTCTTTGTTTATTTTGATGCCTACAATATGGCTTTTGCTATTTTTAATTACTTTTTATTTTAATTACTTTGTCTGGTAATTGTTTAACTCTTCTGATTGTCTCGAAACATTTATTTATTTATTTTGTCTGCACTTATTTTATTTTGTTGTTTTTGTTGACCATGAAAAAGTGCTTTCAACTTTTCAAGCATTCTGAAAAGTGCTTTCAAAAACAACAAAATTCGGAAAATGAAGAGTGCTAAGGCAGCAGCCAGATGTTGCTATTCATTAAAAAGTATCCACTTCTTCGTGTCTTTGTTGTTTCACGTTGAATTATTTCATTTCATTTGCAAATTTGACACAGCGACTTAGTGAACTACTGCGAAAAATTTATGTCAGAATAAGGAACAAGGTTAACTTCGGTAGAACCGAAGCTCATATACCCGCCACACTATCATGGGTACAGTGGCTTAGATAAAGTTTCGAGATGGGATGGTTCTATTACAACCAGCTAAGCTAAAAATACAGATAAATAAAAATGTTCTAAAAATTTCAGAAAAAGGGAGGTGAGTTTGTTTGGGTCTATAATTTAAGGTGGACCGATTTGTATCACATCGATGGTGTACACTTAGGATGATATTAGATTTATCAATTTGAAGTGAATACATTCATAAATGTGTAAAACGTATATTCATTCGAAAATAATGGATAAGTTTGTATGGGAACTATGGCCAAAAATGGACGAACTTTTTTTTGCCGAGAAAAATTAAAGTTTGAAATTTCAGTAAAATATCTTTAAAACTAAGCGAGTCAATCGCATAACTACAGACAGACGGACATGGCTAGATCAACTTGTCTCATCAAGCTGATCCAGAATATATGTATACACTTTATGGGCTCTACGACTTCTTCTTTAGTGCGTTACAAACTTTCCGACAAATTGAATATACCCGTTTACACTACTATATGTGTAAAGTGTTTAAAAAAAGGCCTCTTTAAAATGGTGGAAGCGATATTTCGCGGCATACGCAACTAGTTTAATACGCTATATAGGATGTGTGGAAAATTTTCGTACTTAAAAAATATTTGTGTTCTTTACACTTTCCACTAAACCTTTTTTTTTTTTTTGCATATTTAAAATTCTAAGCACGATTTAGTAACTCTCCACTTTCATTTTATGGAGCCACCCTGCAAAAGTTGCATCCAAAAGTTGATATATGTACAAGGTTTTTTTTTTGGATCTACTCGAAGCGGAAAGAGAGAACGAACAGCCCCTTTAGTCAAGGCAAAGTTATCCATAAATTTTAGCTAAGATTTGAAGCTTCTTGGATTTAACTTTTTTTTCTACATTTTCACCCCCTTGGCAATGAGCTTGTGTGTGTCCTTCTGCTCTCATGGCTTTTCTTATTGTTCTACACATATTTCTCATGTGACATCTTCTGATTTCTATTGCGCTTAGGGTGCACTCACGCTATTCAAGGCTCCATTAAAGTAAAGGACTCACATTTGTACGTCTGACTGTCGGTCGGTCCGTCCGTCTGTCTGTTCTTATTTCTAAGCAAGTAAACCATTGTAATGACTCGTCAAGCAATTTACACGCATATCACGCTGGTTTTATAATCATCCCCCTCATCGTTCTTTACTCTCTACTCTACTCCTTTAGTGCTTTCATTGAATTTTCTTATCAGGGTTGTTTTGCCATTTAGCATTGCTGCTGTTCCTGTTGCATTACTTTACATTTTGGCTTTGAAAGCATTTTTTTTTATTAAATTCAACTTTTCATTATGCTTCTTTATTTTACTTATTTTTTTTTTTTTAATATGTATTTCCTTTGCATAGCTTTACATAA
This sequence comes from Leucophenga varia, assembly GCA_018903435.1. NCBI lineage: Eukaryota > Metazoa > Arthropoda > Insecta > Diptera > Drosophilidae > Leucophenga > Leucophenga varia. The sequence continues at coordinate 194,577 of JAEIFJ010000091.1, read as the reverse complement.
TTCATAAAAATTTTTATACTTCTATTTCGGCTTAATTTTACATTTAAATAACTCTAAATTCGACTGCTTCACAATTGTCTTCAATTCAATTGGAATTCTTTGCACGTGGTTTGCCGCGTGATGTGCTCCGAAATTTTTCTTGGAAGTGTCTAAATGTGTTACGAATGATTTTGGATTGCTTTTGTTCCTTCCTTTTATAATGGAATAAGTTATTTTGAGTATTAAGGTTGGTTTTTTATTAAGATGAAACAATGGTTTTCAGCTTTATTTGAACTCATTTTAAATTATTATCTCAGAAAAATAGTGCAGAAGATCTTAGAAATTCGAACAACTACACAACAAAATTTTAATGCGATAACTCCCAGCATTAGAATTTTCCTATCTTATAAGGCATACAGGGTTGTCACCGATAAGCTCAGATTTTTGGTTTATGTCTTTTGATGTAAATATTCGAAAATTTACACTATTACAACGATACTTTAAATGTTTTCATTGATTTCATGGGGTAGCCAATTTTATTTAAATATTTTTTTTTTCTATACAAAATAATTCAAATTTGCGACCCGGTAACTGAAAATGAAACCTTACAGCTCTTTTGAAATGTAAAATTCAAAACTCTAGTAAAAGTGTTTTTGGTGTCACCCCTGATAATGTATGTTTGATCAGCATATGCTTTATTTTGAACAGATTGTAGACCTTAACTAGATGATAGTCAATCCAGTACACCAATATTGTTCTATTTTGCATGATTTTTTAAATATAGAGGGCCACAAAATATTTTCTCAAGCTACAATATTTTCGCAAGGTTGAAAAATTCGACTATTTCGAATTGAAAAAATTTCCTAATTGAAACAATACAATTTAAACTATTTTTGGAGTTTTTTAAATGTCTTAAAGTTATCAAGTTACATGTCAGACTTGCCAGGTAAGAGTGAAACACTACTACTAAATAAAAGTCTCAAAAGCATCTCCATTCCATCCCATGGTTGGTTTGAATGCAGTAAGAAAATTACGGGTCCGTACGATTATCTTTTCGTAACAAATGGTCCCTTTCGTTTTGACGACCCTTGGAAATATTTATTATTATTAATGACGATCGACTGACAGCCTTGGCTAAATATTGTATTAGGCGGAGGCATCGGAGACCCTATAAAGTATATATATTTTTGATCAGCTCGACGAGACGAATCGATATCGCCATGTCCATCTGTCTGTCCGTCCGTCTATCTGTCTTTTACAATGCGATTTTCTCGGAAAGTTTTAGAGATATTGACCTGAAATTTATAACTTAAGCTTTTTTGATCCTAAGCAGTTTGTATGTCAGACCCAAGGTGCCACGCCTGTTTTTAGATATCACTTTTTTTCGATTTTTTGAAAATAGTCATTATTTATGAATGTATTTACTACAAATATGGGTTAAAACACTTCTATTGAAATCCAATATCAAAAGCAGATGCCACGCCCATTTTTAGGTTTAGCTCCCATACAAGTCTAGCGCCCATTTTTGAGTTATTTTATGTTCTATGAATATATTCACTACAATCTGGGTAAAATTACTACTACTGTCATCCTATGAATATGCAACCGATATGACAAGGATCGATCCACTATATTTTACAACCTCGTACAAACTCACATACATTATTTTTTATTTTTTCAATAGAACGATTGTACATAAGAATGAATTGTCCACACCCAACGCCTTTGCATAATATAATCTAAGTCACTGGTTCTGGTTATGTGGATTATTAAAAATATTAAAATTTTAACCCATCGCATTATGATTTCTCCGTTACGATGGGTTATAATGGTGAAAGGGAGAAATATCCCGTTAGCAAGAACTGTGTTAGGGTTCCCCCTAATGACAATAGCGACCATGATTTGTTTTTTTTTTTTTTTTCCAAAACATACAAGGAAAAATGGTAACTTCATTAGATATAAAACTCAAAAAGATTACGTAAGGGTGAGAAGCGAGTAATGATCCAATACCAATACCAAAATTTACACAATATGACAGGATCATATTTTATCTTTTAAGATAAAAAAAAATAGGCACTTAAAATAATTTTCTTCCAAAAATCCAAAGTTGATAGGTAAGTTTGTGTGGGGACTATATTATATAGTGGTCAAATCCTAATCAAATGTGTAATGTATACATGGGTTGACATAAGACCAAATCCGGGTATTGTCCCAACAGATCTGGGTAGAAAAATTGCAGCAAGTATTTCCATATTAATACGACAAAATACGCCATTGAACTGAATTTTTTAGTCCCGTTTAAAATCATGTCTAAATCCGCCACCGATACGCCCTCTTTTTTTAAACATTAAAATTCTGCTGGAGAAAATCACAGGCAAAGAAACAAAAGAAATTGACAGCATCCGTTTACAAATCTTGCCCCGCACGACAAAATTGATAAAAAAAAATCTATACAAGAAAATATGCTCCAAAACGTGCAAAAAAAACAAAACAAAAAAAAAACTTTTCGCGCCAATTTTTATGCACAACAAAAAAGTAGAGCTATGCAAAAAAAAAAAATAATAAAAAAAGTTTGATCAAAACAAACTAAACAGGTTTAAAACAACAACAAAAAAAGTCAAGACTATGCAAAATGTAGCAAAAACAAGAGAAATAAATAAGAAAAACAAAATTGCAACAGCAGCAAAAAAAAAGCTAAAACGCTGCACTTCAACATTTTTCCCATGGCGAAGGCGAAGGGCAGCAACAACGTTCAGAAAAAACAACAACAAAAAAGCAAAAAAAAAGAAAAATACAAAACAACAAAAGCAAAGCAAACACGTTTTTAGGTTTCTTTTATGTTTTGATTTTCACTGCCTCTTTTGCATGCCATCTCGCTTACACCATTGGCTTCGCTTTGTTGTTGTTTTTTTAATTTTTTATTTTTTCTTTGTTTTATAAATAAGATTTTTTTAAATGCCAAATTTAAGCTTTTTAAATGACTTACTTTGTTTGTATTTCATGCAACACTTAAAGAAAACACTTTAAACTTCACTTTCTGCTTAATTTTGTTAAATGTTTTTGCTTTTTTTTAACTGAAATTAATTGAAAAACTCACAGATTAAAATTTCTATGCTGCTTCTACTTTATTTTACGTTTCTGTTTTGTGCTGTGCATTCTACACATAAAAATGCGTTCGCTATGAGTTAAATAGGAGTGAGCAGGAAAGTGCTCACTCCTATTTAAGGTTATTTCTGCTTTGCTCGAACTCATAGCGAACGCATCTGCTCAATTCAAGTGTACTAAAATTTGGGGAGCACTGCGATTCATAAAAAAATTTTTTGAATGCAGTGAGTGAGTGAGACAGCGCTATTGGAATTCAAATGAAAAATTTTAACAGACTTTTTTTTTATAAAATTAAATTAATTTTTTTTTAATTTAAATAACGAACTAATTTTACAAAAATATTGTTTAAAAATTATAAAAAAATCTGTTTAAGTTTTAAATATCGAAGCACCTCTACATATCTTCGACGCTGTACTTGTACGCCTCTTCCTGTCGCGCCCTCTTCTCATTTTGTAAATCGAACCAACGTTGCTCGTAGCCATTAGAACGATCAACACCATCCCAACGATAACCGGGACGTATACCAAAACGATTCTCCGGAAACGAGCCTTCATACACAGGCAATGTTGGTAGACGTGCTTCTTTTGCGCGTTCTTTACGCTTTTGTCGCATATACTGCAGCATAGGATCATCAGCATGTTCCTGTTCGCGTAAATGTCGTTCCAAATCATCATCGTTAGCATAGCGTGCCAATGGTTTACTTGCTTCATGTACCATTTCCGCATGTCGCTCACGTTGCTGTTCAATTTGCTTCAGACCCTTACCCCATTTATCGTACAATTCTTTTTTCTTTTGTTCACGTTCATCTTTTTTCCGCTGTACTTCTGGATCTTCTGCAGCAGCATCACGTGCACGTTGTCCTCTACGTCCCGTGTTACGTACACGTACCTCTGCATCACGCCCAGAAACATAGCGTGACATTTGCTCGTATGTGCGTTCCTCTTCCAAGCGTCTTTTTTTCCGTTTCAGCTTTAAGGGATTGCGCATCTTGTAGTCCAGCTTTTTTTCCATCAAGCGTTTTTTTAATTTTTGCATGCTTGCCATGCGTTGGCGGCGGCGATGGACTGTGCACTGGTTCTGCGCGACCCCAGCGACTTTTACGTTGCGGCGGAGGCGGCGGTGAGACGGAATGTTGTTCCATTCGAATGCGTCGTTCATGTATTGGACTACGACTGCGACTACGTTGTCTACGTCGTCTTGCTGGCGATTGATCTGCAGATGAGCGGCGTTTTCTTGGACTAGCAGCATGTCTGCGTGGTGGCGATTGATCGGAGGAATCTTTACGTTGTCTGCGCGGGGGACTATTATCGCGACTACGGCGTCTACGCGGCGGCGATTGATCGGAGGAGTTACGACGTTGTCTACTTGACTGTTTTTCAGTGCTGCCTGCGCGTCTACGCGGCGGCGACTGATCGGAGGAGTTACGACGTCGTCTGTTTGATTGTTTTTCAGTGCTGCCAGCGCGTTTACGTGGCGGTGAATGATCTGATGAATCGCGGCGTTTTCTCGTTTGTTGCACTGGACTATTTGCGCGTCTACGTGGCGGTGATTGATCCGTAGTGCCATCACGTTTACGTCGCGGTGACTGATCTGAAGAAGAACGACGCCTTCTCGCTTCTGATTTTTCATCACGACGCTCTGTACGTCTCGGCGGGCTATAGTCACGACTGCGACTACGTGTTCGTCTTCTACGCGGTGGGCTATGATCTCTGGAACCTGATTTGCTACGTTTTGGGCTTAGCGGCTCTTGTTTAATGCGTCGCTTTGGACTAAAATCTCTGCTTTTGCTGCGCATACGCTGCCGCGGTGGTGAATTATCAGAATCGAGTCTATTTCTACGCGGCGGTGTATTATCCGCTTTGCTACGTTTTTGCCGCACCGGTGAAGTTTTTTCTCTTTTATTTTTGTTGTTGCCTTGACACCCCACAGCTCACGCTCATCGTTAGCGGCCGGTGGCTCCTGTTTAATACGTAAACCATTTTCATCTTCTGGTTCATCTTTTACTGCTATACTTTTCCATTTATTTGCAGCACCATTCGGACGCTCTTCAATGTATTCGGCAACAATTTGTGGTGCATCTTCACCGCCCAGCAGCAGCTCTTCGTCGACTTCATCATCGGCATTTGCATTTGTTTCATTATCGTCGATAATTTTTACTGTCGACTTGTGTTGTTTGTGTTTCTTATCTTTCTTTTTCTTCTTTTTTTGTTTCTTTATCGCCGGAGAGATAACGTTTTAAATATTCTTTTTGATCGATTTTTGTTGCAGCGTGTGAAGACATTTATTTATTGTTTTTTATTTAATATAAATTTATTTAATGTAAACGTTTTTGTTTTTTTCCTTTTTTGTTTTTGTTTTAGTAGCACGTTTTATGTCCACTAGTGCGAACGTGACAGTTATAAATACTCAACTAAAGCACGTTATAAGGAGACAGTAGAATATTTTCGTTATTTTGTTATTGTCGCTCTCCTGCCTACACCTATTTGGCTGTACAGAACGCCGTGATGCTACAGGGTGCATTTAGTCGAATGCCATTTGCTACTGCTTACAACACTCTGTGCTACCATTTGAAACGTCCTGTTTTTCAGCAGTGCATACGTTAGACGTTTATCTTGCTCGCACCTATGTACATTTTATTCCATTTAAATTTACACGCTAGATGGAAGCACTATATGCGAGGTGAATGCTTAAACTTTTTTTCTATGTAAAAGTTTAAAAAAAGTATTTAATTAAATAAAAAAAAGCTTTAAAAATACAGCACAACGCAATATTCAAAGGAGCCTTTTTGTTTAATATAAAGTTCTAAATAAATAAATATTAGCAAAATCCTAAAAATAATAAAAATAAAATTTCGTTTAGTTTTTAAATAAATTTGCAATAATTTTTTACAAAAAATTTTTAACAGAATTAAAATTTCTTTATGTGCGCTATTATTTTGTGTAAAATTTTTGTTCTTTGTGAATTCCAACAACAATAATTTCTATTTTGACACTCTCATTCGTTGTTCAACAAATTCACACAAAGTTTATGCTTAAATTTAGTAAAGCTGAGCGGATTTTCAAGCATTTGTTTATATATACTTTTTAATTTTATTATTTTTTTTTTTTAAATTTCTAAAAATTTTTTTCCTTCTATAAAATGAAGCAATGTTGCCTCGTCTACTTCCATTTGATCTGTTTGATGGTTGGCTCATATTAGAGATAGGTAAAAGGCGGTATTCCGCGGGTATTGAACTTTTTAGGTAGTGGGTTTGCTGGAATTTCGGGATATCTCGATATTCCCGGAAGTTCATAAAATGCTCTTAGGACCCGAATTCATATGTGCAAAGTGCTTAAATTCACTGAAAATTAGATTGTGAGGAGAGGGAAGCCAATTAAGAAAGAAACCATAAACCAGACCCTACACCGCAATGCATCTTAGACCCATCGTTGTAGAGCGACAGTCGAGCGACAGTCGAGCTTCGCTCCACAGCAGCCCCACCATCCAGGCTTGCTGTGAAGGTATTATATTTTATAGAATTTACTGAAATCCGAAGATTCGGACAGAAAGTCAGTAGGGCCACCTAAATCTGTCGCGATTGTGAATAAAACAGCACTGTGACCATAGCTTAGTGAGGACCACAAGCCTTGTTCTTTAAGTCAAAAACGCTGATCGAGGCCATCTGCTTGATGAATTGGTCAATGGATAACATGTTAAGCATTGCATTTAGGGCCTCGGAGGGTTAGGTTCGAATTGCCCCAGTGACTCCAATACAAGCCGATCGCTGTACCCTTTGAATGTTGTAGTTGTTTTTAAGAGCTGGCCATCAGGCCAGAGCTCCATAATAAACGATCGGATAACTTTTTCCTGGATGTTATCCTTCCAGCTTAGTTTGGGATCTTAGATAAGACCCACGTACCTTGCTCTGTCAGATAGGAATAATTCTTTACCACCTTGCTTAGGGGTTTTGAAGTGTCTAATGTGAGTACAGAAAAATCTAAGTTAATAGTGTTGACAAAACAAAAATCACTTTCGGAGATTTTTTTCACAGTGATTTAAAAATTAAATGTCGCACTCCGACTGAAAGTTGTGATTTGCGATTTTCTTGTTGCTCAGTGAACATGTTCATTTATCAGCGATTGAAACTGTTCAGTAATCGCTGATTGGTTTTTCGCGAGATGTACTGATTTGCAGTGACAGTGATTTTCAAGTCGCAGTCGCTAAAAATACAGCGACTTAAAAATCACTCTTTTTGCCAACACTATAAATGATGTGTTAAGTTGTGAATCTAGGAAGCAGCTTGATTAATAATTTACTTTCGATTCAGATTTTCAAATGAGGCAAAAGAAACTTGTAACTCTTTTTTCATAAAAAGAAACTTGTCTCTTTCTCTCTTCAACCAAATATTGCGACTTAATGTTAAATTTTCTGAAAAGTTTAGTTTCGTCGCTCCAACTAGTCACACACAGTTTTTAAATCGATCAAAATATATTGGAAGCCAGATAATTAATGCAGTAAAAAAAAATCACATTTAAAAAAATTTCTTCGCGCCAAACTATGCATGCTGGTATTTTTTTTTTTTGCTCTTTTTTTATCGGATGTCAATATTTAGTACATTTTTGTCATTCACATAATTTGGTTACATTTGATTTTTTTATTTTTTATTTCACATTCCTTCAGTCGCCGTTGACTGCGGCTTCGTCGTTTATTATGTTTTAACGGTAAAAAAACGTAAATGAGTGAATTGTGCATAAAAAAAATAACAAAGTTTACTAATAATAAAAAAACGAAACCTATAAAAAACTGAAATTCATTTTTTATTAATAATGATTTTCAAACGTAAATATGAATAAAAACACAAGAAATAAAATATAAAAAAAAAAAAATGCGTGCATTGGCCGCAGCGCCGCCTGCTGCGCTCGTTGATTACAAGTGCAGTGAAAGTGCAAAAAAACGAAAACAAAAATATTTAAATGTCATTTGAAAAAAATACTAAATAAATAAATAAGAAATATGTGTTTTGCTTAATGTAAGTTTATGCATTTATATACAAAAAAATATGCGTTAATTATTATTTATAAAACGAAAATTGTGAAATACAATTTTATGAAAATGTTGCAAATGAAAATAAAAATATGCGCAAATAAAAAAAAAATATTGTCTGCATTTGAATTGTTTTTGCATAATTTGTTGTTGTTGTTTTTTATTTGTATAACTTGTTTTGAATTAAAAGCTTCCTGCTTTTTTTCGTTCCCACGGCGACAACTTTCTTTTCAAAATTGTCTCCTTTATTATTTTCTTTTTATTAAGATTAGCGGTCCAGACGACAAAGAAAAACGTGTAAAAAAGCACAACGTGTAATCAAACAAAAAAAAAGAAAAAACAAAAAAAAAAGGCGAATGTCAAGACCAAAGCAAAATAACAACAAAAACAGAGAATCTGCTAGAAAAATCGAGAGCGTAAATGAGCGTGCATATATATGCAAGTGTGTGAGTGCATTGCATGGGCATAGAATGCGCTTGTGTTAAAGAAAAAGAGAGCAAACAATTGCTCTTCGAATAAGATTTAATTTAATTTTTAAAACTATAAAAAATAATTAACATTTCACTGCTTGACCATGCATTTGCAAATGTCAAAATGCACTAAAAAGCTTCCTATAGAACTGCAGAAAATTGTACAAATGCTTTTCAAAAGTAAGGTCTTTTCCATTAAGCGATTTCTTATAAGTTAAAAAACATAGTTCCAAATAGATAGGGCTAGGCTTTTTAATATTTCGTGTCAAGCTGAGCCGGACTTTTTTTTTTAAACTTCGTGTTGGGTCGGCCCATCCCCATCTCTAGTTCCGAACCCAGGTACTATGTTACTGGTATAATTTCAGCATAGTAAATAAATTCTTTTCGTAAAAAATGCCGCCAACGTGGGTTACCATTTTACATGATTACCTTCAACTACAATAGAGAGAGAGAGTTATTTACTTCTATTGTGACATTTTGCTTCCATTTCTATTGATAAGAGATTTTCTTCAATTTGATTCTCCCTAAGAAATAAAGCTGGTAGTCTCGAATCCAGAACGCTATTCTATTAAGGTGAACTCTTTTGCTACACTTAATATGTTTAAAAAGGCTTTGTTTAGAGCAAATCCGTTCTTGAAACCTTGGCGGGTCATAGGGCGTAAATAGATGTTCTCCAGCTGGTGCTATTCTCAGTAGGGCTGCAAGTTGGTACCACCCTTCGCTCCCTTGATATTGTTCTCCTGCATGTTACTCGGAGACGTGCTCTTCTTCGTCCAAATAGATCGCCATATATAGATCGTTTACAACTAAAGAATCTTCCAACCCTGATTTTACGCAGATCTATGCTTCCGGTTGTTGTATCTTCCAAAGATTATATTTGGCGATATCAATTCTCCATTTATGCTGGAATAATTATATTTTAACACAACTTTGTTCCTTTTAGTGTGTCTCAGTGCACAACTAACAATTAATTGGAATTTTAATTTATATTTGGCGATATCAATTCTCCATTTATGCTGGAATAATTATATTTTAACACACTTTGTTCCTTTTAGTTTGTCTCAGTTCACAACTAACATTAATTGGAATTTTCTTAGTTTTAATAATTGTTTTGAATAGTAAGGTAGACATCGTAAATAAATAAATAAAAAACCAAAAATCTAATTTAAATGTTCCCAAACTCTCCACTCACTGAAATCGTATAGGCTCAGAGATAATCGGATTCAAACAGTGGGACAGATGTACTTTACTTATAGAAATTGTCATAAAAGCACCCAAAAAAAAAAAAAAAAAAAAAAGAAAACGTCAATTTCAAATAAAAGGTTTTGTCGACAATCGTTACAGAGTTCATGTCAGAAAACATTATAAAATCGAAAATGACAATTGGTTCGTTAATATTGTCATGGTGTATTGTATTCTTAACATTCCAAATGCTTACTTTCTGCCATTATATTTTTCCTATTACTATTTAATTAACTAAAGTTATGTGCAACACCCACATAAGTGCTTCAAAAGTAATAATGTAACAACAATTTTTTTTTTTGAATAAGAAAAATTGGGATTGGTTAGTAGCTAATCACTACTTCGCAAGTCAAAATCTAACAAAATAAAAATATACTAAATCTAAAATCAGACACATATGGTACACTCTAATTGTACCTTGATTGACGTTATGTCACAAATAATCCGTCATTTTCACTTCAGTCAGTAATTTCTTTTGCGCCATTTAACGTTGTAATCCTTTTTTTTGTTTTCAAGGAGTTCGAGGACGTATGTAAGGTTACAATAGCGTTTAACAGGGTAATTGATAAATTTGTCATATGGAAAGCAACGTCAAGACAAAATATTATATGCGTTAAATTAGTTTGCTTTTTTGATTGATTGTTTGATTAGTCAGTCTATTGCTGGCATGTTGGTAAAAAAATGAAATAAAAGTAGCCTTTATTTAAAATGTAGTTTCGAAGGAAATCTTTTTAAAAAAAAATTCTTTGTATAAGTCTAAAAACTAGTTCAGAGGAAGAACGTCTTTCTGTTCCCACCAACGTTGTGGTTCTAAAATGGAATTTAATGATTTCAGAATTTACAAAAAAAAATTTAAAAACATAAAAAAAAAAAAAAATTTTTAAAAATAAAATTCTCACAGTGTACAGTTACATAAATGATCTATAAGTCGCGAAAAAAAATTAACAGCTGACATACAAAAAAAAAAAAAAAACAGCTGTTCTATAAAAATCACAACAAATTAAACGCTTGAATGTAAATTTATATACAAAGAAAAAATAAATCTCTTTTTGATATGTTTAAGCATTTTAGAATTTAATCTAAATATTTACATATTTATGGCACATACATAACTATTCAAAATACGCCCTTGATCTGGGTTATCAGCATCAAAAACAATTCCAATTGGTTTTGCTGCCTACCTTCTTTAATTTAATTCGATAAGTAGCACGTGTTGTCAGCTGTTTCCTTTTTTTTTTCTTCTTTTTCTTACATTGCTCTTTATTTATGCACATGAAACACATGCATATTTTATTTATTATTTCGCTCGCACACACCGACAGCGACTCTCTCTCAAAATATTGCGCCTATACCAATACAAAAAACAATGTGTTTTTTTTATTTCTAATTCCTTCCCAATAGGATTTGTCAGAGTTAAAGACTGCTGCTGGCAAACAGCAGATCTCTTCAGTTTGTTTGATATATGAATACATATTAAACAAAGAACAATACTTGTTCAAATACTTTTAGGATACGTAAAAATGTGTATATTAAAAAATAATAAAAATAAAATAAAAATGTACTATAAATCGCGTTTCATATCGCTCATTTATTTGGAAGCGAAAGAAACTAACACATTTTGCACGCAACAAAATCCCAATGGGTGCGTTCCCTTCAGAAACGAATACACGAAAACGTTCGTAAAGCGATTCGGTTTATCTTCACATTTGTCGAAACGGTTTGAATGTTTTGTTTGGTTTACATTTTCATTGCGCACGTTCACTCTTGTTAAAACGTTGAAGCTGTGCAGTTCGTACGTATGCGATTGCCCTCGAATAATTTTTTGAATTAAATTTCGTTAAAAATATAAACAAAACAAAAAAAAAACATTTTTAATTTGATTACAAATACTTCGTGTACTTTCTCTAATTGGTAAATTTATAATTTGTGTGCATAATAATTATTTTGTGTGTGTGTGTGTGTGAGTGAAAGGTGTGCAGAATGGTGTGCGGTGCCGCTTTGCTTTTGTTGTTATTTTTGGGTCAAAAGTGATCAGTTTTTATTTGGGCTATAAAACATTAAATAGATTTATTGTTGCCAGCGCAAGATAATGGGTTAAAAAAAAAACAAAAAAAAATATCAAAAGTAATCGACAATTTATTTTGCGACGCTTTACAGAAAAACCTTACATGTGTGTGAGATTTCGTGATTCTTCTTTTGAAATAATTTAAATAATTCTACATGCATACAATTGCTAAAAATATATATATTTTTAGCTATTGCTGCGATTTATTATTGCGTTGCTTGTATTTTGTTATATTATATTTGCACGCAAACATAAAATAAAATACAAAGAAAAACGTATGGCACCAGCAAATCTTAATTTTTCTTAACAATAATAAAAAAATCAGTGCTGCGAAGCGAAAAAAAAAATAAAAATAATAAAACCTGAAATATAAAAATTTGTAAATGTTGTTGGCCTAAATTGGGCAAGAATTTTCTAAAAAAACAAAAACAAAAAATTTCAAGAAAAAAAAATTAAAAACAAAAAAAAATCGTAAAAGTACGCAAAGAAATATGTCTCCAAAAAAACATTTGCAGCATTCGTTTGCACAGTGGTATAAATAATTCAATCAGCGCATAGATTAAGTATTAATTTCCGGCTTTTGAATTTTGTTGATTTTTGTGCTTTTGAGTCTTCAAAATTATAAATGATCGCGTCAAGTGTATCAAAATGTCTTTTGACTTATTTGGCAGTGTTTGTGAAATAAAAATTGTAAATATTTGTTAAATAAAATTTACTGATAATAATGATTTAAAAAAAATCAGTAAATTTGTAGCCAATGCTTATATGAATGAGTGGTTTAATCGTTGTAAAAGTTATTATTTTATTTAAACTTTTTTTATAGTAGTTCTAGCTTTAATTGTGAATATATAGGTCAATGTAACTGATTAGTGTATCGTTTTAAAAATCAGTATTTTTATGATTTTTAATGCACAAGAAATCGTTTAAAAATAATCATAACTTAATAATCTGTTGTCTCATAATTTGTTTACTACGAAAAAAAAAAAATATTAAAAATGTTTTTATGTTATAAATAATTCCATTCCAGTTTAAACAAATTCAGCCACTGTAGATCGTTGATAAAATCATAAGAAAAAAAAAAAACAAACCTATTGCCAGTTCTTTCACGCAACATAGATTATTCTAGACATCTATCTCTTTCTATTGTGTAAAGAAAAAAATTATTTAAATCTAAATCAATTTATTCAATTTTACTTTAGATTGCCTTTCACACACACACACACATACGCACAAATAAACAAATAGAGAGATACAATTTTATTTGTCGTTATTGTTGTTGTTATTGTATTTTCTTATTATTGGCTCAGACAGCATGCGCAATTGCAACAACAACAACAACAACAACAACGTAAACGATGCCGACAGGCAAGAATAAAAACAACAAAAACAAAAAGCAAAAAAAAAAAAAAAAACAAATAAAAACACACACCAAAAAAAAAAAAAATCAAAAGCAAAGTGTTACACACAGAGTGAAGTGAAGACACAAAAAAAGATCAATCTAAATAGAAGCAAATAGGGAAAAAAAAACAACAACAACAACAAAATTGGCGACTTCTACGTCGTTCTACATCTCGCTACACTTTGCGCGCTGTGACTGACTGACTGACCAAAGGCAACAAAAAAAAGTATTAAAAAAAAAAAAAAAGGTTCAATTGGTGGGCGAGACCCTGCAGCGTAAGACAGACCGACAAAGTGGACAATAAGGCATCGTTGACGTCGTGAAACATAAATTTTTTTTTTAAGTTAGTTTATTTTTTTTCTTCTCTTTTGTTTGTAAAATATCTGATCTTATTTTCTGACAAGAGGCGGTGAAACCAAAAATAACAACAACCAAAATTATAAAAAAAATGCATAAATGCAGACATAAAAAGCAAAAAAAAAAAAAGCAAAGCGCGAAAAAAAACGATGATCACGTAAATATATATAATATATCATTCTATCTCTTTCACACACATATGTTAAATACTACTTAATTCAAACAAATTAAAATCAAATAAATAAGTGTAGACAACAACAACAACAGCAACAGCAAAGATGCAAAAATAAGCAGAAAAAAAATTACAACAAAAACAAAAGCAAAGAAAATAAAGCAAACGAAAGCAAGAAAAACCAAACAACAAAAATAAATAAAATAAAAAATACAAATTTAAATAAAAATCAAAAAACCCATAAGCAATAAAAAAAGTAAAGCAACAAAAAATAAAATAACCAAAAGCAAAAAGGTGCTTCCTCCTTTTTTTAAGGAAATATAAATCAAAATCGAAAGAAAAAAAATAAATAAAGATTAAAAAGCGGAAAAAATAAAATCCAATTTTAAAACTTCGCGACTTTTTATGTGAAAAGTGAAAATCAATTAATAAAAAAAAATTAATAATATAAAAAAAAAAAAAAAATATGAGTGCAGCGGATGTCACAACAACAAAAACGCCAACAACAACAACAACTTCAATATCAATGAATTCAAAACCAAAAAGTAAAAGTAGCGGCATCGGTGGTGGTGGTGGCGGCGGCGGTAGTTTAATTGTCGGCTCCGGCGCCGTTAGTGATGCCAATTTTGAAGAACAACTTCCGGAAAATAAATCCAACGCCGCTAAAGAAGACGCCGATGATGATGATGCGGAGGAGAATGAAAATGACTTTGCTGCTATTGCAGCACTTGAACAAATTTTTAAAGAACAACAAATGCGACGTTGTCGTTGTTGTGGTAAATATAATCAAGAATTATATCCACTTTATAATGGTTCAATACAAACAACACTTGACACTAAAATGGAGAGCCCAACCGTCGGCACCGGCAGCAGCAATAGCACCAGCAATAGCACCAGTTCCTCTTCTAATTCAAATGAAGCTGTCGATCTTATGTGGAACTCTTTTACTAAAAATAGTCAACAAATGGATATTATAATTCAGGAAACCGATATCTGGAATTTGAAGGTAAGTTTTTGTCTTTCTTTCTTTTTTCACAAAGTGCAAAGCTAATCCCCTATCCACAGAGTACAACTGACAAATTGTCGCAAATTTTTCGTATACAAAATGTCTAAGTGCTTTTGAGAGAGTACCCTGTTGAGTTCTTAATGTTTTGCTGTAGGACTTTGTCTCGTTTTGCGCAATTGGCTTTACTTAAATGTCGAAACGCCTTCCAATAAAAGTGGTGGGGTGCATTGTTTAACGCATTATATTACAATGGGAGGGGGTTAATTGCATGCATTGAATTTTGTCAAGAGGAGGGCGTGCGTTGTGTATTAAAAGCGAATCGAATTGTTCAAACAAACAACACGTCTCCATTTCGAGAAATTTATGTGTTTATGGCAGAAAAATTAATTTTTCTTTATGAAAATGGTAAAAAAAAAAGAATAGTAAAGTGTATTGGAAGAGGAAAGCAATTTGAATTTAGTCATGCATAAGTATGCTAAATTTAGTTTCTTACAATAAAATCAACAATTTTTAATTTTTTTTATTTCGATAATGTTTCCCTCTCATTTTGAGTTGCTATACAAATAAATGATGCGGACAGACGCATAATGATTTGCTATTGTATAAGTTATTCTTTCAAACAATCCTTTTTTTTTATGTGGTCCTATATGGCTTACATTGATATGTCAGATCCATATTTGGGAAGAAAGGAGATAATACTAAAATACATTTCTATAGATGTGTGGACATTCCTATACATATAGTGGACAACGAGCAGTCTGCATTAAAAAAAGGTCGCTAAACCGAAATTTGGTCCTAAGAAGGCAGTGTTATCGGCAGTCTATGTCCGGAAATGTGACAGAGAGTTACAACTCAAGAAGAATGAATCTCGTAAGGTATCTAAATATATTATAGCTGAGAGTACTTGTAGGAATATTAATACTATCACTGTAGTTCAAAAAGACACCTAATAAAAATTGATATTAGCTCTTCTTTTTTTTCTGTGATCGGAAGGATGAAATACTAGATGAAACCAAAACAATAAATACCAAGAACGTTTTAAGGTTCGTGTTCTTAAGATGATAAGTTCAAGGCAGCTAATCATATAGTTTAATCTTCTTCTAATATATAAAACTCTCGTATCACAGTGTTTGTAACAATACTTCTCCGAAACGGCTTGTCCGATTTTTTTGAAATTCTCGTATATTCAAAGTAAAACCAGGGCGGCCAGTATATTTAGTACGTCTGAGAATTAGGTTGGCCAACTAAAATTAGGAATTTTTAATTTTACAAAAGTGGTGCGGTGGTCGTGGCCCCTTAAGAATCGATCATTAAATCATT
Organism: Leucophenga varia; assembly: GCA_018903435.1. NCBI lineage: Eukaryota > Metazoa > Arthropoda > Insecta > Diptera > Drosophilidae > Leucophenga > Leucophenga varia. The sequence goes on along the minus strand of JAEIFJ010000091.1, from coordinate 178,440 downwards.
GTATATTTCCGAAACAACTTAACCAATTTCAATAAAATTTTGTAGATGTGCATTTTTCGATTCAACTAAAAAGATAGAAACTATATAGCTTTGAAAAAATGTATGGTGAACGTGGCCCCCTTAATATTACAATTAGTCTACTTTTACAAATATTGGAAGGAAATGAAACGGTATAAATGTTACTAGGACCTGAAAAGTTGAAAAAATGGAAAGTGGGTGTGGCTCCGTAAAAGAGATCCATAAAAAAATGCATCCTACATTGGCAAAAAATTAAACAAGTGAAATGAAATTCGGAATACATGTTACTCTAACGAGAAAAGTATAATCCATTTGAAAAATGGGCGGTGGGCGTGGCACTATATATGAAAAAATTTTTTCAAAAATTAACTAGATAATTGAAATTTGGTATATGCACATGACCCGAGCTACGCCGGGTATTTCAGTAGTTCAGTAGTAGTAGCATAGATAATAGAAAAGTGTAGCAAAGTAACCTATTCCAATTTGGAAAAAGTAGTATAGAGCAAATCATGCATTAATACTCTTCATTCTTTTAAGACTATTGAGTTTTTTAGTCGTTTCTTCGATAATTTACTCTTTTTTATTTCTCTTCTCTGTTCCTCTTTAATAATACTAGAACAGCTATATTTGAAACAGCTATACACAATTTTACTAAATCAAAAAAAAAAATTAAATTTTTATCCACTCTTTAAAATTATTTTTCCATTTTTAAGGGAAATTTTTTTTTTTAAAAATTGTAGAGCTCAACACAAACTTCGCTATAAAACTTCGGATTTGAGCTCTACGATTGCTAAAAAAAAATGGCAATAAAACAAAATTGTATGGTTTGCATCTGTTTTCTCGAAAACGTACCATGATGTGAGGTTTTCAAAAAAAATTCCTTTGGGAATTCCTTATTCCATCCCCGTTTCAAAACCCATGCGGGTTTCAGAAGAAGAACCTTAGATTAATTTGGGGCCTAGAAGAGTAAATTGATACATTCTATATTGATTCGCCTATTTATGATGATATATTTTAAGTTCATCTCTTCTGTCTGTTGCAAAAATTTACATTGAGTATTAAAGTGCATTTTAGTGAACTAACTTCTTCCATTAAAGACAACTATTTTTACTAGTGCACCCCACAACGCTGTGCTGTGTATAATATATGCGGCGAATTTAACTATGCAAAAGACAAAAAAAAAAAACAGAGTGCACTTTTTAAATAATTTGCAGCATAAAAACGGAGGCTATCAAACACTTTATCAGAAAAACATTACGTCCATGTCACAACTTTTTTAGATAAAAAAAAAAAATGTTTGCCTTTTCTTTTTTGTGTTTTTTCCATCACGTTGTAGGCTTAATGCACTTCTTTTAAATTAATCTTGATTGTGCAGCGTAGTTGCGTATCGCGTCAGTAGATCGGTTTGAATTTCACTCAAAACACTTTTGTTGTTCGCCAACAATGACACGATTTTGTAATCAGTGTCGCCGCTTGAAGCTCACTGATCTTTTTGTGTACACCGGCAAAAAGCAAAAAAAAAAAAAAAAAAAACAGAAGAAAAACGCTTAAATTACTTCACAGCTTGATTTACAGAAACTTACGTCTTTGGAACTTTTCGAATACAAGAAATAACTTCAAAATGATCTTTATTTTATTTTTTTTTCTTAAAAGCTTTAAGTGATTTGGTGACATTTTTTTAATGTCTAATTTTGAATGTGTGGGTGGGTAAAAGGAAACTTCAAAAACAGAAACATTAAAAAGGTTTCTCAGATAATTCCCGGAAATCGTGTGACAAACTGAATAGATTAACTCAAGTTAGTCCCCTTTTGAGTATCTGGAAGCCAATTATAATAAGTTGAAGAAGGGTTTCTTCTTTTACACGCATCGATGTGTTTCGCATGCGACAATTTTATTTTTTTTTTTAAATACCTGTTCTATAATTTTATGCAAGATTATTTTTTCTTTCTTTCATTTAATGACAATCTTTGTGATAAGAGGAGCAAAAAAAAAAAAAAAAAATATCCAAGATGTAAAGAAAAAAAACCATAAATATTTAAAATGTAAAAATATGCTGTTCATTCGGTTGTATTCATTCGTTATACGCGCTCTAATTATCATGAATAAACAGTTTTCTGCTTTCTTGAAGTGTTTAGTTTTTTTTTTTTCTTAATAAATTTCAAGCGTTGCACATTTCTTCTTGTGTATTGCAATTAGATGCGCTTTAAAAAAAAAGAAGATGAAAAATTTGCGCTTAGGGAACTACTACATACACTAACCGCCTCAGTCAGTCAGTCAGTTTATTAAAGACAATAAAAATGACAGTCCGTGCGGTGGCATGTCGTCGCGCATGAAATGTCACAGGTGTAAGAAAATAATCTGTTTAAATTATACAGCTTTTCTTCTTTGTATTGTATGTAAATTAAGTTATGTTTTCTTTGGTCATTTTATGGTTTGCAGTTATTGACTAACATCTAATTAACACAAGTAGCCGGAAAAAAAACAAACAACAATGAATTTCCGAACCATGCAAAATTTATAGGAAGCGACAAAAAATTTTGACAATTTTTATTAACATTAAAAAAAAAAGAAAACGAGTTGACAAAATTTAAAGGCTTTTTTTTGGTTGAGTGATTCTGGAAAAAAAAAAAACTGCTAACAAATGTGGAAGTTATCAAAGTACTCATTCACAATAGAAGTCTGCAAAACTCAAACCTTCTTTGTTTGAATAACTCAAACGTAAATTTATTAAAAGTAGTACCATCGGTAAATATTGAGTGTATTATTTATTTTAAACATCTTAAATATAAGCGCATTGAATAAATTGAGTGAAACGCACTTTTGTACATGTTGCACTCAGTTGTATTGAGTTCTACACTAGTGTACACATTGTGCAGTTGCAAGAAGATTTAAATGAATCATTTAATTTTAAACATCTGAAATAGAAGCGCATTGAATAAATTGAATGAAACGCGCTTTTTGTACATGTTGTACTCAGTTGTATTGAGTTCTGCACTAGTGTACATTGTGCAGTTGGACGAAGATTTGTTTTTTTTTTGTCATAGGGCACACTTAATCGTGCTGCAACTAGCCCTTGCAATATTTTATCCAAAGAAGGCGATACAATCTATCCAAAGATTGCGCCGTTAGTGTCAGCGAAACCAAACTTTTGTTCCTAACAACCTCAGTGTTCCGAGAGCCAACGCAAGCTCGGACTAAAAACAAATTATGTTATTTTCAATATAAATAAAATACCTCTTCTTCTTTTTACCCAATTTAGTATATTTAGTGTATTCATGATGTTTCCATGGGTAAGGAAACACCATGAATACACAAAATACACTGAATTATTTTTTTCATGTCCGTTACACATAGTGTAAACGAGTATATTCAGTTTGTCGGAAAGACGTCGTAGACGCCATAAAGTATATACATATATTCTTGATCAGCTCGATGAGATGAGTCGATCTAGACATGACTAGTCTTCTTCTTCATCTGTCTTTTGTGAGATGATTTATTCGCTCTGTTTGGAAGATATTGAACTGATTATCCAAACTTAAACTTCTCGATCCTAAGAAGTTTGTATGTTAAAATTAGAATGTCACGTCTATTTTTAGGTAAGGCCTTTATACAAAATTTACCGCCTATTTTCGAAGTTCTTTATGAAAATTGCCCTATACAAACTTACCTACCATTATTTTTGTTTATCTCCATTTTTAGCTTAAAATTTGATATCAATATTATGTTTAAACATAAGTAGTATAAGACCATTGATCCCCACTTATCCCATCTCGAAGTTCTATCGAAGCTACTGATGATCACACATAAAATATTTAAAGATTGGTGTAGCGGATATCTAAGCTTCAGTTACACAGAAGTTAACATCTTTCCTTGTTTTTATTCTATGTACCCTATTGTATGGTACATTAAATTCAAAAAGCGGAGAGAGGGAGAAAGCGAGAGTAATTTTCTATTTTCATTTTAAGTTAGTTGACAATGAGAAGATATTCTCTACATATTAATAAAAATGAGTACCATTATGTATTGTACTCGAATAATATTGAAATACTATTCATGAGTACATTAAATAAAAAAAATTTTAAATGAATTCAAGCAGATATCTAAAGAGATATCTGAATCCAGGACTGGCTATACAAATAAAACGGAAACAACAACGTTTTTGAAAATCGCCAAATCTTTTGTTTTATATTTTAAATTGAAATAGCAGAAAAATAATCAAGCCAATTGAAAGGAGCTACTTACAAGAAAAGCTATCCCAGTGATACTCACAGATCTTAACGAAACTATGGACCAAAATATACTTTTTGGGACTTGTCATGCCTCCTTATATCTGTTATATACATTCACCATACATAACGTTCAATGTACAGAGATAAATGAGAACCATTTTCTATAGGTACAAATCACTGGAAACTAAAAGTTACATAATAACTACTAGCCTACGTATTAGAGTCAGTAGGTGACTGATGAAAAAAAAAAAAAAAATCAAAAATGTCATTTGTTGCTTCGATCGTTCGATTAATCACAGCTGATTCAGAGTCAACCCACTGCTATTTTGTGACTGCTATAAAAAAATGTAATAATTTTAATTCAATAGATGGTGATGAGTTGGCTAGAGTAATCAGCTAATAAATCTCGCATCAAGTGGAAACATTGCAAGATAATGACTAAGTTAATCTGACAAAGAGAACTTCGATTCAATCGATGCACTATGCTCCTTATTGGTTCACTAAATGGCTTAAGGAAAGTTCTTAAATTCGTCAAACACTAAACATCGCCCTTCTTACATATTTTTTGGTCTTAATGATGAAATTAGTTTCCTTTAATTATTCAAGATTGAAGCTCTTCCAGCATGCTACTTCCTTTTTCAGGTAAAATTTAACTACAATTTTTTTCTTTAATTTTTTTTCTTATTACCAAAATAAGTCTCTCAGTCTTACACAAATCTTGCTGCAAATTAATGTGACAAGAAAATTGTTCCTCCTTTTCCTGCCATTTTCACCATTTTCAACTTTCGGAGAAGTCCCATATGCTGCGTGTGTACATTTTCCTTTCACTAAACAAAACGATTTTTTGTTTATCATTTAGTGTTGGCGGTGGTGCTGGTGTGGTGGTCTGAATAAAACTTGACAAAAACAAATGTAAACAAAAACGTTAAATAAATATTGTGACTAATGCAATAATATGCCATTTCGTCGAAGCACACCCACACACGTCGTAGACAAAATACAACAAAAAATCTATAATGAATCTATGCAAACATTTTATTTCGACGCCACTTGAACTAATTTTTTTCTCACTATAAATACGCATAAAATTTATGCACAAGTAGAAAAAATAACAAAAAAATCAAAAAACTAAGGTCAAAAATAATTTTCATGCGCGACACCTTGAATTGACTTGAATAAAAAAAAAGGCAAAAAGGCAAATTCGAAAGAAAATAATACACATGCGGCGTATAAGCAATAAGAAAAATCGAAAAATAAAATCTAAAGAAAACCAGTTTTCAACAAAAAAAAAAAAGGTGAGAGGAGAATTGAATCGTGATTACGGGCAGCAAAATCGCTAATGGATATGAATAATTGGTTGCGGCTATAGAGCAATCGACGGCATGAGAGAATTTTACCGCTGTCATGCGGATCAAGCGTAGTGGACCGCCCGCCACCAACTGGGACCGTTGACGTTTGATGTTTGACTTTTTAGCTTTTTTTTTTTATACCCGCCACACATAGTGTGGAGGGTATTATCATTTTGTCAGAAAGTTTGTAACGCATTAAAGGAGACATCGTAGACCCTATAAAGTATATATATTCTTGATCAGCACGACGAGACGAGTCGATCTAGCCATGTCCGTCTGTCTGTCCGTCCGTCTGTCTGTCCGTCCGTCTGTCTGTCTGTCTGTATTTATGCGATTCATTCGCTCAGTTGTAAAGATATTGACCTGAAACTCGGAACTTAAGCTTTTCTCAGTCCTAAGCAGTTCAAGTGTTAAAATCAAAGTGCCACGCCCATTTTAAGGTATAGCCCCCATACAAACTTACGGTTTTTTTCGGATTTTTTCTATGAAAATAGCTATTATTTATGAATGTAGTTACTCGAAGCTGGAAAAAAATACTTCTTATGTCATCCAATATCAAATCCAAGCTGCCACGCCCATTTTTAGATATAGCCCCCATACAAACTTACCGCCCATTCTCGAATTTTTGTATTAAAATAAGTATTATATTTGAAGCTATTCACTCAAATTTGGGTAAAAACACTTCTAATGACATCCAGTGTCAAAACCAAGGTGCCACGCCCATTTTTAGATAAAGCCCCCATACAAAATTAACGCCCATTTTAAAATTTTTGTATTAAAATAGGTATTATTTATGAAACTATTCACTCAAATTTGGGTAAAAATACTTCTAATGACATTCAATATCAAAACCAAGGTGCCACGCCCATTTTTAGCTATAGCACCCATACAAACTTATTGATTATTTTCGAACATTTATATGAAAAAGTAATTATTTCCAAATACATATTTATAAATGTATATAAGCCACTGACGATCACACTAAACTATTCAAAGATTCGTGTGACGGGTATTTAAGCTTCGGTTCCACCGAAGTTAAAGTTTTTCCTTGTTTCTTATTCTTATTCTTATTTTGATTGTTTGTAGAATGATTTGAGACATGCAAGCAGCAAAGTTTCAAGTTAATTTCAACATAAATAATATAGGAGAGGTACATACTACATGCTACACACACATTCCGGCGACAACAAAATGAGGGTGTTATATATATTTAAATAATGCGTTAAGGAAGAAGGCATATTAAATTGAGAATGGGGGGACAATGCGCGAAAACAATCAAAAGCAAGCTTAATTTTTTATTATTATGGCGTGAAGTGGGAAGCTTCGTACGTGTTTGTGGTTAGAAAATAAATCGAAAGAGAAGAAATACAAAAGTGGGGTCGAATATTTAGAAATTATGCTTGCCCAACGGCGTCTTTGTCGAGAAGTTTAAGCGTTAAAAATCACACAACAACAAGTTCTAAAGTAAACAGTGCAGTAGTTCTCCCAACTATACGCATTGCATTGTTGTTGTGTTTGCCCTTAAATGAGGGTCCATTTTTTTTTATTTATTTATATTTTTTTTAATGCGTTAAACCCTGTCTGATTTTGCTATATGTATTGTATATTTAGCCGTGAGCTCTATGCTCGAAGCAGTTTAGTTTCGTATTTCTTCGAGTTATAAAACGTTGGTCAAATACACGCACGCTTTGGTCAAACACGCAAAGATAAATTTACAGTATATATGTATATACTCTTAGAAATACACATAAGAGAAATACTACTTAAAACAAGGAAAATCGTTATCTTCGGTGGAACCGAAGCCTAGATACCCGTCACACGAATCTTTAAAGAGTGGCTTAGATAAAACTTCAAGCTTTGATGGGTGGGGTAATGAGAGTGCTATATGTTCTAATGCCCCGATCCGTACCGTATCGGTGATGTATAAATAGGATGGTATTAGATGTGATTTTACTCAATTTAAAGTGAATACATGCATAAAGAATACCAATTTTCATACAAAAATTCGAAAATAGATGGCAAGTTTGTATGGGGGCTATACCTAAAAATGGGCGTGGCACCTTGGCTTTGATTTTGGATGTCATCAGAAGAGTTTTTGCCTAATTTGGAGTGAATACATTCATAAATAATACCTATATTCATACAAAAATTCGAAAATGGGCGATAAGTTTGTATGGGGGCTATAACCAAAAATGGGCGTGACACCTTGGTTTCGACTTTGGATATCATAAGTAGAGTTTTTGCCTAATTTGGAGTGAATACACGCATAAATAATACCAATTTTCATACAAAAATTCAAAAATGAGCGATAAATTTGTATGGGGGCTATACCTAAAAATGACGGTGACAATCTGAATTTAACATACAAACTACCTAGGACTGAGAAAAGCTTAAGCTTCGAGTTTCAGCTTAATAATTTTAAAACTGGGCGAATGAATCACCACGCAACAGACAGACGGACAGACGGATGGACACGGCTAGATCGATTCGTCTCATCGAGCTGATCAAGAATATACATACTTTATGGGGTTTTCCGATGCCTTCTTTAATGCGTTACAAACTTTTCGACAAACTGATAATACCCTTCACACTATGTATGGCTGGTATAAAAAATTATATAGCACATATGCAATTATATATAGATTTCTTTTTTTGGTTTGTTGCTTTTTCACTAACGTCAGCATTCTGGAAATTTTTTAATTTAATACCAATAGTCAGTTTTCTTGTCGCTAAGCGCAGAGATACAGATACATAGCACCATATAGTGCAACAATGTATCTAGATACTATTCAAACAAAATAAGTGGAAAAAAGAAAAAAATTAAACAAACAACTTGATGTGACGTCGTCCTTCTTCTTGAATTCAATTCATTCGTGTTTTCTTGCTTCTTTTGCTTTTGACAAGAAAAATGAATGTACAATACAAAGCATATAAATCATGCCATTAAAAATTAAAATGCCTTGAGTGAGCTGTATACGACGAGCTGAACTGAGCTATGTGTATATATATTGCATTGCAAAAGTATCTAAAAGCCGAAGAAGAATGTTAAACGCAATGAAAAGCAAAAAAAAAAATACAAAACGACAACTGAATTGATATAATTTGTTATATTGCAAAAATATACACTCAATTACATTATTATTGTATAATATATATATATTGTATATAAAAGAAACAACAAAAGTAACCCTCGAATGTACTAAATGAAGAAAATTGTCGGCTAATAAAAAGATATCAAATTGGCACGAAAATTTAATTAAATACAAAACAGATTTTTGAAGACAAAGACAACTTTATTCTTGGTAATTTCGAAAGAAGAACTTTTCAATGAAGTCTTTTGTAATATTATAATTATATTTAAATGGAGCTAAATTTATAAAACATTTTATGGAGTACATATAGTCGACTGTATAAAGCAAATCAAGATCATGCGTTTTGGTTTGGTGGTATGAACATAAAAATGGAGTTGACCCCTTGGTATTGATCGATGAAATAATGCTTTCTAAGCATTCTGTAACAGAATTTATTTTTCAGCAAGACAATGACCCGAAGCACACGTCCTATATGGTAAAAAATTAGATTTCAAAGCAAAGATTTCAGTCCATTAAGTGGCCATCGCAATCTCTAGACGTGAAAAATCTATGGAGCCATGTTAAATCGCAGCTTGCGAAATATGCGGTCCCGCCAAATGGAGTGTTGGAGCTGTGGGAGAGGACCAAGGACTGAAATGTTGCGACGCAACACCCAAAGTATGCCAAATCGCATAGTGTCTCAACCTGCACTTTTATTGCGAAAAAATCACATGTTCAATAAATAAAATTTGATCGAGGAATTTAAAATTTTAGAACACTTAAATTCGGACTCATTGCATTGGATTGTAGCAATCGGATTATTAGACAAATATTGGGCGTATATCTGCAAGTTCATAATTATATCTTATAACTTTAAAATATTATACAGATAGTCCATTAGCATAGTAAAATGGTGACAGATGTTTTTGCTGCAACAAACAACAGCGTAGTTATTTATGAATTATGAAAACAATCTATCATAAATTGATTGACAGTTGTATAAAAAGTTACGCTATAAGAAGTTACAGCACATTTACTTCTACGCCTAAAATCAAGTTTGAGAAAGCAACTTGTAAGCTTTTAAGGCGACAAAATAACTGTTAGTTTATTTTATTTATTTTCATTAATGATTCTGCCGGTACATTTTGCTTTTTCACTGCATAAATAATTGTAACTGAAAGATGACATTCACTTCATATACACGAGTACTACATCATTTGTTCAGCGAACACTCTAGCGGACGACTGTAGTGGTTCAGCTCCCCGGAGATGTCCACACAGTTGGAGAGAAATATGCGTTTTGTTGTCTCTTGATTACAAATGCCAATCAAAAGCCAACCTGCCGAGAGCACCAATATTAATATTAATGCATCGATGCTGACGAATGCGTTTATAATTAAAAGAAAAGACAAAAAAAATCATGCTTTTTCTCGAGATACATAAAACAAAATTACAACAGTTTATGGGATGATCCGATACGTTACGATCGAATTCAATCCAATCCAATACAACAAATGACAAACAATTTGTCATTTTACAAGAAAAATTAATGTTTACAAAATCACAGAATGATGAACAAATGGTTTTGTGTGTCGAAAAATTAATGATGTTAAGACAAGAGCAAAAAAATAAAATATAAAATATAACCAAACTAACCAGTGAACTATAATTATTGCACTAAACAAACAAATGTATCTTTTTGTTTACAAATCAGATACTGCTTCAAGGGTGTCGTCAGACGTCGGCTGTCGGTACTCGGTTCTCTGTCCTCTGTACTCGGTCGTCGTCATTTAAATGTTGTTTGCTACAGGAAGGCATAATTGCTTTTAATGCTGTGCACTGAATGACAAAGATAAAGATCAACTGTGGAGCTACATAGAAGATATTTTCATTTTTAAACTTTTTTTTTTCAAGTGGACTGAACTAAAAAAAAAAATTATTTTTGAATGATTGATTGGAGTACGACATTTCGTGTGTCGAACCAATTATTGTGCGGCATTCAAAAAAAAAAAAAAAAAAAAAAAATAGAAAAAATTAATTTCATAAGTGGGCGTAACTTAAATTAACAATTATTTTTTTTAAATATTTTTTTTTAGTTTTTAAGTTGGTTTCTCTTTTTTTTTTTTTGGTGTCTCTCTCATACATTACTATATTTGCTGCTATACTTGTAGGTGTGAACAAGAGAAAATATTATAATTAAAAAGATTAATGCATAAAATTTTGTTCAATTATTAAAGAAAAAAATTATATAAATTTTTTAGTGTTATAAATAGCCTTGACCACTAAATGAACAACAAACACTCCTTTTAAATTTTTTTGAGATTACAATTCGTCAAAGTAAAGCCTGCTTCTACCCTCGCTTTCTCTTGCAAACTGATTATTAGCAATGGATTATAAATAAGACGATCAGACGAAACTCAAATTAATAATAATTCGGGAATAATTTTAAATTTTTTCGCAATATATACATTTTTTTTTAAGAACATTGTCACATGTCAACCTTAAAAAAACCCAAGATAATATTTATCTAAAAATGGGTCCAATACATCCAAGTATTTAAGTGTTTGTTTGCATTCAAATAGATCAATATTAGAGAGAGAGAGTGTTTTGCTCAACAAATCGATTTCTACCGATTATAATTATTTCCTCTATTAATCGATTTGTTTCTATCAAAACTTTTAAAAGTAACAAATCAACATAACTTCCGAAGTTAAGTTTACTAATGGGATCCGGTCATCGATTATTTTAATCAATTATTCAAAATTGATCGATTTCTCCATATTTTTACGATCTTTTCACATCTTGCGATTTTGTTGCAAGAGAATCTTTACTGAAAACAAGGAAGAACCGAAGCTCAAATACTCGCCGTATATTGGTTTAGTTTATTTATGATCATCAGTGGCTTAGGTAAAATTTGAAGATGGGATGGCTTGGTGTCAATATTCCGATACAACCAAAGTTTAGACACAATAATGGAGTAAAATTGTAACCGAAGGACATAATTATAATTATTTTCTTGAGAAAAAAAAAATAGAAAATAGGTGATCCTTATTCAATCAGTAGAGTAGAGATAGGATGATATGAATGTGTTTTTACCCAAATTGAAGTGAATACATTCATAAATAATTACTATTTTCACACAAAAATTACCAAATGGGCGGAAAGTTCCTATGGGGCCTATGCCGAAAAATGGGCGTTTCATTTTCATACTTGAGTTAAGTTAAGTTAAGAATTTTAGCTTAATATCTTTTAAACTGACCGAATAAACTGCGAAGAAGCAAACAGACGGACATGGCTAGATCGGTTCGTCTCGTCGAGCTGATCAAGAATATATATAGTTTATGGGGTCTACGACGACTCCTTCGATGCGTTACAAACTTTTCGACAAACTGAATATACCCGTTTACACTATGAGTGACATGTATAATGATAGCAGATTTCTATGCTTTTTAAGTCGATTTCCAATCAATTTCTGACCGAATTGTCCTCAGCGCCGTGTTCGCCAATCAGTCAGTCATACGTAAAAATTCCTAGCTCCCTAGTTGTATGCGTTTGGTTTTTAGAAATGTCATCTATTAGTCAGTCAGTTCAGCCAAAGGAAAAAAAGAGTTGAAAAAAAAATTCACTTATGCAAAACAATGGCGCTCTTTACACTGGGTCTCTTAAAATTCCCTAGTATTTTGGCCCTGTCTATAAGTCAGCCTCCATTCAAACTGTAGAAGTTGCGTCACTTCAGAAGTTTCATTCAGTAAATCAGCTTATGTAAAATTGTATAGCTTCCTAACTAAAGCTATTATATCGCTGGAATTGTCAAATTTTACCATGCAAGTCTTATGAATTATTGACATTTTTAACAAACACTTGATCAAACAGAAACATTGACATAATTTTTCGAACCTTTAAAAAAAACTTTTAAAATATTTTCGTTTTAACGAAATATTTTGTATATCTTTTCGTATAAGTTTCATACAATTAGCTTCAATCCAAAGCAATCTAGCAGTTTTTTTTAACCTAAAGATCGTGTGTACTTTAAAAAAAATTGATGGTAAAACAATACTTGTATAATTTTAATGATTTTTATGCAATAGCCTTGACGACACACAATTACAGTACGCGTGTGTTTACCGGACACACTGAAGGTCTCTTATTGAAGTCTGACTTGCAGTTAGATACTTTAACAAATTTCAGTAATGACAAAATAATTTGTCAAAAGAAAAAAAAAAAAAAACATCAAATATCTTCATTAAAAAACATAATATTTTTAAAAGTACAAAGTCTCTACAACATTAAAAGCTTATCAATAAAAAACATCGTTAAAGTCAATAAGTTCAAATTATGGTTGTCATTTAAATGAGTTCAAGAGAAGCTTATCTATAAATATTATTTGTAAATTTTGTTTACATGCACAGAAGCAGATACATCATACATGGAATTAAATCCCTTTTAGAGACTTTTTAGGTTTTTTTTTTTAATGAGTCAACCAACACGCTTTCTTGTTACATTGAAATTTCCATTTAATTTCCTTTGATAAGCCGGATTTTTGATAAGCAAAATTTATAAATAATTGATAAGATTGTCAAAGTTTAATGTCACCGAATGATTTTTTTTCTTTTTTGTCTTGGCAGCCTCACAAGTATAATTTCATTCAGTATTACTGACTTTATTGTAATTTAAACTATTTATTTTGTTTTTTTAAATAATGAAAATCAATTGCAACACATTTATTTTTTTGATTTGTATATAACCTGCTATATTTTACAATATCAAGTTTGTATATTGTCAGCAATTGTTGGCACGTTTGGTTTAGATTTCAAAAAAAAAAAAAAAAAAAGTACCTAGATACATTTTATATATTGTACATGTGTGCACTTTGTAGAAGTTGTATTAAATAACTTCAAGTTTACACACAATCTCTAATAAACTTGTAGTATAAGCAACTAATAACTAACTTGTAGTTGGCTTAATCATTACTTGGGTACTAGTTGTAAATTAAAAAAAAAACGTGTAGAAACATTTTCAGATTGTAGGCTACCGCTGTCACATTTATGAAATAATTTAAAGCTTTTGACAGATATATGGATTCTGATTTTATTCAATTGACTCTTTATAGGAAATTAAAAACCAGGTTATTGGTTTCTTTTTTTTATTTATTGTTACTAGGTTTATATTTTTTAGGGTGTGTGTGTGTGTGGTACTATGCCGTGAGAATGTTTATCTATAAGATTGAATTTCTTGCAGTTTAATTTAAAAGAAAAAAATATAGGTTTATATGTTTTATATTTCTATTTAATAAGTAATCTAATAAAACTAAACGCGTATGGGCTGTATTAAGCTGGAAAAGGAAAAGAGAATGTCAAATTTTGTAAACAAAATTTATGGATTTTGTTTTGGTAAAAAAGTATTTAGAATTGGTTAGTATTTTTTTCATCTTTAAATACTTCACAAATGTTTTACACCGTACAGATCAACGAAAATTATATGAAATAAATTAATATTTTTTTTACTATTGGCAATGCTAATACTTTTGCTTGTAAAAAAGTTTTTTTTTTTTTTTTTTGGTATGGCAAGTATATTTTCACTTATTTTCGTGTAGGGAAGTAGTTTGCAAGACAATAAAACTTCATTAAAAAAAATAAAGAGGCGAAAAATGAATTAGAAAACTTTTCATATCGTTCAAAAAGTTTTATTTTGCGAGGAACGCTATTTTTTTGTTCTGGCGTACAGAACCAAAACAAGAACAGTAATGGTTTTCTTGATTTTCAAAATATTATTCAAGTAGATTAATGTACCTCCACATCTAGTCAAAACAATTTCCTATAAAATGACCTCTAAAGCATGCATTTTGAACCCATTTACCGCTTCTTTCGGCTTTTTAAAATAAGGTAGAATCCGGATATAACGACAGCTTAGGGACCGACGATTTTACGTCGTTATATACGAACGTCGCACTAACCGAAGGAAGAAGTTCCATACAAGCTTGTAACCGTTCGGACGCTATAAGCGGAGTAGTTATAACCGGATTCTACTGTATTTAAATCGTTTTTATACCCGCCACACATAGTGTGAAGGGTATTATCAGTTTGTCGGAAAGTTTGTAACGCATTAAAGGAGACGTCGTAGACCCCATATATATTCTTGATCAGCTCGATGAGCGAATCGATCTAGCCATGTCCGTGTGTCTGTTTATTTCTACGCATTTTTTTTAATTGAAGATATGAAGATATTCAGCTGAAAATTGGAACCTAAGGTTTTCTCGGCAACGACTACTTTGTATGTTAAAACCAAGGTGCCACGCCCCAAGGTATAGCCCCCATACAAACTTACAGCTTTTTTTTAAGTTTTTATATGAAAATAGTTATTATTTATGAATAAATTCACTTCAAATAAGGTGAAAACACTTCTAAAGTCATCTAATATCAAAACAAAGGTGCCACGCCCATTTCCGGGTGTAGCCCCCATACAAACTTACCACTTTTTTGGTTTTTTTTTTTGTATGAAAGTCGTTATTATTTAAGAATGTATTTACTAAAAATTGGTTTAAAACACTTCTTATGGCATCCAATATTAAAACTAAGATGCCACGCCTATTTCCAGGTATACTCACCATACAAATATAACGCCCATTTTTAGTTTTTGTATGAAAATAGTTCTTATTTATGATTATATTCACTCCAATCTGGGTAAAATCACTCCTACTGTCATCCTATGAATATACTACCGATATGGCAAGGATCGGGCCACTATTACATGCAGACCCCATACAAACTTACCTTCCATTTTTTTTTTCAAGAAAATTATTGTTATATCTTCAAAGCTAGAAATTTGAGCCCTAACTTGAGTTTTTCACACCCAACTCCTTTGCGGAATATAATCTACATCGTAGCCTATGTATGTACTAAAGTTTTGTGTGGCGGGTATTTGAGCTTCGGTTCTACTGAACTTAACGTTTTTTTTTTTTTGTTATTATTTGTTTTTCGAGTTTCGGGAATATATCGGGTGCGAAACTAAAAAATTTCGTATTTTTTGTTAAAAAAACCATTTATTTAAGTATGAAAGTGAAAAAATATTTTATTCAAAATATTGTCTATCGGAAGCGGTAACTTTTTCCCATCTTTCAGGCAATTTATGGATTCCATCCCAAAAAAACTTCTCATCTTTTGCGCCGAGAAAATCATCAAGCCATTTTTTAATACCTTCAACATTGGTGAACCGTATTCCAGAAAGGTGATTCTGCATCGACCGAAACAAGTGGTAATCAGAAGGAGCTATGTCTGGGCTATAAGGCGGGTGAGGTAGAATTTCCCATCCAGCATTTTCCAAATAATTTTTGACCGGTACTGCAACATGTGGCCGAGCATTGTCATGATGGAAAATCAATTTTTCGTGTCTGGTCGCCCATTCTGGCCGTTTTACGGCTATTGCTTGCTTCAAACGTATTAATTGTTGCCTGTATAGCTCTCCCGTGATTGTCTGGCCCGATTTGAACAGCTCATAGTACAGCACACCCTTCTGATCCCACCAAATACAGAGCATTACCTTCAAACCATGAATATTCGGCTTTGGTGTCGATTTGGCTGGTTGGCCTGGCTTCACATATGATCTTTTACGCTTAGGGTTGTCGTAATGAATCCACTTTTCATCGCCAGTGACAATACGATGCAAAAACGATTTCTTTTGTGGCGCTTAAGCAGCATTTCAGACATGCAAAATCGTCTCTCAACGTCTCTTGGCTTTAATTCGTGTGGCACCCAATTTCCTTGTTTGTGAATGTATCCAGCTGCTTTTAAACGTTTAGAAATGGCTTGTCGAGTGACTTCCAATGTTTTTCCAAGTTCTTTTTGAGTTTGACATGAATCTTGATCGAGTAATGCCTCCAAATCTTCGTCTTCAAACTTTTTTGATGGACCTGGTCGCTCTTTGTCTTCTGTGTCAAAATCACCACTTTTAAATCGTGCAAACCACTGCTGACATACTCTAACCTCTGGAGCATATTCAGGATAAGCTTCTGAGAGTAAACGATGTGCTTCTGTTGCACTTTTCTTTAAATTGAAGAACAAAAGCAAACCTCCCCGCAAATGCTGTTTTGTTGGAACGTAACTTGACATTTTGACTGTAATAAAAAAATTTGTGTGTTTACTAATATTCACTGTGACATATCAAATGTTCTTGATTTTTTGGCGCGCTTTAACATAGAATAGCTCTCACTGTCAAAATATTGACTACATAAATAGATATGAGGTTAGTAACAAATACGAAATTATTTAGTTGCGCACCCAATAGTTGGGCTTCGATATTTTAAGAGCTGTGTGAGAAGACACTCATTTCGGTAAATGATTAAGCGTTAAATTTGTTTAAATAATTTGCAAAACTAGCCTAAGCGTATTCTTCAGAAATATTTATTGTAAAAAAAGTTAACCAACCAAAGAAGTGCAAACAATAAAATATACAAGCTTAAATAGGTATTATGCAAGCTTAAATTTGTTGAAATGTATACGGAGCTACATAATTTTCTGAATTACTAATTTATAATTTCACAGTCAATTACAATTCTTTAATGTTTTCTCAAAGCTACAAAAAACAAATAATGATGGTAAAGTTTCCATCCCTGACTTTTTAAGCCAATTGGCAACAGTAGCAAGCAACATTAGCAATGGTAACATTGGGTTATGTCTTCATAAGAGAAACAAAACAAAGAAAAAAAAGTATGCACAATTGAGCTTTTCATAAATAAACCGAACCGAACTGAACCGAACCGAACACGTGTGTGTATGTTAAAAAGAGAGGCAAATATGTACACTGCATGCATAATATAAAAATACATAGACTATGTATGTACATAATAAATCTGTGCCGTGGAAAACAGGTTACATGACAACAAATAATTTGCACATATTGCACACTCACACACACACACACACAAAAAACAAAAGAACAACAAATATTTCTTTAAACATAAAAAAAACAATTCATATAATGAAAACTCAGGGTCAATTATGATAAATAAAATTAATAAGATTTTTGCAATACATATTGCTGCGTTTATTTTCTGATAAGTTAAATAAATGGAGGCCAAAATAAATAGATTAAAAGCTGATACGTCTTGAACGCCGTTGTTAGGCAGCCCCCGAAGCGTAGTCGTAGTATTCACGATTGACTTTGTTATCAAAAATAAACAAACAAATTAGAGTATAGTAAATCAGAGAGAGAGAGAGAGCGAGATAGAGAGCAGCGATAACGCTTCAGACAGAATAAACAAATCGAAAATAAATATGATTTTTTTTATATATAATATAAAATATTGCAGCATATGAAGCGTAAATTCCACACTTAATTAATTAATTAAATAGTAAATAGAGCACCACTATGCGCAAGTAGCAACATTATTTTTATTTATAAATATTACTGATAATTGCATTGTGGAACCAACCAACGAGAACGGCAGTCAAATGCTATAAAAAATTAATGTAATACGTTCCATAAGAAAAGTAATTATAAGTGTGTGTATTCGTGTTTGTGTGTGTGTGTGTTGGTAACACTGTCAATGATCTTAAAAGTCTGAGCATGAAAAACTGTAGCAAACTTCATATATAAGTTTCAAAATATTAGAATAAAATTCTATTCCTTTCGTATTTTCTCCTCAAGTAAGACTGAGTCTCTCTGTTTTTTCACAAACGATCAGTGTCGCACCGACTAGGTATACTTTTCTGCTTATTAAAGAGACGGAGAGAATTCTCTGTCCATTAAACTAACCATTTTTCAATGTCGCAGTGGCCTTTTAATCTCCAGTTTTTGGAGGGCCTACTGTGTTCCTATTATACTCTATGCTAACGTTTAAACGTGTGGTGACTTACTAAAGTCTCCACTTTCGCTCTGAACTCTTGCTTGTCTCGACTTGACTCTCGACACTAGTTGAATGACACAGTCCAGCTCAGCTTTGGAGTGAGTTTTTTTGAGCAACACCGGCACCTGCGGCTCAAGTTCGGCGGCTACGGATACCAGAATATCGGTGGGCACTATTACGTGTAGTTGAGATGATGCATGCGATTCGGCAATTCGACTTGAAGTAAAAATCAGAATCGATGCAGATTCACTTTCGGAGCCCATTTTGTTCCAAAACTTATGTGAGGTTCGTTGACTATCAGAATCTATGAATTGTCAGGTTTATCCTAAGCTATGGAACACCACAAAATCAATCGTTTAATTATCTTTTTTTTTCTTAAATTGCATGCCTCTACTTTTTAAACAGAATGTACTTGCATTTAGAACTATATTGTAACCATAAAAGCCCCCATTAAAATTTTTATTTCTTGTGCAATAAAAATTTTTTATTAAAATGTTACATAGCACAAAATGAATTGCTCTATAAATTAAATTATTAAAGCAAATAAATCTTAAGCCAACTTGCGAGTAACTTAACATTAGATAAATATTTATAGAACAGTTCTAGTTAATAAAATTCGTTGGAAAAATAAAATATGTGCCATATTTGCAGTTAATCTTCATTATAGGCAAAAATGTCTTTTAAAAAATATCTTAAAGATACTTTGTGGATACTTTGTGCAAGTGTTCTCTTTCAAATATTTTTGAAGTGTTACTATGCAAAAATTTTAACAACTTCTTCGTGAAGTTTAATGGTGCACGACGTACTTACATCTTCAAATTCCAATGATATTTGCAAGATCATCTCATGTGACATAACTTGAGATTTAGACACTTTGAATAAAATTATGATAAAGTAACGTCGTGAATCTTAACGTGCATGAGTATAAAAGTAAACAACAACAACAACCATTGACTATATGGGTGTTCTAAACTGAAGCACTTTGATGTAAATGAATGGATGGATGAAATACAGAAAAAGAGGACAAGTTGACATTATGCTCCGAACGTACGTGTCCAATATATTTTATGCTATATAAATATTTATTTACCAGAAGGTTTTAAGAAAAAGAAGAACAACAAAAAATAAGGCGACGATAGATCATTCTGAAACATGACAATGCAAAGATATATACAGAGAGAGAGAGTTCAAGAGACAGGCGACTTTTTGAGCACTTAAAATATTGAATTGATGAGTCATTCGACGTCTTTTGACCATCTAAAGATTTCTTTTTTTATTACAAAAAAAAAAATCTTAAAGAATAAACTATGTATTTGGTCAACAGTTTTGTCGACGACAAAAGTAGGCGGTTACTGCTTTCGAAATGCATTTATTTGCGCAGATAAAATCTTGCAACATTCAAAAAAAAAAAAAAAAAATAAAGAAGATTGTATTGATCTTTATGATGAATATTTTTTGTGTAATAATAATTTTGTTATTGTTAAAAATATCTTATATTGTATAAAAAGAACACTTTGAAGCGTTTGTTTAGCAACAGCATTGATTGAGAGTTCATTTATTCAAATGGAACTGCATTATTTGCTCATAAAAAAGATTTAAACAAAATGAATGGCAACAATGCATGTACACTTTGTTTTCCCATTCAAAAGATTTACAAAAAATTAGTGGCAACACTGTATATTTTTATATTATTTACAAAATATTTACAAAAAATGAATAAATATTTTTATGTAATGTGACATTACTTGAACGTGGAGACATTTAGATATTTCGAAAACTAAAACCTATTTACAAACAAGTATAAACGCTGAATTCGAGAATGCTCGACTGCAAGATACTCGGTTCCCAATCTTTATGAACCTAAAGATCGGTTCTATTTTACTACTGAATTGAATTTTCATACAAAAACTTAAAATATCGGGTATATCGTTGTATGGAGGCTATACCTAAAATTTGGTTGGTCCTATCCATATTGGGATATTTTATTGGGACTATCATAAACATAATTTTTACTGAATTTAAACTTCCTAGAATAAGAAACAATGACGTTTTTGTGCAAAATCACAAAATTTTGGGGTACATTTGTATGGGGACTATATCTAAAATTTGGTTGGTCCCACCCATATTGGAATATTTCATTGGTACTATCATAGACTTAATTTATACTAAATTAAGACTTCCTAGGATAAAAAAAATGACGTTTTAATGCAAAATCCCACAATTTTGGGATAGATTTGTATGGGGGGGGAGGTACCCTTTAAAATGGGGCTAAAGAAAAACCGTTTGCAAGTGCACACTTGACGGCTTAGGAGAGCTTAAGTTTCAAATATGGTGGCCCTATCGCTTATAGTCTCCGAGATAATCTCTCTCATTACGGCAGACGGCAGGACGGACAGACAGACGGACATATCTAGTTTGACTTCTCTTCCAATGCTGATCTAGAATATATATATACCCTTTTGGGTACAGGATATGAGAAAAATTATGATCTTTCGTCGATTTTTCTGCATCCCTGGTAACTAAAAGTATTGCCTTGTTCCAAACGCTTGATCTCTCAACTCAGTACACACAGCACACTAAGCTGCTTAAGCGAAGCTATTGTCTCTAGAGTTGGTAACTAATAAAACGTTTGCCGAACTGTAACTAATCCAATTGGTCAAAGCGCACAATTGGCGTATGCTGCTGTTTGCTGCATGTTGTTGTTGTCTTTAGTTATTGCGGCCTACCGCGCTATCTAAATACCAGCAGAAAAGATATTTTTCAGTCATCTAATGCTGCGCTGCGCACCCACTCTACATTTTCAACTTCATTCAAAATCTATCGCAATGTTGCGCTTGAGATCTTCTTGGACTTGGCTAAAGTCGCTTGTTGAATTCAACACAAATAAAAATTGCTGTCGTTGCTTTGTGTTGGTCATTGAACGTTATTGTTTCTTTTTTTTTTCTTTTTTTTTTTTTCTTGCAAGTACTGCTGCGATTGTTTGCAATTATGGCATTTTATTTATATATATATTTTTTTTTGCTTTTTGTATCTTTTTTTTTTTGTACTTTTTGCTTTTTGTATCTTTTTTTTTTGTATTTTTTATTCGTCACTATGCAACGTGTTTAGTTTTGTTAGTTGTGTGTTGGCTTGGCGCTGTTGTAAAGGATTGTGTAAGCAGAATAACATTTAAAACCAGACCAAAGCGTCCAAAGTAAAGTGGCACACTAACATTTTAGCGGCTTTTTTTTATTATTTTTTTTTTTTTTTGACTTCTTGTAGTGTATATGATATAGTATCTACGTTGCTATAACTTATTCGTATTTATTTTTATATATATAATATATTTTTTTTTTCGTTTTCATTTTTTACGCTTCATTTGACTTTTACTTTTTCGTTGAGTTGTAGTTTTTTTTTTTCCTTCACATAATGCGCTTGGCATTGCCTTTATAATACTTTTGCTATATCTTAATTGACTTGGCTACGTTTGAAGTTGAGTTTTCTTTGCGGTAACAGATCATTAATATAGACGCATGAGCCAATTTAATATAATAACGCCTCAAGTGAAGTGAAAAGTAAAAGTATTAATTATTGTTTTATAATTGAATGTGCTAAGTATGCATTTATGGTCTATTAAGTCATGGTAATTCAATACACTTCACTTCATGCGTAATAAAAATTAATTAAAAAATGAAAATGTTAATGCTAGTAACATAGTTTTGATGAAACCGTTAGAAGTAATTTAGAGAATATAGATAGTAATTAGATCATGTAATGACTTATTCATAAAATTAGTACCTGAGTTACAATATCTGTTTAAAAGTAGTTACTTATGTTTTTTTTCGTTTCATATTGCGTGTAGAAAAGAAAAAAATAAACAAAAATTTAATTAAATAGAAATTAGTTTTACTATTTCAAATAGAAAATCGAAAACTTATTCTAATAGAAAATAACAAAATGAAGAAAAAGCTCTACAAAATTTTACTATTTCAAAAAAAAAAAAAAAAATAAACATAGGAAAAACTTATTCAAATAAAAAATAGCAAACAAAAAATTTTATTAAATAGAAAATTGTTTTACTATTTCAAATAGAAAAGCGAAATTTAATAGAAAATAACAAAAAAAAAAAAAAAAAAAGAAGAAAATAGCAATAATATATGAAAATAAAATAAAAAACAGAGTGAGTCTGAGTAATTGATCGACTAATTTCACTTCAAGAACACAATACCGAATATTTCTATCTCGATCTTGCTTATATACAACTAAAATATGATCATTTAACTACTGTATATTTTCCACACACATTTTTGGCGCTTTTCCTCTTTTTATTCCCGCCACACATAGTGTAAACGGGTATATTCAGTTTGCTCGAAAGTTTGCAATACATTAAAAAAGGCATCGGAGACCACATAAAGTACTATATTATTTATCAGCTCGATGACAGGTATCAATTTAGCCATGTCCGTCTGTCTGTCAGTTGCGATGCGTTTTACTCAGAATGTTTTCAAGTTATGAACATGATATTTAAAACTTAAGCTTTTCTTTCTCCTAGGCAGTTTGTATGTCAGAATCAAGGTGCCACCTCCATTTTTAGGTATAGCCCCTATACAAATTTTCCGCCCATTTTCGAATTTTTCTATGAAAATAGGTATTATTTAAGAATATATTCACTTCAATTTGGGTAAAAACGCTTCTTATGTCATTCAATTTCAAATCCAAGGTGCCGTGCCTATTTTTAGATATAGCCCCCATACAAACTTACCGCCCATTTTCGAGTCTTTGTATAAAAACATTTATTTTTTCTGAATGAATTTAATTAAAATTTTTTAAAATCAATTCCAATGTCAGCCTAAGTAAACACTATCGATATACTTATGATTGGGCTAATATAACATAATGTCTCCATACAAATTTGCCAAATTTATCGTGAAATTTAATCTAAGCACCTGGTGAACATATACTATAAACTATTAAAACTGTTGTGTAGCGGGAATTTCAGTTTCGGTTCCACCGAAGTTAACGTTTTTCCTTGTTCAATTGCATTTAGTTTTTCTTTTTCTACTTGCATAAATTGTACTTAATTTTCTGTATTTTCTATTTGAAAAAGTAAATTTTTTTTTTTTTGTGGAAGTATTTCAATATTTATGCTCATTTGATGGCAGTAACCTTATTTTAGAATTGAGAGTACCAGTGGGAATATTGGTTTGAATGATTTTCATTGTTGAACACTCTAAAATTTCTCACTTTGGCTTATACCACCGAACCACTAAACATGTCATACAAACTTTAAAATTTTTCATAGGAAATTATAGAAAATTTTTAATTTGCTGCATGAAAAGATTCGTAAATTCAAATTAAAACTTGTTAAAAGGGAGCTTATAGTGGAGACTAAGCGACTTCTGCGATTTTTCCTTATAAGTTTTGGTATTTTCTATTTGAATAAGTCACTCTTTTCTAATTGAAAAAGTAAAGCTTTTTTTTTTTTTTTTTTTTTTTATTAGTTTTACAACGTTGCTGTTTAAGTTCATAAAATTACGTTTTTTTTTGTGCCTTAAATCGTTTACTTTAAATACACAAAAATCTTTATGAAGCTAAGTGCGAACAGACTTACACTACATAGTACATATTATTGCATAATGTTAATTCGTTTCGTTGTACTCTTTTTAGAATTAAATATTGTATAACTGAATATACACGTGTTGCATATTAATAAGCCACTTCATATATATTCATACATGCGCAAAACTTATGCCTAAACCATTAAAAATTATTTATTTAAAAAAAAAATAACATCGTATTAAAATCAAATTAGTTTTTATTTTCCCCGCCAACTAGACTGAAACAATTATTAAACGCAATTTGAATTATAATTGCATTTATTGCTATAATTCATCTCTGTACTTTGTACAATAAGATTAATAGTTGAGATTTTTTTAGATTAATGTTTCACATTGTTAATAGATTGTTTTTTTTTTTTTTTTTTTTTAGGTTAAAAAGTCAAGATTTCGGCTAACTTTGAACTGTGATGTTTTATTGAAGTTCAAATAATAAATAACAAACAAACAAAAAGTATCTCACACCATTTTTAAACTGCAGCTAATCACTTCACACACATACACACACACACTTGACTGACTGACCGCTTCTTAGTCGCTAAGTTTTAAGCAAATTGTAGGGCGGTTACCTTAATTTCGAAAGGAATTTTTTAATGCTTAACCAAGGCTATAAATTTCAAATTAGTACGCTTCAGTTCTACTCAATTTTAGATTACTGAACACACACACACAGACATGCATTTTTTGTCATAAAAGAATTAAAATGACGTCGAGTTGAGATTTAAAGCAAATAAACTATAATTTGAAAGCAACCGTTTCACTTCATTTCTATACAATTTAAATTGTCATACTACCATGTCGTCGTCTTTAGATGTCGGACAATGCTTGAACCTTGCGTTTAAATCATTTTTTTTTTTTTTTATTTAAAGAAAGTCACATATGCCAAGTTAAAATTTACTTTGTATCATATACAAAAGATCTCATCGTCTTGGTCTTCATTTCTGAGAAAACAATTTTGTTGCGCTGATGAAACTTAGTCTCAGACTGACTTGATGACTGAGAAACTGTGACATATAATAATAAAAAAAAAAAAAAAAAAAAAAAACGTCATCAAATCATAAATATGGCTTAACTCTCAAGCTTTAATACTTCATCTACTACTGACACTTTTCTTCTTGGCTATATACAGATATATCCATCTATCCATGCATCCAAATATCCATTTAATTATAAGAAAAGAAGCTAAAAATCATTTAAATGATGTTATAAAAGCTATTCGAAGGCATCTGTTATTACTGCACTTAAATACTTTGAAAGCATAGTAGTCGAGTCGTCGTCGTCATCGTGTCTTCGTTTTGTCGTCGAAAGATCTCAAGTTTTTGGCCTGTGGTCAGTGTTCAAAGTGACATTTCCGACTGACTGACTGACAGACTGACATCATACTGTGAGCTGTTAAAATTGTCTGTTTCTGCTTTATGCATTCATTCCACAAAACCGAAAGAAAAAAAACTCCACCCCCTCGTTAATTATAATGCAAAAAAAATAATAAAAATAAAAATGTATCTAAAAAAAAAACCTTAACTAAAATTTGTAAGCGTTAACGTATTTTTAATTTTTTTTTTTTTTTTTTGGTTCCCAAATCTGTTTTAAAAAAATTTAACTTTTCAAAGTTTTATTTAAATTATTGCGATTTTTCGTTTAAGATAGTTAAGCTTTATAATGGATTTTATATTTTGACATGAGCGCGTGAAATTTTGCTTAATATATTTTTGTATGTATTGCTTTATCTGATGTTATACATTTTTTTTTTTTAACAACTTTACTTAATTACTAACTAGGTCATTTTTTAAAGTTATAATTATGTGCGACGTTTAGGAAAAAAGTGCATTGTTTGCTTTTGTTTCGTTTAAAAGATTTTGTATCTTTAAAAAAAAATAACTTTAAAAATTAGTAAAATAAATTGTAGAATTATTCAAAGGAAGATACTTTGAAGATGAATTGATTGAGCGAATATTAAAATAAAACTTTGGCAAATAATATTTTTGGTCTTCATGAAACACCGCCTAGCAGTGGGAGATACTTATTTATTAAACTAGATATCTAACCTAGCCTGTAGATGAATTCGATTTTCACTAATTATAATTTGAATTCGTTAAGTTTGAGCACATACACAATTAATATGTAAGAGTGCTTTAAGGCACTTAACGAAAAAAATCTATAAAGCGCTCTAAAGCGTATATTTTCTGTTTTTATCACACAACGTTCCGAGGAGTGAGCTTTATGTGCGTATTTATTGGTTAACAGTTTGCTTAACTGTAAGCATGCGCACTACAGCATACAGTCATTCGTTTAGCAAATAATGTTATTCATTTTTAAACGAGACTTATTGTCTGAGAGGAGTTGCTTCCTCTAAATCTAAGTAATTTAACTGTGTTTTTGCAGTGATCTAAGCCACAACTTTGGTTGGTTTTGTAACAGAAAATTATGCACCATACAACTCTCGCTTTTAGCGACTTTAGAACAATATTTTTCCCAAACTTATCTGTTCCGAACAAGTATCTATAAATATTTAGAATCGAAGGATATCTGCCTTTTAAACCATTTAAAAAAATGTCTTATCAAATACAAAACTGCAAAGGGTAGACAGTGTTACAAATTTCCTTAAATAACTCTAAATGAAACAAAATAAAGAATACGAATTGACTTTTAAATATCTAAATTTGCCAACACACTTGAGAAAAAAACTGAAGAATTATGCCTGTCAGCAGTTGAGAGCAGTCAAGTAAACAAGTTGTCAATGTCAACAATGCAGGAAAGTTGTCCAAAAATGTGTTGCGTACGTACGCTTGACGTCAGAAACTGCACGATTATCTTAATATAATTTCAAGTACTATGAAATATAAGTTTGTTTAAAATAAAATGTTTTTATTGGGAGAGTAAAATAATTGTTTGACAATCTGAGATCTCATCAATGATCAATTGGACTACCCTCAATGATGTTATCTTTGTTTAGAACTATGCCGCATATTAGATCGCTTTAAAGGAAACCACTTGGATAAGTTCTTTTTTATCAATCGCAGAAAATATATTAATGTGGCAATGCTAACAGCATTTGCAAAAATGTTGTAGGGGCATTGCCGTAGCAGTGCCGTTTAAAATTTATAACTGAGTGAGTACTTTAAAAAAAAAAAGATTTATTCCATTAAAAGCTATGTCTTACTTACATATCTATATCAGATTACCCTTAAACACTTATAAGTGCCTTAAAGCACTTATCCTGATAGTTGCTTAACTGTGCACGCTTTGATTTTATGTTTGTTCAAATACTCTAAACATGAATAAATGCCAAAAACCAACAGCTATGCCTTAGTGATATCTGGTTAAACTTAAGAGTGCCTTTAGGCAATTATCACATAAATCTCTTTGAATAAATAATACTTTTTCTACACCAAAAATATCGTATGATTTCCAAAAGCTTTAATAATAATTTTGCTATAAGATTTGCCTGGTTAATAGTGCATTCAGAGTTAGACAGACGACTAGTGTTGGTGTATTGCCGGTTCGAGTCTCACATAATTGGTTTTTAATTATTTATTATTTTGTTTTGTTATTTTTTTAATTTAGTATTTTTTTTTATTTATTTATTTTTATTATTCTTTTTTTTATTATTTCTTTTTTTAATTTTTGTTTTTTTTTTCTATTTATTTATTTTTTTTTATATTTTTTTGTATAAATTTTTTTTTTTATAATATTTTTTTTTTATATATTTTTTAAAATATTTTTTAATAGTATTTTTATATTTTTGTTTTTTTTTTTTTATTTTATTATTATTATTTTTTTTTTTTTTTTTTTAATTATTATTATTATTTTTTTTTATTTATTTTTATTATTATTATTATTATTTTTTTTAAATTTTTCAATAATTTTTTTTACTTACATTTATTTTTTTTTCTTAAATTTTTCAATAATTTTTTTTTCTTACATTTATTTTTTTTATATATATTTTTTTTTTTTTTTATTTTTCTATTTTTATTATTATTTTTTTTTTTTTTTTTTTTTTAATAATTTTTTTTTTTTTTTTTTTTTTTTTATTTATATTTAAAAAAATGTTTTCCTTTTTTAAATTTTGTATTTACAAATTTTTTGTTTTAATTTTTTTTTATTATTCATATATATATATTTTTTTTAAATATTTATATATATTTTTAATTTATTTTTATTTCTTTAAATTTATTTTTTTTTTTTTTAATTTATATTTATAATTTTTTATTATTTTTATAAATTTTTAGTATTCTTATATATTTTTACATATTTAATTTTTTACATTTTTTATGTATATATTTTTTAATGTATGGTTTTCTAGTAAGCTTTTTATCCTTACTAAATTAAAAATATCTTTATGATCTCTTAATCAATCTCAATTGTGCTTACGCATATTTTAATTTTAACGCTTCCAGCTTTTCAATTCAAACTTATTTACAAATTGCTAGATGCAATCTCTTAATCTTGATTTACCTAATTACACAACCTAATTACTTTGTCTACGCAAAATACTTTCAAAATCTTCATAAAACTCACACAGTGCATCTTCAGTTTAATAAAATGAAAAACGCTTTCATCTGACTAATTAAACCAAAAATATGCGCTACTGTTTATACCTCTGAGAAATAGCAATATTTTATTTTTTATAGTTGACAACTAATTTACTGCTCAAACGAACGAGCTGCGGCGAAATGTGTAAACATTTTATGATTTTCAGGCGGTACAAAAGTCAAAAGGTAACAAATGAATTTGTTACTAAGTCTTACCGGTTTCTTTTAATATATAAATCCATTTTAAACTAAAAAAATCATGATGAAAAATTCAACAGAAAGACACTAAAAAAAAGAAGCTAAAAAGAACGGTTTGTAATTACCTGAAGCGGCAAAAAAAGAGAAAAATAAATAAAATAAAATAAAAAAAAAGATAGAAATTCTTAAATTCGAAGAACACACAAAAATAAATTCAAATCGAAGAAAAACAAATAAACAAATACTAAAACCAATCAAAGTGTTTATGCGTGTATGTATGTGTGTGTGTGTGTTTATGTTAATTAGAGAAAACAAACCGTAAGCGTTCATTCATTTTTAGAACTTTTATGCGATGTATCTGTGCGATGTGCATTTTGTATCTTAAACTTGTTTGGTACTTTGACAGCAGCAGCAGCAACGACTGTGGCGGCATCTCTATAAATATTTAATAAATTAATTAATAGTTTATTGATCTTTATAAGATATGCTAGCAGCATCACTGTCTACCTTGACTCATATTTAATACTAACTAAGTACATAAGTCAAGTTGTTTGACTAGATACTTTGGCAAAAATAATAATAAAAGCTGTTCTAGCAACTTTTTTTTTATTGTTGTTGTATATAGTTCAAATTATTTTTTTTTTTTTATAGTTTTAAATGGACTTTATCGTCTATGCTAAACTTTTTTGTCATATGATATATTTGCTTGTGAGCACACGTTTTATATTAGTTCAACAGAGTTCATTATCAGTTGAAAAAAGCTGTTTTAAAGCTAGTTTAAAGCTGTAAGCTATTATTTGGCTTTGTTTTGAGTAAAACTTAGTTTTAATTTTTTTTTTAGAGCAGCAACTTTTTTTAGTTTATTATTTTTTTTATTTTCATTTTCAACTAACACGGAAATGACATTAAATCGATTTAGACTTTCATTTCACGTACATATCTTTGAAATACTTTTACTTGGCTTGGCGCTGGTTTGTTTTTGTTTTTTTATTTTGCTCCAATTTATTTACTTTTTTCTTTGATTATTTTTTTTATTTATTTTGTATTTCACCTAAATGACAGTGACGTGTAATTGTTTTGTGTAAATTATTTTGGTGCAACACGCAATATTGCGAAATTTTTAAGTATTTTTGCATAAGAAAATTTTGTTTTATATTAAAGTCTAAATCTGCACAAAAAATGCTGTTCTGCTAAGTCTTTAAAGTTGTTTCAATTTATTTAAGATACTCTTTTACCTTCATTATTTACTAAAAATTATAAATTATATTTTTAAAAATACATAAATAATGTGTTTAATTTATTTATATTAAAATAATTCAAAATAATCCACACACAACAACCATTTTTGCTATATGTCAACAGTGCACCACAAATGTGTCGGCGGTATAATTTTCACAACCTTGGATTTGTTATTCTATTTATTTTTTGTTTTTAGGACTAAAAAGATTACAATTAAAATTATAAATTTTTAAATGCAAAATAAATTAAATGACATACAAAAACCAAACAAATAGAAAAAAATATTAATGCAAAATAAATTTTTATAACAAAGTGAAATACTTAAATTTTCACATTTATATTTACATTTGCATCAAAGAAAAATAAAACAAAATTTGGTTGTACATACAAATTTATCTAGCTATTTGATCTATTTTAAGCTATAAAATTCTTATTTGTGATTTTATTTCGGCAATATTTTTTCCTTGTGCCATGATATCTAAAAAAAAAAACAATAATAAATAAAATAAATAAATTTCACAGTAGAGCGGAAGTCAATGCAGCAGTATGTAATCGTATAGATAAGATTATTTTTACCGAAATAGTTATAATTTTGATTAATGACTTATTTGTGATCAAGTTGATAGTGCAATGTTTTAGATACAAAACGAATTTTGGGGTCAGTAGTGCGTTATTTTATTTCAAATATATATATATATTTGTAATAATTTAAAAATTACCCTTAAGTGTAAGCTTTTTTCAATAAGCTTACAATTCGCAAATGGTTCAAAAATATAGCCTTAACACACTGCAAAAAAAAAATCAATTTTGCACCTATGGGTCCCAGGTCCAAATTCCAGAAATCCCTTAAACACGCCTTATATATTTTTTAACCATCTTTCAAATGCGCCCAGTCGCTACGTCCATTCATTCCAAAGATATAGCTTTCCGGTTTCATAGGCCAAAATTTCAAAATTCAAAATTTTTTCAATATCCCGTCCCGTACACATACAGTCAAAATTTCAGCTTTCTATCTTTAGCCGTTTGATGTTTAGGCCGATCGCCTGAAATCAGCCAGTCAGTCAGGTGAAAGAGATTTGTATATATAGATGTATTGGGTGTACAACTAAATAATTTCGTATTTGTTACTAACCTCATATCTATTTATGTAGTCAATATTTTGACAGTGACATCTATTCTATGTTAAAGCGGGCCAAAAAATCAAGAACATTTGATATGTCACAGTGAATATTAGTAAACACACAAATTTTTTTTATTATAGTCAAAATGTCAAGTTACATTCCAACAAAACAGCATTTGCGGGGAGACGATTTTGCATGTCTGAAATGCTGCTTAATCGCCACAAAAAGAAATCGTTTTTGCATCGTATTGTCACTGGCGATGAAAAGTGGATTCATTAAGACAACCCTAAGACAACCCTAAGATCATATGTGAAGCCAGGCCAACCAGCCAAATCGACACCAAAGCCGAATATTCATGGTTTGAAGGTAATGCTCTATATTTGGTGGGATCAGAAGGGTGTGCTGTACTATGAGCTGTTAAAATCGGGCCAGACAAACACGGGAGAGCTATACAGGCAACAATTGATACGTTTGAAGCAAACAATAGCCGTAAAACGGCCAGAATGGGCGACCAGACACGAAAAATTGATTTTCCATCATGACAATGCTCGGCCACATGTTGCAGTACCGGTCAAAAATTATTTGGAAAATGCTGGATGGGAAATTCTACCTCACCCGCCTTATAGCCCAGACATAGCTCCTTCTGATTACCACTTGTTTCGGTCGATGCAGAATCACCTTTCTGGAATACGGTTCACCAATGTTGAAGGTATTAAAAAATGGCTTGATGATTTTCTCGGCGCAAAAGATGAGAAGTTTTTTTGGGATGGAATCCATAAATTGCCTGAAAGATGGGAAAAAGTTACCGCTTCCGATGGACAATATTTTGAATAAAATATTTTTTTCACTTTCATACTTAAATAAATGGTTTTTTTTAACAAAAAAATACGAAATTATTTAGTTGTGCACCCAATATATGGAAGATTATTGATCGGATCAATTGTATTTTTAAGGTTTTTTTATGTTAAATCTAAGTCAAGGCTTAGTGAGATACAAATCTCAGAATGTTTTTGATATATATAATTTACAGATGAGAAAATTATAAGCTTTCTGTCTCTCGTTTGATTTTTAGTCGGATCTCATCATAAAATATTTACGAAACAAAAATCTCGACGATTTTTAAAACAGCTTGTTTTGCAAAAAAAAAAAAAAACATGGCAAATGGCAACACTGCATAGTAACAGTGACAGTAACAGTGTCAGTAATAGTTACAGTGACAGTATCAGTGACAGAAGCTGTTATAGTAACAGTGACAGTGTCAATAACAGTGTCAGTAACAGTGACAGTGTTAGTAACAGTGACAATGTCAGTAACAGTGACAGTAACAAAAACAGTGACAGTGACAGTTACAGTAATAATAGCAGTGACAGTAACAGTGACTGTAACAGTAACAATGACAGTAACAGTGATAGTAACAGTGACAGTAAGAGAGACAGTGACAGTTACAGTAATAATAGCAGTGCCAGTAACAGTGACTGTAACAGTAACAATGACATTAACAGTGACAGTAAGAGAGACAGTGACAGTTACAGTAATAATAGCAGTGACAGTAACAGTGACTGTAACAGTAACAATGACAGTAACAGTGACAGTAACAGTAGAAAAATACATTTATAAAGTATTGCTTGGCATGCATTATTTATTTGACGAAGGATGTCATTTAATTCCACTCACTCACTCTCTTTCTCCCTCTTTCTCTCTCTCTTTTTAATACGCTGCATAATTTAAAATTTATTATATTTTGCCTCTATTTAACATTCACAAAGAAAATGTCAAAAAGAAAAAAATTAATACGACACCCTAAAAAATAATTTGTTTATTTCATACTCTTGCATTTACGCAAAACAATTCCAAAAAGTAATAAAAAACAAATGCTGCTTGAAAGAAATTCCCCAAAGAGCCGCCACATACCATATACAATAAAAGATATAATACTGTCTAATCAGTGTCTTATTTTGAGCAAAGAATACATTTGGCCAAAAAATAAAAAAATGTGTAAATTGTTTTTTTAATTTTATTTGCTGTTTATAGAAATCTAAATCTGTTTATTTTAAATCAAAGAATTTTCTAGTGAATGCTACAAAGTATCACTTCATGGCTACAAAATATCTTTCAACACGATGAAATCTTCGATGCCATATGACTTAAAATTGTTTAGAGAATGTTTGTATGCTCTAAACAATGTGGACATTTGTTTATATTTAAAAAAAAAAATGCTGATAGCTACTTTTTATTGTATTAAAAAATACATTTTTTTCTTTTTTTTTTTTGTGTGTCAAATTTGACACGAATTTTTTAATTTTTTATAATTAATTTTATTTACGGCATAAACTAATTTTAGAAATGAATAAAAAATCAAAATACTTTTAGAATATTCATTCACGCCCATTCTTTAAATAATGACTAAACATTTAAAATTAAAGAAAATTTCGAAAATGTTTCAACACGTCAGAAAATCAAAAATAAAACATAAATCCACAGACAGACGTAATTCACACACTGTGAGAAATACTCGGACAGACCGCCAGACAGACACACAGAATCCCACGCAACTAAAAGAATTTTCCACTTGATGGCAATATTTTATTTTTGATATATACTTTGCTTTAAAATACGTCACCAGAACGCGCCCACTTAGCATGTTAATCAAGAGCAAAAATAACGTAGGTTATTTTGTTTTTTTTTTTTATTTAACATTTTCCAACCCTCGTAATCTGTACAAATACCCCAAACCAAAGAGAGCAACTT
Organism: Leucophenga varia; assembly: GCA_018903435.1. Lineage (NCBI taxonomy): Eukaryota > Metazoa > Arthropoda > Insecta > Diptera > Drosophilidae > Leucophenga > Leucophenga varia. The sequence continues at coordinate 144,501 of JAEIFJ010000091.1, read as the reverse complement.
AACAGCTTTTTATTGTTTAATATCTCAAATTGTTTTATGGCTTTATCATGATGCTTCAAACACCTTCACAGACCGTAGTCTCTGTTGCCAATGAAAAATTAATGTGGCATTTTGTTGTTGGGTGGCAGGGATGACTGACTGACTGAATAGGCTTATAGCTTCTTTACTGCTACTGTAACTACATCAAAGCCAAATAAACACAAATGCTTCATTTTCACAGAATTTGACATTTTGCAGACAGACAAGCGGACGGACGGACAGACAGACTGAGTTGTTGGTCGTTCGATAGACAGACTTAAATCCAACTGGTCGTTTTGTTATTGTAATACATACAAACAGCCAAAAACAATCAGCCAACCAGATCAGCTCAGACTGTCAGCTGGCATAATTTTACTTTTCAACAAGCGTTTAGCGGCGGCAGCTTTGTTGGATGCTGTTGCTGCTGTTGTGGGGGTTGATATCTGGTTGGTTGGTTGGTTGTTCGGTTCGTTTCAGTTTGGTTTGCTGACACTGCCCTAACTTACCGCGTCACGACACGCGCTAATCCCCCACTGACACTAGAAAATTCCAATCAAATTAAGTAGAAAGGTTTCCTGTGTACAATGTTGTTTGTCGTTTTATATTTTTGATGTTTTTCTGTTTGTGTTTGCTGTAATCATGAGAGAAAGTTATGATTGTGCGGTTTGTTTGAACATATTTGTGACCTATAATACAATTGGGAATACATACATATACCGTAGTAGTAGTAAATAGCATAATTTTTATTAAAAGAGTTAGTTTTTCAAAAAATTCTCTGGAGTTTTTGGGTAATGTTCATATATATAATATATAGGAACTTCATTCTCTATTTATAGCATATTTTCAGAGCAAATAATCAATTTGTGGCTGAGTTGTATATTGACTTCATTCAAATGTGTTCATAAAATTGAAACCAGCTAGAAAGATTTGATAAAAGAATAATTTTAGCGCAAAAAAATAAAAATTTTCAATTTTTTTGGGATATTTTAGTGCATTTTGGGGTTATTTAGTACATTTTTCAAGCTTCGTATTTTTATTTTTTATTTCATTTGTTTACATCTCAGTTTTAAATTGTTATTACATTTAGATAATTAATTCTAAAAGATTGATGGGCAACTTTTCAATTTCCTAGTACGCATATTGAGGGTGTTGAACTCTGCCTGCGTGATATTAGATATTAGTAATATAAGTGATAATGCTTGTGCCCACCACTGACTTAATCCTAAACTGTTAAACACTTTTCAATTAAACTGATCTCTAGAACTTATTGGATTTAATGGATTTAAACAAAACCGACTTACGAGGGAATATTTGTATTACTTTAAAACCTTTTGAAATTAGATTTAAGCTACTGAAAATTTTACCGACAATTGTTTAAAAACTGTCTACCGAAAACGTTCCTCCCTATGACACGGCGAAATAAACTGCAAGTTGGTGTCTGTCAGTTGTTGCCGTGACTGTATTAAATTTTATTTTATTCTATTTCTGCTTGGAAAAAGAAACGTTCTGAAAACTCATTTTTGGTTTTTGTGTGAAGGCTGACTTGCAGTTTCTGCCGCAGTGCTTCAGCAGCAAAGATTTTCTTTATATGCATATAAGTTACCGTTACACTATCTGAGTCGCAGCGTGGTTTTAAAGGGAATCCCTGAATCAACGCAAGTCCCAGAACTAACGCAAGATTTACAATAATGTGCTGGCAACCCTAACAAAATTTTATCGTATAACGCTTCATTTCTACTTGACCTAAACTTTTTAGCTGTCAAATTCTTAATTTTCAGAGTTTACTGCAAATACTGCGTTAATTCTGGGACGCCCTTTATTTTAATACTTATCTTAGACCTTATCGAAAACCGGATTTGAGTTTGAATTCACATACTTCTTAGTCAGACACTGCGTGTACCAATATCGTACATCCGGCGAATTTTCTTATCTAAAGCTAAAATAATCTAAGTAATAAAAGTGATCAGTATCAGAGCATATTAATTATAAAGTATTACGTTGGATGTTGTAAAAAATTTGAATGGTTCGAGGAGAAAATATAGGAGAAATAAAAAGTTTCAATCTTGAAATCATAGTGCTATCCGTACTCTTTTTATTTCATCTTACCACCTTATAATAATAATGACTGATCATTAAACCCAAAATTTTAAAATCATGCTGACTTTCAATGCAAAGGGTTCAACTCAATACACAATATGTTTTGATAGATTTTAGTTCAAAAAACTTTGTGCTTTGAACTAACGAACCTGTTACAAATTTCACTTTCACTTTCACATTTCTCAATATCATTTTCACAAATTACTTTCATTTCATTTAATAAAAATCATTTTCTCCAAAGCTCTTGGGATCAATAAATAAAATCATAAAAAAGGTCAATAATTCTTAAAAAAAAAAATTTATTGTAGGGTATAATTTTTAACTTTATAAATCGAAAATCATCAAAATAAAATAATGTTGCACGTGCTTTATGCTCGTAATTCTTCTGTGTTGCTACATTATTTCGTTTATTGTTTTCCCATTCTGCACATAATTATGACTATCCGCTTGCTATTGACTTTTAAGACACCCAGAACCATTCGACTCTCCACACCACTGTGTTCACAAGCCACAACATGGAATTTGGTTGTTGTTGTTTTTGTGTTGACTTAGTGTCCCTTCTGCCAGTTGTCTTGTGCAATTAGAGCAAATTGTCAACCTACTCATTCCAACGCGCTCATGAATTTATCACACACACAAACACACACTCACTCGAACACGTTGTTTGACATTGAGTGCTGGATTATGCTACTGAGTATGTGTGAAAAATCAAATGTACATTAGAATACACCCTCACGTACACACACACAAGTGGTTTGAGATACAAATAAAATCATTGAAATTGCACATAAAGTGGGTATACGCGCGAGCAGAGCGTACGTTGTATAAAATTATCTTTCACTTAAAGTGGAAAAAGTGTTTTTCTTTCGTCCTTTAGGAAAAAAACGTAAAAAGGATAAATAAATTTTTAATGGTTTATGGCTGTTTTCTGCTAAATTTTGTTATTTTTGTAATCTATGATTTAGAAATGTCAGCTGAGCGCTTATTTGAAGTATCTATTTTTTTTTATTGTGTGGCTAAATTAAAATCGTAAGTTATTTCCTATCGGAAGTATTTTACATTGTATTCAAAGTTTAAATATTTTTCACCCTCGGCGGAAGTACTCTTTTCTCTCAATTTACCCCATTGTAAGTGTAATCAAGCTAAATGTTAATGCGACAATCCTACTTTCTTTTATTGTTGCCTTTTGTTGTTGTTGTTGTTGTTATTTTTATGCCCTTCAAAAGCGCATGAAATGTGTTAATTAGTTAAACATTGTCTCAGCCCCAAAACGACGACAAAGTTGTTTTTTTATTTTGTTTTCTTTTTTGTTTGAGTGTTTTCATTCATCATCCCCTTTTTTGTTTTTGTCAATTTTGTTAGCTTTTTGTTGTTTTGAACTTTTATCTTGTTGTCGCTGTTGCCCGCCTTCTGGTATTTTGTTTACATCGTGTAAATTGTTGTTTTTACAAGCTCTGAACTTGAAGAGTGTATATCTGGTATGGGTGAGTTACTACTATATCATTGGTTATTTAAATGTTTCTTATAAAGTCAGTAGCGGAATTTTTCTTGTGAAAGATTTAAATCAGTTGGAAGCATGTTTTAAAGAAATTTGTTGCATGTAAATTAGCGTGAATGATGTTTATCAGAAAAGAGAATTTAAATTGTCAAAAGTAAATTGAATATCATATATCTTTTCTTAGAGAATCTTTACATTGACACATTTGACCCTATTGGAAGATTTGAATATTTGTGTGGCAGTTCGGTTGTATTTATGTACAACAAAAGCACATTCAGTCTTGACGCTTTAAAAATGATACCTAAAATTCGGAGATAGAACCATTCTTCTTGTCCGCTGATTTTAACCAAGACAAGATAACCAAACCTCGTAAAAACCAACGGGAAACAGTCTTTCAAAAAATATTCCAGTGTTTTCTCATCTTCAGAATATATTACTGCTAACCACTTAATTCATATCATATTTATTGTTTTTATATCTTCAAGGAGCTGTTAGGAACCCGGACCTTTTTATTCCAGCTATCGGTTTGCTATTTTGTTATAACAGTTTTCTATCGAAAGCACAGGGTCATTCGTTGGGATAAGGATAAGTAGAAAGGAGCGAAAATTTCTGGGTAACATAGATTTTAAACTTGTTTTTTTTTTCGGTACTCTGAACAATATTTTTTTTACATTTTTCTGTCTACACAGTCCAGTCAGATCTACACCACAGAAAGGTTATATCCAATCAAAAGATAGTGTAGACCACTTCAATTAAATTTGTGTCTCTTTATTTCGCTGTATGATCGCTTGTTAAGACCAGCTTGAATTTGGTTTAAAGGACTTTAGAACTTTGTTTGGTGGTAAGCTATCTGAAAATATTATTTATATATTGATATGCATTTCCCATCTATATTAAAATGGGCATGTCTTCCTATTCCACAAATTTCTGAATTTAAAGGATCTTGTATAAGGCACAAACCCGCTGCTGTTTCTTCCTCTATCAGATATCCAATAATAAACCATTGTATATTTATTATCTGTTTAAAACTTTCTGATTAAGTTATGCGTTACTCATGGGTACGTTAACCTAGGACCCAAAAAACATATCTCAGAACTAAAATAAAAAACAAAAAAATATAAATAAATATTTAATCCCGATAATTTTTCTTTGATAACCGTTCCTAAGTACCCCCTGTGGTCCCTCGGAAACAATCGCACGTTCCGGTAACTCCAAATCAGTACTTATACAATATGTTTTTATAATAAATTTGAAAAATATCTATAACTAAGGCCTTAAGTTTTTTATTAATAATATAAACAGATTAGGGTGGGGTAAAGTGAGTCATTTATAATATTTAAGTATGATGATTGTATTGTAAAATCATATATGTGATAAAAAGATTTCCTCTTCGAGCGATCTTCGTGGCATCTTCTTACCTTTTCTTTATTTTGAACAACAACGATGCTACTCTAACATTTCAAGTTGCTCACTTCTGTACCTCATTGTTTTAAATAAAAATTGTAATAACTCTTAAACTTTATATTGTTTAGTTAAAGTTAAAAAAAATCAATTTTATAAAATTTAAATTTTCAATAAAACAAAAAAGTGCGCTCCTGATTTTCAAAATACATATTTCCAGTTTTAATTTAATCTGTGATTTTCCTTAATTCAATATTGCGCAATTGTCTCGCTTACACTTAAATTGTTATTATACAGCTAGCAGCTATCTCTTTCTGTTGACTTTGTTTCAATTTTAATTTGCAAACTCCCCCAAAATTGTACTTTTTTTTTTATTTTGTGTGTGTGAAAATCAGACAGACAGACACAGCAGACACCGTTGTTAGCGTTAGAAAGAGGCAAAATAAATGAAACGTTTACATTTATTAGTCGACTCGTCGAGTCTGTTCTTTTTGCTAAATTTAAATAAGAATGGTGTTGGCGGGCATCGGCGGCGTTAGTAGCGGGTGGGTGGGTTGGTTGTGTGTGTATGTGTGTATGTAAAAATTTTGTATTGTATATAATCAAAAATGTAAATTTATGTGCGGCAATAAACGATTTATTATAGACACACCAAGTGGGCTTGCTTGCCGCTGCTGCTGCTGCTGCTTGTTGCAGTAGTCATATCTACACTCATACTACTTAAAAATATTTTTTTAGTCATTCAATGTGGCTAAGCTAGTAGCTAGCTGGAAGCTGGCTGCTGTGTTTATTATTTGTATTTTTGTTGCTGGTTGCTGCCTGGTTGTTTTGTTTAGATGATTTGTCGTCGGTTGTTTTGGTTTTTGCAATTATTAAATTTTTTTATATGTGTACGCCCGACCGGCAAATTGTCAAATGTGCATTGTTGTACAGATTAGTTTAGTGCAGTTGACTTGTCGACATTTATATAAAAATATTTAGATAGCATGAAAATTGTGTGCTTGATGAATCAGCTTGTAATAAAAAAAAAATATATAGCATCGAAAATACTCGGAGAGACTAAAAATGATTTATGTAGAGTGACTGAGATATTTACAGTGCGAATATTAGATTAAAAGATTACATTTTCTTAAGATGGAAAGCGTTGTCCACGAATTTTTACTTTATTTATGGCTCCACTATTTAACATATTTTCCAAAAGGTTGAAAAACTGCTTCAATAAGACTAAAAGTAATCCAGAGTCGTTACTTTATTCCTGGATCACTATTTAACATATTTTTCGCAATGTTAGAAAACTACTTCAATAAGACTAAAATCAATCCTGAGACGTTACGGCCGATTAATGACCACAGAGACCACTAATCGGAACTAGTTTATAAATCAAAAATCTTTATTTATTCTTCCTCATCCATTTCGTCCTCTTCTGAATAGTCCCCTCCTGATATAATACACTTATGCCACCGCTTCCTGGAGACATAGCCTTCAGAGCTCGCACCGATTCACGTTGAATGTCTCCAATCGACTCAAAACGGTTTCCTCGGAGTGGTCTTTTGAGTTTTAGAAATAGTCAGAAGTCACACGGAGCCAAATCAGGTGAATAAGGTGGTTACGGAACTATATTGGCGAAAAAGTCACGAAGAGTCAGCGCTGTTTTTCTAGAAAATTCACCATTTTTGGTACCAATCGAGACTTGACACATTTGAGGCCCAAAACATCTTTCAAAATAGTATTAATTGATCCCTTTTGATACGCCAATTTCATCAGCAATGTCTTAAAGTTAATCGATGGTGTGCAATCACTAGTTATTTTACTTTTTGGATGTGAGCATCGTCCGTTGAGGTCGATGGTCGACCAGGGCGCTCTTCGTCTTCAACACGTTCTTTATCTTCTTTGAACAATTTATACCAATCATATGTTGTTGATTTGGATAGAGCTCTGTCCCCGTAAGCCTTCTTCAAAATTTTTAACGTTTCTACAGCATTTATTCCATTCAGAAACCAAAATTTGATCGCACTTCTTCGTTGAATAATCGAAAAAATAATTGAAAAATCGATAAATTCACTTCTGCAGTCTCTCCTCTGGAGCTGTAGTAGGCACTGCGATAGTTTTTTGTTTGGTGCTTTACACATTATTTCTCTTTCTATATTACAAAAATCATTCAAGATGATATCTTTCAGACTGCTACGTAGTGAACGTGAAGAGATTGGAACTAGGCTTTTATGGCGACCTGACTGTTGTCAGTTGTATTACCTCCGCTTGGAAAATACTTCAATTCAAATTGCCGAAAATTACAAATCTCTTAAACAAAATGGACCTTGCAACATTTTCTTTATAGTAAACATTTACGTAACGCTTCTCCGATTTTATCTCAATCTGACTTAGCCACAGTAGAATTTTTTTGCTATGCCCAAAAGTAAAATTGTTTCTCAAAAGACACCATCATGGGACCCAGAGTGGTGTCATTTAAGTCTATTAGGCAAGAAGAGCTCAACGCTTGAAAATGTACTTTAAAGAATTAACTGTTTTGAACGTGGAGTGGTGTGAGTGGTATGAATGTCATGTTGAGAGAAATTGAGTTAAATTAAAGTGCAATCAGAGAAATTAGGATTTAAGAAATCAACATAGCAAATTATATTCTCTTAAATTGTTTTTTATACACTGTACCCAAAGGGTAAAAGGGTACATTAAGTTTGTGCGAATGTATGTAACAGACAGAAGGTGGCAAGATAGACCCTATAAAGTATATATATTCTTGATCAGCATTGGAAGGGGAGTCGAACTAGCTATGTCTGTCTGTCCGTCCGTCCGTCATGCTGTCTGCCGTATGAAAACGATTATTTCGGAGACTATAAGAGGTAGAGCTTTCAAAATTGAAACTTAGACTCTCCTAGGCCGTCAAAGATTACACAAGCGTTTTCTCTAGACCCATTTTAAGGAGTACCCCCCCCATACAAATCTAACCCAAAATTTTGGGGGTTTTCTTAAAATTATGTCTATGGATAGTCCCAATAAAATATCCCAATATGGGTAGGATCAACAAAATTTTAGGTATAGCCCCCATACAAATTTACCCCAAAATATTGGGTTTTTTTTTACATAAAAACGTCATTTGTTTTTTAGATTCTAAAATTTCAAATTAAGTATAAATTATGTCTATAAGACCCCCTAAATAATTCCAATAAAGGGGGGGCCCAAAAAAATTAAGATTAAAACCCATTTAAAAAATATATTCAATTAAAATTTTTTCTAAAAAAAAAAAATTCAAATGAAAAAGAGTAAAAAGGAAAAACGTACATATAAATACATAGAGATGGGGTAGAAGAAATTTTGCTTTCGCACATCCTCCCTCTCAGCTTTTTTTTCTTTTTTTTTTAAAAAAAAAAAAAAAAAGTACAAAAGATACAAGAGAGAGTACAATAAAAAGTTTCCAATACCCACCATTGACTACTTCCTCTTACTTGAAAATATGGCCTCCCATCAAAAACTACACATTGACATGAAGCATGTTTCCAATTCTTAAAAATTTATCAAAGCCACTTCACAACACAACTTTTGCTAAAGAATTCAGTTTTCAAATGTCACAGTAACAACAAAAATAAAAGTAAATTCTTATAAAACATTCGCAACTACATGACAGCGGCTTTATCACACAAATATTTCTCATTGTATTTAGCACAGTTTTGAAGTAGATTTGTATTTTTTTTTATTTTTTTTTTTTTTTTTTTTTGTCAAAACCTGCATTTATTATTATTAATTTACAAAGGTTTCAAAATATATGGCAACCAGCATAAAAAGTGATTAAGAAAAAGATACATTATACAAAATAAATATAATCGTATTGTATCTGTATCTATTTTTTCTTATATATTTCGCAAGCACCTAATTAAATTGTTAAATTTCTATATTATTCATTAAATTGTTATTATTAATTATAACTAATTTATTGTTAATAATTAATTTTAGTTTATTTGTTGTATTTCTTTTTAAAATAAATATTTGCCTCGCCCGGATAAATAAATCTGTACGGAGCAGAAATTTTTAAATACATTTTAGGATGTTTATTGTATTTTGGCTGCTTTCTGCTATTGCTGTCTCTTTTACTCCTGCTGTCAATAAAGAGTGACCATTTCACTAAATTTACTCAAAAAGATATGTCAATGTGCTTATTTTTATCTTTGTTTTTTTTTCTTTTTTTCTTTGAATTAGATACAATTCTTCGTTAGGTTTATTGTACTTTAAATTTATTTATTTATTTAGTATTTCTTTGTAAATCTATAATTAAAATGTACCCTGCACAATTTGAAGTCTACAACGATACAAAAATATATATATTTTTTATATGCGGTGCATTTATTTAATTTGTCGAATTGTTAGTTTGATTATTTTATTTTTTTTTTTTTGCGAACGGCAACATATAAAAAATATTGTAGCGACAAAGTTGTTAAATAAACAGATTTTTTATATCCGTTACAGATAGTGTAAATGGGTATATTCAGTTTGTCCGAAAGTTTGTAACGCATTAAGGAAGGCAGCGGAGAACCCTATAAAGTATATATATTATTGATCAGCTTGATGAGACGAGTCGATCTTGGCATGTCTTTCTGTCAGTTCCGATGGGTTTTACTCAGAATGTTTTGATAGATATTGACAGGCAATTTTAAACACTTCTTATGTCATTCAATGTCAAAACTAAGGGGCCACGCCCATTTTTATGTACAGCCCTACTACAAATCTACCGCCCATTTTTTATTTTTTATGAAAATAGGTATTATTTATAAATATTTGGAGTGAATAAATTGGGTAAAGATACTTCTTGTTTTATCCACTGTCAAAAAAAAAAAAGTGCCACGCCCATTTTTAGTTTAAGCCCCCAATTAAACCTACCGCCCATTTTCCAGTTTTTGTATGAAAACATTTATTATTTCTGAATGAATTCATTGAAAATTTGTTAAAATCCATTCCAATGTCCACCTAAGTGAACACTTTCGATATGGTAAGGATCGGGCAAATATAACATAAAGCCTCCATACAAATTTGACCAAATCCAACGTGAAGTTTAATCTAAGGCCCTGGTGAACATAGAAACTATTAGAAGAGTTGTGTAACGGGTATTTCAGCTTCGGTTCCACCGAAGTTCACGTTTTTCCTTGTTTTTCAGTAAAATCGCAAGCATGCTTGCCTTCGTTTTCTGTCGCTCGATATATAGAAAAGTGCACTTTATGCGATTTTGCAAAAATTGTTTTTATATAAGTCTGCCTGTCTGAATCGGAAATATATACGAAATATTTTTGTAACATAGTAAACAATAAAAAAAATATTGCAAATGTTTCGAAGTTTTTATACGCTGTACCGGAGGGGTCGAAGGGTATATTAGTTTGAGGCAGAGGAAGGCATGATAATGTACACATATATACATATGTATATTCTGATCAGCGTTTTAAAGAAAACTGATCTAGCTATGTTTTTATGTCCGTCTGTACTGTTGTTTGTCATAAGAAACAGTTTGTCTCAGGGACTATAAGAGATGCAGGCACTATAATTGAAACATAGATGCTCTTGAGTCGTCAAATGATAACTAAAAACTAATTTTCTCTAGTCCCATTAGAAGGATCATATTTAGTCTGGCCTTTTTTTCAATCAGTTTCTAAAATTCTTAAAAAGGATTTCCGAAAATTTTTCAAGATTTGTACTGTTTTAATGTGTACCTATAAATTGAGCTAAGTTCATTACTGTAAATCAAAAATAGTACTAAGATAGAACATAACTTAAGGTACAAGGGTTTTCTCGTAGTCGCACATACTCGACTGCAGCACTATTACATATGTATATGTATGTAGTTTTGCCTGTACAAAAATGATGACTGCACATATTTGGTATTTTATAAATTTGATGTTTCTGCATTTTATGACTCTCCTCTAGGATTTCGATTCTTAACGAACTCACAAAATTTCGTAGGCTCTTTGCAGTTTAGTAATTTAAAAAGAAATCAGAGTCTTCACACGTTGCAGTGTATTGTGTACAATCGAGCACCTTAGCTGTCATATTTTTTTTTTTAATGAGCTAGTTTCATTTAATAAACAATCACTTTTGATTGTGTCGTGTACCCACTTGAGTAAAAGACAATTACCTTTCAAAAAAATATTTAACGCAACCTATTATTGTTTCATAATTTTCAATGTCATACCGGTTTTTTTTTTTGTTTTATTTTTTAAGATCTAATCTGTTTTTTTTTTTTACGTATATTGTCGTCAAACAGGAACTGTTAATGTGCGTCATAATACTGTAAATGTTAAGTTCAGCCACCGTTAATCAGCTGTTAATTGCAGTTCATAACTGTAAATTAATATAATACAGCTGTTTTTAATACTGTAGTTTGGTATTCTGTTAAGCAAAAAAAAAAAAAAAACTAAGATTGATATTTAAAGTTTAGATTTAATAAAATTAAATTAAGCAACAATTCCCTAGAGTCCAACGCAAGACAACTTAGATAAACATTTTCATGATTGATTATAGCAACGTGGCTATATGTCAGCTGTCAAACTGTGTAATTGAAAGCGAAATAATAAGAAAAAGAGAAAACAGTTTTTAATCAGCGATTGCGCAAATGCGATAAAGTTCAAGTTTAATAAAAAGTAAAAAAAAAAAAAAAATAAGTGTATAAAAAAAATTCAAATTACAACGTGCTTTGCTTATTAAAAATCTACCAAAATTTTTATGTCCCATAAAAAAAAAAATTGTCATACTTGAAGTAGAAGTAATGGAAAAAGTAAAAAAAAAAAAGACATAAAATTTACTTTTTACTAAGTCTTCAGATTTATTAATTATGCATTCTGTACGACGAATTTAAAAATCAAGTTGCGCTTAGTCAGCTGTTTACATAAACCATGTGCACGGAAGTGTTAAAGAGAGAGTAGAGAGAGAGTATATGTGCAAGTGATCACTGATCACTTTTCTTCAATATGTCTAATTGAGTGGAAGAAGGAGAAAAAAAGCTTCACTGAGCCGTTTAACCATGAATTAACACAAAAGCAGTAGCAGCAGCACTTGGACATGTTTGAGTTAACAAGCAGTGCGGCATTTAAGAAACTCAACGATCCGTATTTACTTTATTTATGAATGCCTAAAAAAGTCGACATAGTATGTATGTTTTTTGGTGAATACCATTAATAGTTATAAAGAAAATAATGTGAATGAACTTACTTACTTTATATGTACATCGGATATATTATGCACGAAACACGGAAAAGGGGGGAATATATTGTAAAATTTTTAATTATTTTTATTTACTTTTTATAAATTAAAGCAAGGAATTATTTTAGTTAAACATCAGTTATCCGAATTGAGACTTATTATTCGCAGATTTTTATTTAACCATATTCTTCAACGTTGTTTTAGGAACTTTTGCGAACGTGTTAATAGACAAGAAAGCATTGTTAAGAATATTATGGAGTATAGAGCCAGGAATTCAGATCTCAAGTGGTCTGAAAAAACCTGATTTGAACGCTAACAAAGGTAACGGAACAATTATAATCGATGCAAATACATATTGGACAGTTTTGTTCTTAAAGAAGCATATTGTGCGAAGAAAGAAGAGGAGAATACAGCACAGCCGAGCTAAAGTGCTGGTCCATCCAGGCAAGAAATAACGTTTTTGAGAATCAAGTAATCTCTGCCAATCTAAACTGGAGAGGCTTATGGTCCGGTAGGTCCGCTAACGTTATGAGTGGATGGGATGTTTTAAGCAGCAATATGCTTGCGTTCCTATCGACTAGGACCCAAATAAAGGTGTTCGGGCGCATCGAAATTTGCCGGAGCTCTCTTAAACAAGGAATTAGTTGGTCGTTGTTCGACTAGATACTAGTTAGTGGATGAGGCTTGCGCGTTTTTACTTTATTTTGATGATCAGGAGTTGTAGAGTAACTTCGACATGAATATTTTCGGCATATTTTATGATGTAAAGAAAAGGTAGAAGCACGAAAATAATTTTATTATTCTCGAGAGACCTTGTTAGGAATTCCAGCTATGTTGATCCTAACAAAATGTCGCCCGGATCGGACAATTATTATTTATGATTCCATTAAATTTACACAAACTGTTGGCCTTTTTGTAACAAAAAAATTATAAACTTACTTGTCGACAAACCTGGCCTTGCCAAGCAAATTTTCCCAGCATTCTCTTTTCCAATCAATCATACTTTTTCCACTCCTTAATACCCAGTTTCTATAAACCCTGTACCCCAGGGCTAAAAAGGAACATTTAGTTTGTGCAAACGTATGTACAAAGCAGAAGGAGACATGATAGACCCTGATAAAGTGCAAATATATATTATAAATAAAATCATAAATAATCATAACTCGAGAATGGCTGGACCGATTTTGGATTTAAAAATTAAATAACCATCATAACTCCTCCCTGCATATCTTCCTCTGCAATTTTATGACAATCGGTCGAGCCGTTCTCGAGTTATGGAGTGACAATCAAAATGTACATTTCTTTTTATATAAAAAAGAAGATAAAATATCCAAATTTGGCTAGGATCGAACAATAATTTAATGTGGCCTTCAATTTTTTCTTATTTAAACCAGAATCTTCTAGAAGCACCAGTAGGCCGAATGTAAAATTTTACCATGAATTCTATTATATTATTTGAAAAACGCAACTGAAAATATATTTAAAGCATATTTTCAACATTGGCGATCATAATTCAGTTTGTGTTGCATGACATCGAACCGATTAAATCTGTCAAAGACAACAAAGACATTTTTGCTACATTCACATTAATCGAAAGCGTTCCCTATTAAACACGAAACTGAAATGTATTAATGCAAAAGCTGTGGGCTATACAATTTTGACACTAGGCAGATGCTGATTGTTTGTTACAAGCGTTCATGATGGCGCAACGCCGCCGCCACTGATTTAAAAACAACAACATTGCTCGCTGTCGCTTACTCATGCAAAACGGTAACATGCCAGGCATATGAGTCGTCGGCGGCAGCTATTTGGAGCAAAAACTATTTTTTTTTTCATGCTGCTTTTAGTTTGCCAATTGTTTAAAAATTATTGCGGTTGATTTTCCAGTTGAGTTGTTTTTGAATATGTATGACATTTTCGAAAGGAGGTATTAAGACACCCGGAAAACACTTTGTGATAAACTGTTCATTTATTTGCACTTCATTAAATTGTTTGTCTTATTTTTTTTTTATGGAGAATGACGACACTAATAACTTATTTCTTTTTACAGATACAAAAAAGACGATGGCATGTCACAGGATATATGCCGCCAATGTACAGCACAATTTTATATGGTACACAAATTCCGGCGTAAGTGTGTTAAAGTACAAATGAAATTACGTGTAGAATATGAGCGCATGCAACGTTTGCGTGTACGAAGACAGCGAAAAAAATGAATCACAAACAACATCAACGACGACGACTACGACGACGTCGTCAACGGTGGAGGAAGAGGATCCGCTACAAAAAGCCAATGTAACAGAAACGCCTTTAGAAGATGAACAGATGCTATATGCGCATATGCCTGCCTACAAGAATAACAATAATGCGGAAGGTGCTAAACAGACAACAAGTCAATACTCAAGAACAGATAAACTTTTGGAATCTGTTGTAAATCCTAAAAAATGCTGAACAAAAAAAAAGACTGAACGTAAAAAATCTCCAACTCCGAAAATGCCAGAAAAGAAGTGCACCATTAAACTTAGAAGACGCCTGCCAAATAACATCAATAAACGTGCCAGCGATGCGGCAACCACAACAACAACAGCAACAACAGTGAATGTCATAAAAAGACGTCAAAGAAATGCTCAGGATTGTGCAGCGATACGTACGACGCGTTCGCAGACAAAGAGAAGAAAAGAGTCAGAGTCGTCGTCAGAGATAGCGGAGAACAATGATGAAAATAAAATGGAACATGAAAGTAAAACGACTGAAATAAAATTGAAACACGAAACGACGGCAAACGAAATGAATTGTGAAACGGCGAAAAAGATGAAACAAAATACTATGGAATTTGAAACAAAGGAAAATGTGAACAATGAAACAACGGAAAATAAAATGAAACGCGAAACAACGGAGCATAAGATTAATTATGAAACAACGGAAGATAACGCGGTAAAGCACGAAAATTCGGAGAAAAAAATTAAACACGAAACGAATAAACACGAAAACACGCTGCTGGACGACTCGCATAAAATAGATCAAAAAGTCAAAGACAGATCTGCGTTACTTAAAAAATCGTATTGTTTGTTAATGGAACAATTAGATGATGACACAAACTCCAGTAGTAATGGCATTTTTAAAACGACGACGACAACGACGACCACCAGCACTGTAGAACAAGAAGAACAAGAAAAAGATGGAATTGAATCCGATGCGGAGCAACAGCAACAGTTGCCAGCAACAAAACGTGCCAAATACATTGATGAAACAGAAGATGAGATCAAAATACCGTGGAAAACAAAAGCGGCACGCAAAGAAATACCAGCAACAGCAACAACAGAGAACGCATTAGAACTCAAATCGCTAACTGCAACAGAAGCAACAACATCTGCGGCAGCAGCAACAACAACAACAGGCATACGTGAAGTTAATGCCTTGCGCAGTGGTAGACGTTATAAATGTGCATCTCCGATTACAAAACGAAAGCAACGTGCTGCCAACTTATCCAAATTGTTGCGATCAAAGCGTACAGCAGAAGTAATGGAGAAAACCAAATTAGCGACAGCAACAACAGCAGAAGAAAATGAAGAAGAAAAAGTAGAGCCTACTGCTGTGCCTCATTTCAATTTAATAAGTTTAAAGCATAAAGATAATGTTGGTGATTGTGATGATCCAATGAATGAATGTAGCAGCAGCGTGGAGTTGACAAAAGTTGTAGTGAGCAACAGCAAGAGCAACAAATCAACGAATGAACAAAAAAATGAAGTTGACACGCAGGACTTGAACAGAACAACGAAAACGACAGCAACGACGATGAAGCAGATAACAACAATGGAAGCTGCTGGAAGTATAATGACACTAACAAATGAAGCAACAACAACAACAGCAACAACAAGTAACCAAGAAGAAGAAGAAGAAGCAGATGCAGAAGTTAGTCAAGCAACTCAGAACCAATTAGCAGTTTTAAACGAATTGGTGACGACAAATACTATAGAAATGCATGCTAAAGAAGCGAGAAATACAACGCTAAATCACGAAATAACAGATTTAATGCTAAACGAAGAGCAACAAAAAGTGACATCTACTGAGGAGCAACATAAGCAAATTATGGAGGAGCAACAGGTACTAATTTGTCAAAAGCAGACGACAATGACAACTGAGGCGCCAAAAGTAATACCAAGTGAAGAAACACAACAAAAGGATGACAAAACGGAGCAGCAGCAAATAGTTCAAGCAGAAAATGTGCTGCTTTTAAATGCAAAAGAACAGCAACAACAACAAACTGAAAAGGGTGTTCTCAACGAATGTCCAGAAGAGCAGCAGCAACAAATTGTTGTGCCTACAGAAAGCAGCGTAGAAGAAGAACAAAAACAAAAGCTTTCAATCTCAGAAAATGAGCTTCCAGAAAATTTGGTTAAAAATTCTGAAAGTATAGCTTTGGAAAATAATTTAAATGTTGCTACTAGTACCACCACCACCACAAATACCAAAGAAGAGGATAGAAAAGTAATTGATGTAATTGAAGTAGTTGATCATAATTTCTCACTCATAGTACACATACCATTAACTTCATTAAGCGAAGAGTTTAGACAACGTGTTAAGCCGGATACTTCTTCCACAATGACTGATGCAAACGAAACTAATAAAGCCGTAGAATTAAATAAGGAGAATAATGTAGATAACTCTTCCACGAATATTGTTGAAAATGTTGAAAATTTTCAACCCAGTGCTGAAGCTGTTAGCTCCAATGCGACTTCAGCACTGATAAATCGAGAAGAAGAAGACATTGGAGTAAATACAATAACGACAACAAACGATTTTATTATGGAGACAAACGCTGCAATTACACGGCCAGCAACACCAACAACCCCCAATAATACACGAACTTTAGATGATGATCTCTCAAATACAAAAAGCATTGATCGACAATCAGATTGTCTGGGATTTCAGGAAACATTTGAAAAATCTTTGCATTTAAATAACAACAACAACAACAACAAAAACAATCATTGCACTAGTTCGACGACGACGACGACAAATGATCTTTTTGCTGAACTAGAACGTCACTGTGAGGAGACAACGCGACATAATGTTGATAATAATGTTGCTGTTACAACTGTCAATCAAAATGTTGCTGCCGTCAGTACAGTAAATGATTTAAATAATGCATTACGTTTAAATGCTGAAATGAGTGATAATATTGAGACAACATTAAATGGCATTTTAAATGAAATTGAAGATCAACATTTATATACGCCAGCAACAACAACAGATTTTATAACACCGCCCGATTATTCGCCATTGGGTTCACATGAAATGACATCACCAATGCATACTGTTGATGTGAATAGTAATAGTAATGGCAGCAGCAATAGTAATAATATGTATGCAACAACAAGTACTGCAACAACAAACTATGAGCAACAACAAAAACAACAAATTCAAGCAGCAACAGTAGCAACAGAAGCGCATTTAAATATCAATGATTTCTTTAATGATGCATTTCCAAATTATGAACAAGTCTTTCCAACGCAAACAACGTCGAGTAGTACACAGCAAGCTAATCTTATAGCATTTCAAAATAATATACCATGTTTTGAGAATTTCGATGTAAATTTATTACCTGAATTAGCTGGAGATGTTGCTACAATGAGAGCAACAATACCAACAGAAGCAACAATGCATGCAACAATAACAGCTGCTGGTGTACTAGTTGGAGGAGGAGAAGCAGCAGCAGCAACAACAACAACAACAACAAGAATGTTGCCAAGCACAACAATAAATGCAGCAAATAATATACAACAACAACGTAGCATGCCTTTACTAGAAGACGACAACAATACAACAGCAACATTATTAGATATAGTACCAACAACACAAATAAATAACGAGCAATCAATATTTGTGCCAACAACAACAAATTCAACAAATAATGTTCCACATTCGATACACATGGATTTTTCAGATTTACTTAAAGAACTACAACAACAACCAGCAGCAGCAACACAAACAAATACAACAGCAACAATAAATGATGAACAAATATTAAATGTAAATTTGAATAATAATATTATAAACAGCAGCAACAACAACAAAACAACATCAACAATTATACACCCTTACCAAGCTTACGTAATGGCATAAATGGTGAACCTAAATTGCAGTTTATAACATTGCCAACAACAGTTAATACCAGAGCTGAATCAGCAGCATTAGTACAATATCAGCAACAATATCAAACGCAACAACAGCAACTAACAACTATACCACAGCAACAATCACGTCTTCCAACAGCAGCAACATCAATGCAACATACACAGTTACAGTGGTCAGTTTCTGGTGGTTTAGAAGCTATAAAAACAACAACAAATACACAACCAATACGAAATATACAAAGAACACTAGCCGCACCGGCGCCGTCGCCGCAACCACCGCAAGCAGCAACCACAACATATTATATTAATGCAAATGATCTCTATCAACCGCCTACAATAGATTTAAATACATTAGCCAGTTTACAGACAGATCATCAAATAATTGAATTAGATAAGTGCACTTTAGATGGCAATGATAATTATATTGATGTCTCCAATAATAATGAACAAATTATGATTGTTATACCGCATAATAATCCGCCTGTTGCATCAGCAAGTAATCCACAACAAGCACCATTACAATTATATGGTGCACCGATAAGTAATGAAATACATGCAATAAACAATAACAACAACCACAACAACACTGCCATTGCTCTGCAGCAAAGACATAGACAACATCAACAGCAACAACTACAACAGCAGCAACAACAACAACAGAACTTGCCACCACAATCTGTACTGTTACAAGCAACACCGCCACCGCGTAGCAATAATGCTTCAATATATTTAACAACTACACCGCAGCAACAACAACAACAATCGAAGAGTCAATATATGTCACTATCAGCAGCAAGCAGTAACTCACCCGTAACACCACCGCCGTCCTCAATCTCATCATCAATGGTGTTATCAAATGGTTCTGCTCATGATCGCATTAATCTCAATTGTCGCTTTTGTCAAAGTCGTCCACGTTTTACAAATAATCTTGAATATAGTAAACATATTATCGAAATGCATCCAGCAGAAACACCATTTAATTGTCCACATTGTCCAATGTTATTCAATGGACGTACTAAACGACAGCAACATATATTGGATGCACATTTAAGTCGTCGTTTTCCGTGTGGTCAATGTGGACATGCATTTCCGGCGCAACGTGCTCTCGATTTGCATTTACAGCGTTATCATGCATTGGTAGATGGTATTACTAGCAGTAGTAGTGCAACAGCAGCAGTAAATTATGTATTGCAGACGCAGTCACCGCATCCACAACAGCAACAACAACAATGTGTTGAAGTCGATGATGTACAGCTACTGATGAGCGAGGAATGTAAGTATAAGTTTTTAAAGATATTTGCCTTTTTTGGCAATAAATATTTACAGTACATCTAGTAACCCCTTAAAAACGTATATACTACTGTGGGCATTTTAAAAAAATAAAATGAAAAATCTTTCTTCTTGTAAATCAATTTCATCCAACCCTTCCGATAAAATACACTTATGTCAACGTTTTTTCAAGCCTCGAAACATACCAAATAGTCCCTTTCCGGTATAGCCATCAGCTCCTTCTTCGATTCAACTTTTATCTCCTCAATCGACTCGAAACGCGTTCCCCGGAGCGGTCTCTTGATTTTTGGATATATTATTGCTTGCATTTTTGGAGAAAAAGTCACGAAGAATCGACACTGGTTTTTAAGAAAATGCACCATTTTTGGTACCAATCGAGACTTAACACGCTTGAGCCCCAAAACCATCTTTCAAAATTGTATTAATTGATCCTTTCGATACGCCAATTTCATCAGCAATGTCTCGTATAGGTCATCGACGGTGTGCAAGCATTAATTCTTTTACTTTTTGGATGTGAGCATCGTCCGTTGAGGTCGATGGTCGACCAGGGCGCACTTCGTCTTCAACACATTCTCAACCTTCTTTGAACAATTTATACCAATTATTTATTGTTGATTTTGGTAGAGCTCGGTCCCCGTAAGCCTTCTACAACATTTTTATTCCATTTATTCCATTGTGAAAACAAAATTTGATCCTGCCAACTCAAGAAAAAAAGAACTAGCCCGAAATGTTAAGCCCGCGAAGTTTAAAATGAAAATGCTCCTTTTTTGCCCACGTAGTAGATATATCCTGGCTACAAATTGAAGTCGTAGCTAATTAATTATTTGTAGCATAGGACATGGTTTTGTATAGTAAATCTCTTCACTTAGAATATATTCTCTATTTTGCCATTTAGCTACGTCATTCTAAAAATAATCTCTTCAATGTTGCTTTCCTATCTAATCAATGTCTTATCTATCTATACCAACTGATGTTCATGAACCAAAGGCTTGAAGTAGTATAATAAAAAAAAAAAAAAAAACTTGAAAAGGAAGGTTTCCAATAGGCAGACTTGAAGTAGTATAAAAAAAAATCTTAAAAATGAAGGTCGCCAATAAGCAAATTATTCTATTGAAACCACATCTCACATAAGCATTCCCTAAAATGCTGATTGTCAATGATAAAGAAATCAAGCTTCTCTATTCTGATCTTCGTTCCTCAAAATAAAGTGCAATCAATTTATTAACATTCGATACTTTTTCGAACACTTGACAAGTTTAAATTTTGACAACCATTGCGTTGAACAGAAATTTATTCGGTAAAAATTTGGATTTCCATTTAAGATCTCATGGCCCCTTTTTTTTTTTTTTTTTTTTTAACTTCTGACTTTAACTCTTAAGAAGCCCTTCTTCTTCTTCGGTTCCTAAAACCCTAATGGGACATAGGGAGTCAATAGCTGTTCTCTGCAAGAGCTGCAAGTTGACTCCATACTGGTATATGAAGTCCTTCTCGTCGCTCCCTTGACACTGTTCTCCTCCATGTTTCTCGGGTACGTCCTCTTCTTCGAACTCTACTATTAAGAGGATTCCATTGCATGTCTTTTCGTGTGATGTTGCTTACGGACTTACGAAATGTATCCTCACTCCATCTCCACTTCTGAAGCATGATTCTTCTGAGCGGCTCAAGTTAGCCCTGCTGTACACCTCCTCATTGGGAAATTCTATCACTCCAATGAATTCGGAGTATGCTCCGCAAGCGGATAACGGATAAGGTAAAAAACCTGAAGTTTGTTGGTGATGGTTGTGGTTACCTTCCAAGTGCAACATCCGTAGAGTAGCACTAAAAGCACGATAAATTTGAACAGTCTGACCTTAAGAGTTGTACTCAAATCTTTGTTTCGCCAGATGGGAGACATCATACCGAAAACAGCTCTGGCTTTGCTGATCCGGCTGCAGACATCCAGCTCAGTTTCGCCTTCTTCTGCAAGAGTGCTGCCTAGGTATGTGTAGTTCCTAACCATCTTGATTTGTCGTCTATCGATTACAACTCTACTCGTGTTCGGTTCCGTAAAACTAAGCACTATCTTATGATGCACATTTCGGCTGAACGATCCTAAACCGATATTTCTTCAACACTTTGAACATTTCTATCTACTGTTTTTTGCCTTTAGATGTTAAGATTAATTAATTTTGATGCACTTCTTTAGTCTGTAGTTCTCCTGCTCAAGTAGTTCTAAGCGCATACCTTTTCTCAGACCTAACAAAAGGACCCAGACCATATAAAAGAAATAGTAGCGCAAAAAAAGTCGGAAACATTATAAACACATTTTTTTTTTTTTTACACTTTGCAGCGAGTGATTTTTCAGTGGAGCCAGAAGTGCCAATTTATTCCAATAATTCATCACTTGCGCCAACGCCAGAACCGAAAAAAACAACGTATACTCTGGTGCCCAGATTGCGATGATCGTGAGTATAAATAAAATATATGTACTTGTAGTTAAAGTCTAATTTTTATTTTCAAATTTACAGCAACATCCGAAGATCATGGCACAGTTTGTGGCAATCACAATCAACAGTCGCCAGCGACGCCACCTACACCAATGCAGCAACAAATGCGAGCACAAACGCCGGCGCAGCAAGATAACTCAACAACAACAACAAAAGCACAAATTGTACCACCACCTGCTGCAACTGCGCCACCCACCGCTGGTGCACACATAACACTACGTTCACCGGAACAATCTGAACCGGATTCTACCTCAACAACTTCAACATTACGTCAATTTCGACGACGTCGTATGTCCATAAACACAATACTGCCTACTTCACAACAAAACGTACAATCGCCATCGTCTTCACCATCATCATCGACAAGTGATCCACAGCAGCAACAACAACAACAACAGCAGCAACAACATCATCAACAACAACAACAACAAATAGTTGGTGAATTGGCTAGTACGCATAATTGTCTCTATTGTACAGCACGTTTTACCAATGATATTGCATTGCGTAAACATCATCAATTAGCGCACAGTGAACATACAACCTTGCCCTTTGTCTGTTCCATATGTAAACGTGGTTTCCGTATGCGTACTGCGCTGCATCGTCACATGGAATCGCATAATAGCGAAGGACGTCCATTTGAATGTGATACTTGTCATGTTCGATTTCCACGTCGTTCGCAATTACGTTTACACATTATCACGGTGCATATGTTGACCAAACCGCACACTTGTAAAAAATGTGGCAAACAATTTGGCACCGAAAGTGCACTAAATACGCATATTAAGTTTCATGGTGGTAAGTTTTTCTTTGGTTATGGGAAAGTCGTTTCTTTCTTCTGGTTTTGGTTTAAATACTTATTCTATTCAAAATATATGTATATATAAAATGAACATGTTTGTATGTATATATCTATAATCATAATTGTTTTATATGTGTAGTTTTGTGTAGTAGTTTATGTTTATGTTTATTTATTATTTTTTAATATATTTTATTTTATTTGTACAACAATTTAAATACCTCAAAGATATTTTATGTATATGATGTACCTAACCTAGTATTTTATCTATGTCTAACAGTTTTTTCACGTCTGATAATTGTGTCATCAGGTAAATTCTACCTCTCTGAATTGCATATGGCACATTTTTTTTTTAAATATATACTCTGCTTATATGCACTGCTTTTAGAAGATTGATTCAAAGTGTTAAATTTGCAAAGATTTAAAAAAATATATTATTTTTCTTATAATTTTAGGCAGTCAATTAGCATGTAAACATGAAATTTATTTATTCATGAGATAAGCGAGTTGCAGAGTTCTGAGTTCAATTTTAAAGATCGTCAATATATACGATAGATAGCACCTATAGAAACCTTTGATACAAAGCGCCATTTCAAAGATTTTTTTGAATTTCGTACTAGACTAGAGTATTCTGTTTAATAAAATCTGTAACCGTAGAATCACATAAAAAAATGTATTTTTTCCAATTCCGTCCGAATCGGATCCTAAGTTATATTTTTCTTTCCATTGCTATTGAAAAAACACCAAATCATATCGATTTAAAAATATTTAATATAAATCGAAATGTAAAACAGTGCCTTTTAAATTCTTTTTCAAAAACTGAAGTACCAAATGCAAAACAATGATAGTGAATATCAATTTAATTACTTTTAAAAAATTGTTGAAAATGGGAGCATACCTGTGGAAATAGTTCTTGTACAACTTACTTCGAATGCAATTAAAAAAAATATTTCTGTACGTTCAGTCTAGTAGTCAAAAGAAAAATGCAGTAGTCGGAAGCTGATGATGGAGCCCATTTTAGTGTTTTTATGCCCGCCACACATAGTGTAAAGGGTACATTCAGTTTGTCTGAAAGTTTGTAACGCATTGAAGGAGACGTCATAGATCCCATAAGTATATATATATTCTTGATCAGATCGACGAGGCGAATCGATCGATCCATGTCTGTCCCGCAATTCATTCGGTTAGTTTAAAAGATATTAAGCTGAAATTTGGAACTTAAGCTTTTCTTTTAAATGAAAGTGCCACGCCCATTTTTAGGTTTAGCCCCCATACAAATCAACCAGTTATTTTCGAGTTTTTGTATAAAGAGAAATGTTATTTAAGAATGTATTCGCTCCAAATTGGGTAAAAATAATTTCAATGTCATCCAATGTCAAAACTAAAAAACCACGCCCATTTTTAGGTGTGAGACCCATACGAAATTTCCGCCCATTTTATAATATTTGTGTAAAAATATTAATAATTTACGAATGTATTCACTTCAAATTGAGTAAAAACACTTCAAATAGCATCCTTTTTCGGGATGCATGGGCGTTCTTGAACGGCTTCTGGTTGCTCTTCACTCCAAATGCGGCAATTTTGCTTATTTACGAAGCCATTCAACCAGAAATGAGCCTCATCGCTGAACAAATTTGTCGATAAAAAGCGGATTTTCGCATTTCGAACCGAACACTGATTTTGGTAATAAAATCAATGATTTGCAAGCGTTGCTCGTTAGTAAGTCTATTCATGATGAAATGTCAAAGTATACTGAGCATCTTTCTCTTTGACACCTGAACATCTGTCAAATACTAATGCATAAAATCCTAACCTCAAAAAAATCGTTATATTGATATTATAAGGATCAGCCCACTATAACATATTGCCCCCAAAAATTGTCACAACCCATTTTCAAAATTTTTTTTTAATTTGATCACATTATTGTGTCTAAACTTTGGTTGTATCGGAAATATTTGATCCCGAACCCGCTCATCCCGATGTATATTTTTTTTGTCCCATTTCCGCACATCCCCTGTTTTTTTTAAATTGTCCCATTGGTCCCGGCTTTTTTTCAACGTTTTTTTTTTGTAATATATTATAGACTTTTATACCCTGCACTTGAAGGGTAACAGAATATATTATTTTTGTGCAAATGTATGAAAAGTCAATAGAATAATCTTGATCAAGAAGAACCGTCGGACCGTTTGTAAAACTCAACTGATTATGCCAGATGGCAATAAGACATAAAATCACCAAATTTTAAACTAGAAGTCACTAATATATTTTTTCATCACTATTTGAATTGTTAGTCTCCATAGAAGCCTACCCTAATTTTTTAAATTTCTTCTGAAATCTTTTCTTCCGCGGGTCCCGTGAATTCCGGTGTTCCGCGCCTATCTTTAGTCTTCACTTACCAAAGTTTGCAAATGCCTGGTTTGATGTTTCATAACTAAAGTTCTGAAAAAATTTTAATATTATTTAAAAATAATACCTTGAACCTCATCGTTTTAACTGATAACTTATTGTCAAAATCATTTAAAATTCCTGTTTTTAACACAACCGTTCCTTTTACTCTTAATCAAAATATAATTCAATCATTATTGGATGTAATGTTAGAGTGACCCCTTCCCCCATTCCGAAAAATACTCTTTTTAACCTTCCAAAAATGCACTTCCAATGCGGCACTTTAATGTTATTTCCTTTGGTATTTTCCTATTACAAAACTGAATTCCGTTTTTTTTTAAATGTGCTCCACTACATTCACTTTGTGTGTTTAGCACCTAACGGTTTTTTTATGCAGCACATGAAATATTATTAACTGGAAATCAAACTCCGAACTTTATTCGGAAAACAAATAAAGAACCAAAACCAAAACGAAACAATTTTCTTTTCCAATTTTTTTTTTGTTATAAAATTACAGAACGAAAATTCGAGTGCGTTGTATGTAAATTTAAATTTTTTCTTATGAAAGATTTACGCAAACATTGGCGCATACATACTGGTGAGAAATTCTACACATGTGATATATGCAATGAGTCATTTATGCATTATTCTCGTTTTAGTGGTAAAGTTGCAAACAGATATTTTTTTTATTTTTTATTTAGTTTTATAGAATAGTTTAATTAGTACCCATAGCGTTTAGTTTATAACCTGCTGTAAATTTTATATTTATTATTTTTAAATGATTTTTAATAATATATGTATTTTTTTATCCTATTTCTATTTAGCACACATGAATGATCATTTTCCGCCAGGCGTTTTTATAAATGAAAATGGAACAAAGCTAACGTTAGCGAAGGAGGATAACAAAGAAACAAAACCGTCACAACAAGCGAACAAACAAAATGAAAAAGAAACAGAAACAGAAAAAGAAAAGACAAAAACTATTGCAACAGATTGCGCAATAACAACGGTACTTGAAACGGAAACGGAAATAGACGATAAACAAAAAGATTCAGATATTTCGGAAACAACAACAACAACAGTAATTTGTAATACTGAAAATGAACTGACAGCTAAATAACATCAACCGCAACAACAACAACAACAATACTATTTAGTTTATTACAATGTATTAACTTATAATTTATATAATTTATGGACATTGGGTCCAACAACAAATGTTACTTGATAGTAGAAAAGAAAATTTTATTTTAAGTGAACTACTTAATATGTGAATTTGTGTTCATACGTATGCAACAAAAAACAAGAACAAATTTATTGTAATATGCGCACAGTTGTTTTATGTATTTTACAATATTAGAGTGCTGCATGAGTATACTCATTCCATTTTCATTTTGTTCCATTTTGTATACCCATACCCAAGTGATTGTTAACAAAATTTTAAGAGTGCTCATTTACATGTTTTACATTTTGTAATATATTCGATTCATTAATTTACAATAACTCATTTTAAATAAGTGTATTTAGAATGAGTGCATTCATTTAAATTTTCACTTTACTCATGCAGCGTTTTTATTTATTTATGGTGTCTTTTTTTTTTTTTTTTTTTGTAAACTTTAAGCACAAAGCAAAAAAAAATACATAAATATATTCTTCCACAAACTTAAACTCAAGTCTAGCCAAAATGCATTAAATGTATTTTACATATGATACAAACATACTCGTTTATATTTTAAATTTAAAAGTTAAAAATGCAGACTTCTTCCTATATTTATATATATAAATAAAAATTACTAGCTATTTAAGTTCGATGCATAATTAAATTAAATATCAAACAATCAAAATTCGTTTAAGCTAAAAAAAAAAAAAAACAAACAAAAACAAATGTATTCATAGAATGAATATTTTATTATATATGCAATATATATATATTTTTTAAATAAAACTAATGATAATAAAATTTTTATAAAATAATATTTAAAAATTAAACAAAAAATTTAAAGCAGCGTATAATAAGTTGTATTATAATTATAGAGCGCAGCGTAACGAAAAAATAACAATAATAATACAAGAAAACAAACAAACCATGAACTAATCATTTTTCCAATATTTTCTGTGTTTTTTACAATAAAAGAAAGTTTTTTATTTTTGTTTAAATCATTAAAACAAAATATTTTGTGTTATTTTTTTTTTATTGTAAGCTATTATTAATAATAAAAGAAAATTATATTGAACTTTTTTAAATATTTGACTTTTTTTTTTATAATTGAATTTTTTTGTTAGTTTTAAATTTTAATTGCTTTAGGCTTAATTACTGATGACAAAGCATTTTTTTTTTGTTAGCTAACGAGGCTTTCGCTATTAATGTAAGCCAAGATTAATGGCTTTAAAAAGAATTGTAAAACTGCAAACGTCATTTTTGAAGGGTTACAACTGTTCGAACCTTGAATAATAAATAAAAATGCAGCTAGATTGAAAACTTAGAAAAAAAGGAAAAAAACAAATCATGCTAAACTTCTTTAGGGCAGCACTTACAGCGATGTTGTTAATCACTGAGTTATCATATTTTTGTTTTTAAATAATTTTGTTATTATACAAAACGGCGACGGAACCTTTTAACTGTATTTACAGGAAATCAACCAAAATATGTTATTTAATTATAACGCTTAATTAAATTGGAAATTAAGTAGCTGTGCAAGAGGTGGGTGCGAAAGTAAAAAATTGATTTCGATAGCGCTCAGCACGATGTACATTATTTTATCTCTATGCCGTCCGATCCGTTCTTCTAAATGCAATGTGGATTACACTTATGAATATCCAAAGAAAATATTAAATTCAGACAATAATTTCATTTCTTAAAACATTTTTAACCAATTTTTTTCTTATCTTGGGAAGAAGCAAATGTTGTGCGACACTTAAATATAAAATTAATATTAGTTTCTATTTTTGAAAAGGTCGGAATTAGTCCAACATTTCGTTCCGGCTGTTCCCAGCGTTTTGCATAAATGTCCCCATCTCTAAGCTGTACCATGCCTGCGCTGCAAGGGTCTATTTTTGATCTGTTCCACCTTGGATTCGGGGTTTAGTTACCGGTCGGAAGAACACGGCGACAGAGTGGACACTAGCATAAGCCATAGTCCACTCTTTAGCATTTCCTCCAACCACTAGGAAATTTTTTTATTCCTCGCATAATTATTTTGTCCAGGATGGAAGCAGAGGCCACCACGTTGAGGTAATAATTACACTTTCTGACAACTCAACAGTTACGGCATGTATATACAAAATACTACATGTGAGTCCCCCTGTTGAGCAGCAGGTACTTTACTATGGGTGCATTTGGTTTGGATGATATTAGCTACACAAGAAGTAGATGTACATCGTACACAATATCTGGTTGGGGCTGTGAGAAACAGGTTCGTGGTTTTCAGTTTAGTAAATTTAAAAATAATAATTTAATAAATATAGGGTGGTCCTCTAAAGGACATGCTACAATTTGGAACAGTTAGTTCTGCCGAATGGTCTTTTTTAGGATTGTAATTGATGAAACATTATTTGTAAAGAATCAGGTGGACCAATGGAATGCAATGACAATCTGGTTGGTGCTACCTCCATGATGTAAAGTCAAGAGTTGCTCAAAGTTAGAAAGTCTCTTCATAAAAAGTATTTGGTTCTTAGCATTGAGGATGGCGGAGAGCATTCTGGAGTTATCATATTCGAATGAAATTGCTGCGTATTCAAAAAACTCCAAAAGTTAATTAATGTCTGCGTTTTACAGCGCTCCTTGTCAGGGGATATAATTTTTTAAAATGCTATTAACAGCCCGATTTCTCTCTTCTGGTAATGCGAGTGTTTAAGAATTGCTTCTCTGCTCTTCATAACACTTTCCAAGCTTGCCTGACAGTCGTTCTTGAAAAATTTGTTTGTTGTATCGCCATTGTCGTTATTTTTTCTTGGTTACATTTATTCCAAATAACTCCACAGTAAACTGGTTATTTTTATGTACATATAAGAACAACACAATTAGAAACACACAGATTACATATTAAGTCTTATGCAGTAATCTAATAAAATGTTGCAATATTTCGTTTAGATTCATAAAGTTTTAATAACAGAAAGATCGTTTTTAGCGTGTATGTAGTTTTTTTTTTTTTAGAAAAGTGTTAGATAAATTATTGCCATTAATCGTAATACCAATCCAAAAACAACAATGAAAAAGACATAACCAACAAGAAGAACAAAGACCAAACACGTATGCCAGCATTACGTTGCGTTGCCTGGCGTATTTGCTCATTAGCATCCTTAACATTTTCGGTGGCGCCAACAACAGCGCTGGCAATGCGTTCGATATTGTGCTGCTGCAATGAAACCTAAAAGAAAGCAAATATATAAAATTAATAAAACAAATAATTTAAATACAAACTAATTCACTGCTTACCTTCTCCGTAAAGATATCCTGCAATTGTGCTATATCGACAACATTACGTTCAATCTGTTCAACTTCTTCCGATAGACCCTGTAATTCATGATAAATTTGCATATTTTCTTCTCCTCAAACATTTGTATATCTTCCGGATTCAGATTGTTTGCCTCATCTTCATCATCGTTTAGCTGCTGTTGTTCAGACTTTTCAATCTCTTCATCAAGTGCCGCCTTTGACGTTTGTTTGCGTAAATCAGATTCTTGTCTATTGTAATTATTCGACGAAACTACTACGCCGGCGTCACCATTTGCACTTTGCCTTTTGCGTGCACGTGAAGCGCGCATTTGCGGCTGTTTTGCAGTGGCTGTGTTCATTTTTGAAGTGGTAGCAACTTCATTATTATTATCATTGTCATCATCGCCCCATGTATCCCATGAATCATTCCAATCGTTGTCAGATGTTTCATCGTCTTGTTGCGCTCTATGGCCATTTGAACCATTCAACAATTTTGCCTCCAGCTCCTCCTCCTCCTCATGCTCGCTTGCATCACTTGAAGTGGTTATTTGACGTCGTAGCTGTTCTGCACCCGGACGTACTGGTATTTTCTTTTTATCGGCAGCCAATTTCAACAGTCTATAAGTCTCTAATTCATGTTGCACGCGATATTTCTTCTGATCTAAATAGATTTGTTGCACGCTATGCAGATAGCTGACCAACAGATCTAAGACTGCTTCAATGTGTTCACGTTCTTGTGGCTTGCGTTTTACGCGTTTCCAATCGGTGCGCAACTGTGCTAGATATTGTGTATAATAGGTGACGAACTTTCTCCGATTCACGATCAATTAAATCGCGTTGCTCATCTGTAACATTTCGATTAGATTCATAAAGAAAAAAATTAAACATAAAAACTTTACCTGTCATGGTTGCGGCATTCTTTAAATGTTGTCCAATGCGCATATATGCAGTGCGATTTTCCAGTAGTAAATTACGCAAAGATGTTATTTTATTGCAAACATCTTTAGCCTGACGTGCAAACTCATCGCGTTGTGCTGTCGAGGATTTATTATTGGATTTGTTTAATTTCTTGTCCAGCATTGACGCCGTCGTTGCTGGTGTTGTTGTTTTTTTCGGTGATGACGGCGGCAATTGGTTTTTACGTTGTAGCTTAACGCTCATTACGCTGGCTTTGAATTGCTGCGTTATATCCATTTTAGTTTTTTTTTATAACATTTATGATTTTTTTATTATTTTTCTTTGGCAATTCAAAAAATTTACAAATTCTATCCAAAATTACAGAAAACAATAAAAGAGACACATCACACAAATTTGTTTCTGCCTAAAACAGCTGTGCGCCAGTGTTGTAAATTAACACGTTGCCAGACTTCGTACGGATACTAACAATAAAAGAGAAAACGAGATAGCTATATCAATTTGGGCGCCAATTGTTGCAGTTGCAAATTTTTATTTATATTTTAATTTATTATACTCAATTAAATTAAAATTAATTTTAAAAAAATAATAATAATATAATGCAAGCTTTTCTTAAAACCGGTAAAACAACTACAGGCACTGAACGCGCCGTTGCGAGTACATCGAGTGGCGCTGCAAGCGGCGAGCGCCGCAAGCCACCGGCACCTTGGGTAGAGAAATAGTAAGCTGCATAAAACATAAAAAAAACGTATTTAAACTAATAATTACACTACACAGTCGCCCTAAGAGCGTTGATGATGTTGTCGAACAATCCGAAGTTGTTGCAGTGCTACGAAAATGCGTTGAAGGCGGCGATTTACCCAACATGCTACTCTACGGTCCACCGGGTACTGGTAAAACGAGCACCATACTTGCTGCTGCGCGGTCAAATTTTTGGTGATATGTATCGTGATCGTATACTCGAATTAAATGCATCCGATGAACGTGGCATTAATGTGGTACGCACAAAAATTAAGAATTTTGCACAGCTTGTTGCCAGCGGCACACGTCCCGATGGACGTCCATGTCCACCATTCAAAATTATTGTACTCGACGAAGCGGATTCCATGACACATGCAGCACAGGCTGCGCTGCGTCGTACCATGGAAAAGGAAAGTCGTACTACACGTTTCTGTTTAGTTTGTAATTATGTTTCACGCATAATTGAGCCCATTACTTCACGTTGTACCAAGTTTCGTTTTAAGCCACTAGGTGAGGCACAGATTATTGCACGTCTGCAGCATATATGCGAACTGGAGGGTGTACAAATTGAAGCAGATGCTTATAAGATGATTGTTAAAATATCTGGTGGAGATTTGCGACGCGCTATCACAACGCTGCAATCATGCTATCGTCTAAAGGGTGCAGAGCATCTTATAAACACATCGGATCTATTTGAAATGTCTGGCATAATACCAGAGAATTATTTGGAAGATTATCTTGAAGTTTGTCGCATCGGGAATTATGCACGCTTGGAAAATTTCGTGCAGGAATTGGGTTACTCGTCATATAGCGTTGGACAAATGTTGGAACAATTTGTTGAATATGTTGTACGTTGCGATAAATTAACGAACAAGCAAAAGGCCATTATTTGTGATAAATTGGGCGTAAGTATGCAAAAGAAATTTAATAATGAAAACCTGTTAAGCAATTGTTCTTCTTTAATTTCAGGAATGTTGCTACAGACTACATGATGGTGGCTCTGAATATTTACAGATTATGGATTTAGGTTGCGCTATTATACTCGCGCTAAAATAAATAAATTAAGCTTGTAAGTTACACATACACATTTTTCTTTTAATAAAACTGAATATTTTTCAATTTAAAGAAAAAAATTAAACATAAAAAAAACTTTAAATTAAACAAGCTGTTTAAAAGTTTTTACAATTACTGCACTATTTCGAATTCCTCCTCCTCGCGTTCACGTTTGACACCACCACCACCACTAGACGGCCCAACAACGCTACTACCTAAATCCAAATCAACTTCCATCTTAACATCGCTATTATTCTCCACTTTCGGTTCGACGGGCGTCACCGTTTTTGTTGTAAATTTAATAACCGGCTTCGGTATGGTAACCACTTGTTGCTTTGCTATAACCGAATGTGGACGCTTCAGCGAATTTGCACTGGACATAGATTTTACATTAGTCTTTATAGTACTACGTCCCTCAAGCGCTGATTTTGTCATTTTCTTCGGTTGATTTGCAGCGCGCAGTTTATAGTTAATAGCTGTTAGGCAATAACGATCCGGTGGCAGACGCAGACCACAATGTGGCTTTATTGGTGGCAGCGGCATTGCATTACGTACTTCTGCTAATTTAGCCAGTACATGTCGTGTTGGTGGCCCGGTAAAGGCTTTGTCGAGTACAACTTCTGTTGCTAGCTTAACGTCGTCGAGATCGATGGTTTTTTTACGCGCGTGATTTGCAAAGACTTTGGCATCATCCAGTATGCAGGTAACATAGCCTGTGAAAATGAAAGAGTTGTTAATGTAAGTTGTTTTTTCTTCTTAATTTTATTAACTTACGATAGGTAAATTCTAGCAATTGATTAACAACGCGCGGCTCATATTCTTGCACATTTAGTTCCCTGAGTATTGACATTATGACTTGCGCATCCTTGGGTACATGTTTTACTTGTGTATTTATTTTGGTCTTTTCAGATTTTTCGGCAGCCATTGTTAGTTGAGATTTAGATATACAACAAATGCTGTAGATAAACAAATAGCTTGGTGGAAAAATAAAATTGTTTATGATGCTGTGTGCTTCTATGTGAAAATGTTTGCTGTATGCTGCTTCTTCTTCTTCTAACGATAGTGTTGTATATTGCTAAATAAAAAAGTGTTGCATTAATTAGTGCTGAGTACTGCTCAGCACTAGTAAAGCAATATACAACACTAGTTAACATAAATTAAGGTTAAGTGAAGTTTATTTGCAAACCGTTTTTTTTTTTTGAGAAAAAAAAACCATTTGGCGCAAAAAAGAAAATACAGTGAACGGCTGAACTATGCTCAGAGTAGCTGTATATGCCACCTGAAAGATATTTCACAATAGACTGTGCTTCTTGAGTGTGTTCTAAGCGAACATAAAAATTGAGAACCTCGAAGATCAGAATTAATCTCAAGAACAAATTCAATTAAATCATTTTCTCTATTTAATTAATATAACAAATAATAAAAGAATAAAATACTTCCACATCTACATCCCAATTACCGCCTTCTAAATGGAATAAGGTCTCACTTGAGCCACATTTTCTATACGACAATAATTTGCAATTTTCTGAAATTGTGAATATGTTGACTCCCGTTCAAATTCTCTGGTATGAAATGATTTTGTTGTTTGTAAGTTTTGTATATGATGTTGCTGTACATCACTCATTTTTATACCACGAGTTATGGTAAATTCGCCTTCGTCAAAGCGGCGACGACGTTCATTAAATGTTAATTCTTCCGCATTACTTGGTTTGCTACTTTGACTAGGAGTATAACCAATGACACTACCCATCGATTCAATG
The DNA here is from genome assembly GCA_018903435.1 of Leucophenga varia. Classification (NCBI taxonomy): domain Eukaryota; kingdom Metazoa; phylum Arthropoda; class Insecta; order Diptera; family Drosophilidae; genus Leucophenga; species Leucophenga varia. Next base: position 110,298 of record JAEIFJ010000091.1, on the reverse strand, counting down.
CTTTTGCTGTTCTTTCTAGCTATGATTTTTGGCTTATCATTGTAAATGTCAATAGTATCATCGCTAGAGATCTCATCATTCAGCAATGAACCGTCGGACATTGAAAACTTTGGCGTAAGCTTCCTATCATTGACATCGTTATGTAGTTCTTTAGCCGCTTGAATGCGTGCACTTAACGTTCTTTCATCGACAAGTTGCTGCTTTCCGGGATATGGTGTCGATGATCTTACGGATGATGCCTTTATGAAACCATAGGTATGATCATTTTGTGTCGAAAGCAGATTCCTTTCGTCGAAACCCACGCGTACATTATTCAATTGACGCGGTTTAACTAAATGTTCGCTTGATTTTCTTTGATTTAAGATTGGTTTCAATTGTGCTTTCGAACTGTAAGCAGTTGAGTGATACGAAGGCAATATGGCGGATTTCATAGTGCTTATCTTTTCCATTCTTTTTTTTTTCTGAACGAAACAATAAAATTAACAAAACGTAAAGAGAATAGAACTTGTTTTGTTTCTGTTGAACACGAAGGAAAAAATAAAACTGAAAAATTTTTTAGTGTTAAAGGAATATGAACTCAAAGACTACTTTGTATGGAAATTCTTGAATTTGAATTAAAAACTAGCATGTATTTGTCGGCTAAATATAAATTGGTAAAAAAAATGTGGGTCCAAATTTGGAAATCCCCTAAACACGCCTAACCATCATTCATTCTATTCAATCCAAAGATATGACTTTTTTTCAAGGCTCCGATTAGGGACAAAATTTTCCAAAATCCCGTCTTAATGCTTACCTAATATCTAAAAAACAACAAAAAATAGTTCAAAAAATCTATTTTGGGTGTACCTATGGGTCCCGGGTCCAAATTTGGGAAAATCCTATGAACATGTCTAAATATTTTTAAATATCTTTCAAATGCGCCATGTTTTAAGTCTCTACGTCTATTCAATCTAAAGATTTGGCTTTTCCGGTTTCAAGGCCCTCATTACGCCCCGTTCAAAATTAACTAACCAATCATCACTCCTCCCTGCATCTTCCCCTGCAATTTTATGGAAATCGGTCGAGCCGTTCTGGAATTACGGAGTGACAATATGCAAAAATTATGAGTGGGTGTGCTGCATCTATTAGATTCTTAGAGAGCCTAATGCAATTTTAAACTACAAACTACAACAAAAAATTTGTCTTTTTAAATGACTTGCAACGTTATTGGGGATCCAGACTTTTAAACTGAAAGAGGGTTGAAGTATGGATCAGATATAAAATATATTTTGATTTGTCGAAACTATTAACTAACTTAAAATCAACCAAATCGTGGTCGATAAAGGGGGGAGTTGGAAGCGCTAAAATTACACAGTGATTCTCGTTTTGAAGCACTCCGAATCTCTATATAAGTTCTTTCGGGCCGGACTTTCTCTCGGTGGTTCTTGGCTCACCTAATTTAACTTAATTTAATTTAATATTTAGCTTTTTAATGGCTTTGAGCCGCTTGGGATCTGTTATTGATCAGATGGTGCCAGTGCTGTTTCTCCCTTGTAAAATTATTTCCGTACTCGCCCCCTAGTAGGGTAGAGAACTTACGTGATTCCTAAACATCAGTCACCATATTCCTATGTTCACCTTTTTCTCATTTTTAACATCTCTCCACTTCTTCCCATTACACACTACGAGTATGAATGTTGAGATGTCGAAATCTGGTACTCATAGATTACCTTTTCTTCATTACGGTTGCTGGTGCCCTAAAATTCCGAGGGTTAGGCGAAACTCTTCGATCGATCTAGCCATGTCCGTCTCTCTGTAGTTACTCGTTTCATTAGTTCAGTTTTAAAGATATTGACATGAAATTTGAAACTTAAGCTTTTCTCAGCCTTAAGCTGTTAGAAAAAGTAAAAAAAAAGGGATAATAATGGTCCCAAATAAAAGATTATTTAATGACTAGTTATCTAATTTTATAATTTTATTTATACCATTAACGACAAATTTTATATTTTTTATATTTTATTTTTATAAAGCTAACACATATTAATTTATTTATATATAATATATATAATTTTTGTATTTAAATTCAAGCAATTTTTTTACTTATTTTTTACGAAATGCACTTTGGTCGCATACGAAATTTCCCTTTTTTTCATTTGATTTGATTAAACATTTACAAAAGATTGATAGAAATTTTACAAACAATAAAAATACTAAATTAAAATCAATTTACTAATTTCCATTAATAAACCAAAAAAAAAAAAAAATAAAAAAAATAATAATAAAACAATCTCAATTTAGCATAAAAACTTATATTTAAATTAAACTTAGCATAATATAACATATTAAAATAGATTTTAGAACAAAAAAAAAAAAGTCACATTTACAAAGAAACTCAAAGTTATCAATTAAAATTTAGATATTTCTATTTTTTCATCTATATATACGCTTCAGTTAAAGACTTATTTATTAATTAAATATTTTAATAATAAATACAAGGTTTTTTTTGTTTTTTTTTCTTCTGTGTTTGGCCTAAAATTACCAACAATTACGAAACTAATTCACAGCAAAACACAGGTACGCGGTTTAGCTTTAGGTTTCTTTTCGACGGCACGTACTGCTTCCTCAAAGACATCATTAAGACTTAACTTCTTTTTGGCAGAACATTCGACAAAATTATAAGCGTGAATCTCTTTACGCAGACGACGTCCTTCGGCAGTTGTGACAAATTTCTCAGAATTTGGAATGCGCAGATCAAGTTTAGTACCAACAAGCACCACTGGAACATTATTGGAGAAGTGACGTATCTCAGGCCACCATTTACTCTTCACATTCTCAAATGAGGTACGACTGCTGATGGAATAGCACAGTAGAAAGCAGTTGGTCTGAAAATATTGGAATAAAAATATTGCGATTAATTAAATAATAAAAATACAAAAAACTATCAATTTAATAAGATCGAGTATTAAATTGACAATGAAAAAGTTTCGGAGCAAATATCATAATGATAATTGTGAGTATTAAACTGATACTTAGATAGAGGTGGCTGAGAAGAAATCCCTTATTCCCAACACGATAAGCATATAACTGCCGTTTCTCTACCACTAAAAATAACATCTCGAAAGTGAACCTTAAGTACATGATAGGCTATGAAGGAACAAACCAACCAGAGACAGTTAAGGAAGGACGTAGTAGAGACATAAGATCAAAAGATCTACTCAGAGGAAGTGTTCTAGCTTTTCTGAAGTATCCTCTTCATTACAACTGCTGTATGTACTGTTGTAAGGAATACCTAATCTGGCCGCGTGTTCCCTGATGAGCCAAATGATGGCTGTTAGTCTCGCAAGATCTTTGCGGGAGTTTAACAGTAGAGTTCTGATAAGTTTGTTGTCAATCGTACGCCAACCTATATTTTAACCAGGTGAAGTGACTCCTAATGTAGGCGACCCTAGAGCTCATTGGGATCTGAACCGCGACTGGCTGGGATTTACCCGATGAACCCTGATGAAAAATATCATATTGATAAGAATGAGTATAAAATTGACTCTCAAAATTTGAAGATCGTCGATGATTGTTGAAGCAGGGATCAAATTGATACTTAAATTTTTACTTGAACTGTTGAATTAATAAGTTCGACAATCTTCCGGGCTCCTTACTATTTTGAAAAAGACTTATGTACTAGGTGGGGCTAAAAGGAATCTTCTTGGGAATGGAAAAATCTTTTTTTTTTTTTTTTTTTTTTTAATTTTTTTTTTTTTTATTCAATGTATTCCCCTTTAGGTCGATACATTTATTCCAGGAGATTTTCCAAACTTCTTGATCCCGTCCGAAAAGTAATTTTCTGGATGGTCAGCAAAATACTCCTTCGCGGCGTCGATGAACTCCTCACGTTTGAGGTTTGGAAATAGATAATAGTCCGAGGGAGCGAAATCGAGCGAATACGTTGGATGCAGAAGCAATTGTAGCCCAAAATCATTTGAAGTTGTTTTGCAGCGACTACGGCCTTCAATCGCGCCAATAATGCACAATAATACTCGCTGTTGGGGTTTTTTTTTCGAGGTACTCCTGAAAGAGTATGCCATGACAAACCCAGAAAACCGACGCCATAACCTTTCCGAACCATCGAGCCTCCTTCGGCCGCTTCAGTCCATTGCCGGGTACTTATTCTGTTATCTGTGTGTAATAGTGGATCCTGGTTTCCGCCCGATTCCGTATCAGCAAGTTCAAAAACTCTTTCGAAGTGCTCTCGCGTTTGTGATTTTTGGTTCGGCGGCATGAGCATGGCGGCACCCAGCGGAAGGATAACTTTTTCAAAGAATTTGGTACAGACGGATGTGTACAGAACTAGTTGAAGAACTAGTTTCGAATTCGAATTGACAAATTAATATGGCGACTACCTCTCAAAATAATGCCACTAATGTTTAGCTAAGGTGCAAATAAAATCTTCACACTTTACTGTTTAGAACAAATAATTTAATATTTGTTCAGGGAAACATAACAGACAAACCCAGTAGTTTATATCGAAAATGTCATTGACGTGAGGTCTCGAATTTTCAAATTTTTCGAATATCGAGCATCATTTTCGCTTTCCAAAAAATTTGTTGTGTGTGTGCCAAAATTCGATTTCGCCTTAGAAATATATAAAAAGCAGAAAACTTAAAATTATATTCTATACTTACATTTGGATAACTTAACGGACGCAATCTTTCATAATCCTCTTGTCCAGCAGTATCCCAAAGCGTTAAATTATATTCATTGCCATCGACAGTAATATTGCATGCATGATTATCGAAAACTGTTGGTATATATTCTTCGGGAAACTCATTTTGTGTATATGTAATCAGTAGACATGTCTTGCCCACCATACCATCGCCTACGATGGTAATTTTTAAAGGCCGCAGACTTTTTGACATCTTAAGCTGTTGTAAATAGAATAAAAAAAAAAAAAATGAAAAATAAGAAAAGTAGCAAAACAGCGCAAAGGCGTTAAAAACTCAATTTATTTATAAATTTATTTTTGTTTGTTTGTTGTTGTTTTTTTTTGTATCTTTAGCGCGCAATATGCTTGCATTTGTTATCGCACATTGCCTGCAGCGCATGCGTCGCTCGTTGTTGTTGTTGACGTTTGAGTAAAAGTATCTCAAGCTGCCTACATATTGACGCGCCCATTTTTATCCTGTTGATGCGGTTTTATCTGTCATTTTATTATTTTTATTTTTTTTTTTGCTACAAAGAGTGTGTGCTGCAACAGAAAATCTGTTGTGCCGACCGGAAATTTGCTTCACTAAAAGCTGCACTAAATGCGGGCGTGCGGCAAAAAAAAAAAAAAAAAAAGTGAGATACAATATTTTTTTCCTTTTTTTTTCTTAAATCAATGATAAACATATGTTGTCAAAAACGCATACGGTTTATATACGTTTTGAGTTATTAATTATGCAAAAAAAGAAAATGAAGATTTTAGTGGTAATTTGTTTTTGAGAATTTTTATATCTTTGAGTTAAGAAGATTTTTTCTAATAAAAAAATAAAAAAACAATTTCTCACTCACTTACTCACTCACTCACTCTCTCTCTCTCTCAATATTGACTAATTTTTGTATACTCTAAGCCCACTGTGCAATGAACTTGATTAAACTGCTTTCCGTTTGCTGTTAATGCTGCTAATTAATTAACGCTGTTAATTAACAGCTGCAGTCTAGTTAACAGGCTGTTAATGAATTTTTGCACTTTCTGCAAAGTAAAAATGTTTTTATTATATTTTTCTTCTTTTCTACGCTTATTTATCTTAGGAAATTGCTTTCTCAGCTATATTCAAATTTGCTAACGTTTTAGTAAATGCTCTTTTATATAAAAATGTTCAATATTTTTGTTCTTTTTTAATCTAATCTTTAGATAAGTAAGCCAAAGTAAAGTTGGCATTGAGAATGTCGCTCTGCAAAATTTTTTTAAAGACGATAACAAAAAAAATGTTCATAATAAATTTTTTATTATACAAGCCCTTTTCCAAACAAGAAAGAACGCTGAAGTCGAGTATGCTCGACTGCAAGATACCCTGTACCCAATCTATATGTACCTTAAGTTAGGTTCTATTTGACTACCATACATCTTTGAATTGGATTTTCATAGAAAAACGGGTATATCTTTGATTGGGTTTATACCTAAAATTTTGTTGGGCCTACCCATATTGGTCTATTTCATTGGGACTATCATAGACATAATTTATACTTAATTTAAATTTTCTAGAATAAAAAGCAATGACGTTTTTATGTAAAAACTCAATATTTTGGGGTAAATTTGTATGGGGCTATACCTAAAATTTTGTTGGTCCTACCCATGTTTAGATATTTTATTGGGACTATCATAGACATAATTTATACTAAATTTGAACTTCCTAGAATAAAAAACAATGACGTTTTAATGTAAAAACCCAAAATTTTGGGCTAAATTTGTATGGGGGCTATACCTAAAATTTTGTTGGTCCTATTCATATTGGGATATTTTATTGGGACTATCATAGACATAATTTATACTAAATTTGAACTTCCTAGAATAAAAAACAATGACGTTTTTTATGCAAAAACCCAAAATTTTGGGGTACATTTGTATGGGGGTACCCCTTAAAATGGGTCTAGAGAAAAACCGTTTGTAAGTGCACACTTGACGCCTTAGGAGAGTCTAAGCTTCAAATTTGAAAGCCTACCTTATAGTCTCCGAAATAATCGTTTTCATACGGCAGACAGCATGACAGACGGACGGACGGACGGACAGACAGACAAAGCTAGTTCGACTCCCCTTCCAATGCTGATCAAGAATATATATACTTTATAGGGTCTATCTTGCCTCCTTCTGTCTGTTACATACATTCGCACAAACTTAATATACCCTTTTACCCTTTGGGTACAGGGTATAAAAATTTCATTCCTTCTTTGAATGAAATTGTAAAAAATTTTGAAACATTTAAATATGTACTTGTGCAAAGTTTATTTGTTTATGTTTTTTATTTTACTTCTTTGTTTTTTTTTATTAAGAATTTCACTTAGTAATATTTCATATGTTGAAATGCTTGTCGTTTATATCTGTCTTCAAAATGACTTTCATCAGCAAAAAATATGAGTTCTGTTATTTACCACAACTCAGATTAAATTACGACATTTAGCAGAAATTCTTAAAATTGCTTTAAGTATGAATTTCAAAACGAAAACTTTATTAAACCAATGCATTTAAATATTAACAAAAGTGGTCTCTTGTATTCAACTCCAAACAAACTTAAGAAAGATAAGAAAATGATTTAAAATACAGTTTCCAATTTTATTTTTTAGTAAAATAAATCGAGAAAAAATCGATTTTCAAAGTTCTAAGAGGCGCCATGAAAATAGCTGAAATCTTTATAAAATTGGATATTATTTAAAAAAATTTAAAATGACGGTTCCAATATGTTGGGTAAAATTCCAAAATTCTAAACTCACCATATATCGGGTTGGATCATTAAATATTCTACTTTTTGTTTGAAATTTAATATTTCAAAATGGCATTAAAAAGGCTGACATTTTTGAGTTATAAAAAAATACGCTTTTTAAATGAATTTTGAAATGGAGAGCGCGGTGTGCTCACTTGAAAAAAGGAATGCCAATACATATGCCCTTTATGTGTGTATGGATCTCTCATAAAATAACATTTTCTTTAAGATCATGCGGTTCCATAATTTTTTATACCCGCCACACATAGTGTGAAGGGTATTATAAGTTTGTCGGAAAGTTTGTAACGCATTAAAGGAGGCATCGGAGACCCCATAAAGTACAATATATATATCATTGATTAGCTCGATGAGACGAATCGATTTAGCCATGTCCGTCTGTCTGTCTGTCCGTCCGTCCGTCTGTTGCAATGCGTTTTTCTCGGAAATTTTTGAAGATATTGACCTGAAACTTTAAACTTAAGCTTTTTGTGTTCCTAAGCAGTTTGTATGGCAGAACCAAGGTGCCACGCCCACTTTTAGATATAGCCCCCCATACAAACTTTCCATTTTTTTCGATTTTTTTGTATGAAAATAGTTATTATTTATGCATTTTTTGACTACAAATCGGGTAAAAACACTTTTAATCCAATATCCATCCATCCAACATCAGAAGAAAGGTGCCACGCCCATTTTTGATTTTTTGTATGAAAATAGTTATTATTTGTAAATGTATTTACTACAAATATAGGTAAAAGCACTTCTAATGACATCCAATTTCAAAAGAAAGGTGCCACGCCAATTTTTTTATATGGCCCCCATACAAACAAAGCGCCCATTTTTCAGATTTTGTATGAAAATAGTTCTTATTTATGGATATATTCACTCCAATCTGTGTAAAATCACTTCTACTGTTATCCTATGAATATGCATCCGATATGACCCATGCAAACTCACCTTCTATTTTTTTATTTTTTCAAGAAAATGAATATAGTTTCGTGTGGTGGGTATTTGAGCTTCGGTGTTTGAGTTAACGTTCTTGCTTGTTTATTTTTCGGATTGCTGTTGAAATTTAAAGAAAATGGGCGGTTATAAAAGATTGGTTGTGTCTTGATATCACACACTGAAGTCTGGGCGAACGTTTGTCTAAACATATGATCTAGAAAGATGCTCGTAAACAATATTTTGAACGTGATAATACAATATATAAAAACCCCTTATAATAGAAATCAAATCCCACTGGCTGATTCATTTGGAATCTAGACAGAATTTCTTTCAAATGGTGGAAGAGGACTGTAATGGTTTTCATTTCCATCTCATGGTCAATGTCAATAAAAGAAAATAAAACAAGAAAGAAAGCTGAAGTCGAGTATGCTCGACTCCAAGATACCCTGTACCCAATCTTTATGTAACTTAAGTTAAGTCGTACCTCATTGTATTGGATTTTTATAGAAAAAGGGGTATATTTGTATGAGGGCTATACCTAAAATTTTGTTGGAATATTTTATTGGGACTATCATAGACATAATTTATACTAAATTTAGACTTCCTAGAATAAGAAAAAATATCGTTTTTATACAAAAAACCTAAGATTTTGCGGTTGATTTGTATGGGGGTACCCCTTAAAATGGGTCTAAAGAAACCGTTTGCAAGTGCACATTTGAAGGAGAGTCTAAGTTTTAAATATGGTGGCCCTATCTCTTAAAGTCTCCAAGATAATCTCTCTCATATGGTAGACAGCAGGACAGACGGACGAACTCCCCCTTCCAATGCTGATCAAGAATATATAATATATACTTTATAGCGTCTATCTTGTCTCTTTCTGTCTGTTTCATACATTCGCACAAACTTAATATACCCTTTTTACTCTTTGGGTACAGGGTATAAAAATTGGAGAAAATTTTAAGTAATGAAATATTCTTAAGACCTCATTATACAGGTGAATACTACGGTTGCTCACATTAGGAATCTCTTTACCTCTTTAGGCAATTATAAATGGCAAAATATAAGCAGCTGCAACAAAGCTTAGCTTATTTGGCCTACCATTGACCGCAAACATACCAGATCACAACTGTTAAACTCTCTTAAAGCTCTTGCGAGACTAACAGCCGTCATAATGGGGCATTAGCCTGGGGAACGCGTGGCCAGATTAGGTATTCCTTATAACAGTTGTAAGGAAGAGGACACTTTAGAAATGTTAGAAAACTTTCTCTATAACACTTTCTCTGTGTGTGTCCTGCACTTAGATCGAATAGACTAAGACACTTTAGACATTGGCAGCTAGAATCACTGAGCGATCTCCAAACTATGATTCTTACTTAACTGTACTGGTTGGCATTGATCCTAAAGATTCTTCCACGTACAAAGGTTTCCCTAATTGTGAGGGAATTTGGTTTTTTCCCCTCAGTCACCTCTATATATTTATCATTACACGTTTAAATTTTAAACTTCAAATAAATATTTTAATCAAATATGTGGGATCACTAATTAACACATTCTAATTTTTAAAAAATAACAAAAAGTCTCGCATCATAGACTTCACTTCTATACAATTAATGCCTAACTTTAAACTTTAATTAAATTTATTTTATACTAAAAAGAGATACAACTTATAAATATAAACACACAAAAAATAAAATTAATGCACTTTCTCCACAAAAAAAAAAAAATAATAAAATAAATAAAAAAAAAAAAACAAACAAAAACTTGAAAATAACATCTAATAAAATTTTCATCATAATTAAAACTGGTTTTAAATGTCGTTTATAAAAATTTGAAGAAAAAAAATATATACAAGAAAACTATGCGTGCAGCATGATTAAAGTATCTTAAAGATACTTCGTTGAAAATGTAGCTAAAATAAACGAAAAATCAAAAGTTTGTAGGTGTATTTTTCTATTAGCATAAACAAAAAATGATTTCTGAATGTATGTAGTGAAAGATACAACATGAAAACTAAAGATACATTTAAAGAATGCTTATCACGTTCATTGAACTAGTTTAACGGCGTAAGAACTGGCTTCAACGATCTACCGAGAAAACTCATTTAATTTCTAAGAAACTCTTGCGTATTTCATAAACATAAATTGAATGATATCAACTTTTCATGTATTCAGTATCTAAGGCAAGCAGTAAGCTGATGAGTCATGAGTCTAGTTTACGCGCTGATGACAGCTCATGCAATTGGTACGCGTAATTTGTATCTCTTTTTTATTTTTTATTTATATTAATTATTATTTATTTAATTGTTTTTTTTTTTTTTTGAGTTTTTTTGTCGTGTGCTGCTCTTTTTTTTTTAAATATTTTTTTTTTAACAAAAACAAATACTTTTGCGGTTTATAGCTGAAGTCATTGTCTTTGGGCTACTACGAATGATAATGATGAAGTGGCTGTAAGTATCTCTTGGCGCATGCTTTGTCATCTCAGTTTAAAAAAAAATCAAGACGTTCTATAGGTATGAATCATCAGTGAAAAGAGTATGGGAAGTGTGTCTCAGCTGGTTTTTAAACCTTTTTTTTTTGTCTGATCTGATGAATAACTGTTAACGTGTTTTGGTTTTGTTTAAATTTACAACTGTTTTGATTTGGTTTTTTATTTTTATGGTTTGGGATGGCTTTGTTTTTGAGACTTTTGTGAATGATAAAATTAATGGATGCAGAACACTTGTTCCGTTGTTGCGTCATTGAAGGAAGTTTATTTATATTATAAAATAAGACAGTCTGGCAGCTAATTATACAAACTTCATGCATTCTTCTGATTATTTTTGTAGTTTATAAAGCAAATGTAACGAATTGTTATATCTCATTAAGCAATTCTTTTCGCTTAATCAATTTATACAGTTTCCGGTTAACATGTTGATTAAAAAAAAAAAAATAGAATAATAATGTCAGTAGTTCAATTGATACTTTGATACATCACTGTCAAGAACTACATACAGTATACATGGAAAGTATCTACACTCTTTGAATCTTTATTTAATTTCTGCAATAAATAATTAACTTCAATTGATTGGGTTAGATCAGGGTTAAGTGTGTCACTAGCAAAGAAAAAAATAATAACAAAAAAAATTAATAGAATGCTGTGAATTGTGTGTTATTGAAATAGCAAAAGTGCAAGTAGTGAAGTATTTTTTTAACTTTTAATAGCAAAAAAATATACAAAGATTTTACATTATAAGAGTTTAATCTCTCGAATTAATTTTTTCAGTTCTCTTATACGAGAGTATTGTCAAAAATAATAGAAAAGCAGAAGATACATTTACAACATATTTTGAATTAGTTAAACGAGTTTTATCAGATTTTCTGTAGATTTTACTAGTCTCCTAGAGGAATCACTGTAGGCTAACTGCTATCTTTTTTGATATCACTAAGATCCCAATTAATCTAAAAATTGAAAACTAAGAATTTCAAAAACGGTTGTGACAATTTTATTTTAATTTAATTTTTGCTTCAATTTAACAAAAAACAGACTCTTGAGATAATACCTATAAAATACAATAATTTATCTGTTTTTGTAATAAAAATAGTTATGGTAATATAAGAAAAAAAGCAAGGAAAAACTTTAATTTCGGTAGAACCGGAACTCATACACGAAACTTCAATTGCTTGTCATCAGTGGTGTAGTTAGTATTTTGTAAGGATTGTGTGTACAGGACCATGTTCCGATATAACCCATCCTTTTGGGCTTCATAGAAGAAGTAAATGTGTCAAATTTTAAGGTCAAATACAGATATAACAATAATTTTTTAGAAATCCCAAAAAGTGAAAGGTAAATTTCTGTGCGTCAATTATATAAATTATAAATCTAAACGCGAAAATGGTTAAAATTGTATGGGGCTATATGCTATAGTATAACAGTCCAATCTTATTCAAAATGAAACTGAAGACATGAGTTGTAAGTCATGGGCTAAGGATGAATTTCACGATGGATTTGGTCATGTTAGTATGACTCAAAAACTCAAACTATAGCTAAAAATGGGCGCGGCCCCTTAATTCTTAATTTATTTCTTAATTAATAGTTTAAAACTTCATTTCAATATTTTCCAAACTTTCTAAGTTAAACGCATCGCAACAGACAGACGGACATGGCTATTTCTATTCATCTCATTGAGCTGTTCAAGAATATATATTTATATACTTTATTCGGTCTCTGATGCCTCCTTTTAGACAAACTGAATGTACCCGTTTACATTATGTGTAAAAATTCGTTTTTTCATATTAAATATCGAAAATGAGCGGTAAGCTAGTATTGAAGCTAGTCTAAAAATTAGCGTGGCACTTAAGTTTCAATATGTAGAATGCCTAGGTCTGAGAAAAGTTTAAGTTTCGAACGAATGAAACGCATAAGTACAAAACAGCTCGGCTCATCGTGCTGATCAAGAATATACATATCAACTTAATGGGGTCTACGATGTCTTCTTTAATGCGTCATAAACTGTGCAAACAAACACCCGTTCACACTGTGAGAGGCGGGTAAAAAAAAAAAAATAATGCAATAAAAATTTACAACAATGATAAAACTTTTGAAACAGTTTTATTATTTTTCTGCTTCAAGATATTAACTTATTTACTTTCGCAAAATTTTATATGTCATTCTAAAGCAAATTTATGATTAAATACAATTGTATTGTGAAACATATATTTCCATTGCAATTTCAGCGAATTTGTGTCATTATTTACTTCATGTATTTTTTTTTTTCTTTACTTTTTTTTTCAAATAATTTAGTGATTCACATTTAAAATGAATTAAAACGTTTGGGTTGCTTTTGAAAAAAAAAATACTAAGAATGAAAAGAGGTTTACTTTTAAAAATAATAACACAGCCCTGGAAATTTCCATTTTTCGGATGCGAATAAAATGGGACCTAGTGTTTCCGAAGGGAATTTTCGTGCTGAACACGAATCTGTCAGGGTTTCAAAAAAAAGGCGGTTGAAAACCCTAAAAATAGCGTTTTTGGCCATTTTTAAAAAAATGTAGAGTAGAACCCTGACGTGCTACGATCTCCGTTATTGTCTGTAATTGAAGGTTGAACTTTGCTCTTTGAAATGAGCCCTATCCCAAATTATTCGCAGGCACCCTTAGAGTAGGGGTCCACTTATGTTAAGGGGATTGGAAAAAAAAGGACAAAGTAACTTATTTACACCCAAAGTTAAGAAATACTGGAAGAACCAGTGCTCCTAGGGGTATTCAATGTCGTTAATTACAAATCTGCAGATTTCAAAAATTCAAAATTGCGGATCTAATATGGCGTACGAAAATGTAAAAAAATTTATCAGATTTACTTAAAACTTGATATTCGGGGGTCTTTGATGATGCCATTGATCAAATTTTCATGGAGGTACTTTTTGAGAGAGTCGTTCATTTTACATAACTGTGACTTGGCCACTATTTATTATTCAGTTTATGGCGTAAATCAGTTCGATATATATTTCTCAATTGCACAATTTTTTTTTCATTGTTTTCGCATAAATCATTTTCCAAAAATAAATTCACAAAATTTATACAAAAATTGCATTACACAATACATTGTAGGTACTAGGCTACCAACAGCTCAATATTCATTCAATATACAAAATGTTATTATTTTTTCTTCAATATTTAATTTAGCAACTAATTTCCGCAAATAATTTGAATGGACAGCATTTTATATACACTCAAAAGCAGCTGTTTCTAGCTAAAAATGTATTCTTTGTTTTTACAAAATTTTCTGCAGCTATTCTCGGTTTTGTTTATAATTTTAAAATTAAAACAATGGATTTTTTTCCTTTAATTTTTTTTTTTAATATAGACGCTTCTAATTTATAGACTATTGCTCTCTATTTATTTATTTGTTTGTATATTTTTTTTTGTGGTGAACTTTAAAAGTGCTTAAGTAGCTAAAATAATTTTATAAAATATTTAAAAAAAAAAAAAAAAAAAAAATCAATGCCAAACGGAAGTTATTTATCACTTAATTTAAAGCTTCCAATTGCTTAAAAATTCTTAGCCGCAGTTTGCTGCTGGTAATTAATATGTTTTCACTTTAATAAAAAAAAATATTAAAATTTTTTTTTTTAAAATTCCACTCAAATTGCTACTTCATTTTCAAGACACTTGCATGCTACTCTTGTGAAAAAAAAATACAAGAAAAGAAAAAAAAAACATGTATGTAGCTACACATTCTATATCATATTTCACTAAAGTATCTCAGACTCTGCTTGTCCGTACATCTGCCCTGTCTATTTTCTGTTACAGATTCTTTTCAAAAACACTTGTTGCAGTTTATTAAAATAAATAAAAAAAAATAAAATACATATATAATAATTTTTCTTTTAACTGCTCGTAAAGTAGTTTATTTTATTTTGTCATAATTTGTTATATTTATTGATTAAATTTTTCTTTTATTAAATTTATATATAGTATTCGTGAACTTTTTGAACTTTGTTACTTTATTGTTGTCGTTAATCTTTAAACATCTTTTGAATTTTTTTTATTATAGTAACTCAGACTGTCTGTCTGTCCGTTGCATGCACAAAGAGTCGTTTAATCCATTGTATTGGCTTTAGTAAATAAGTCTTTAAAAAGAAAAGTTCTTTGGCACATTCACAGTTGTTTTTCTTTATGGCTTATCGCCTTCTTTTTAATAAATATTTCTTATTTTTATTATGCGAGAGTTTATATTGAATTCGTAAAAAAAATATGTTAATTATAGTTCGGAAATCTCATATTCAAATTATTTGTCATATTAGATTAGCTCATTCGTCTGTCCGTCTGTCCATATATCTGTTAGTATTTCAAAGATTAATCTAAAACTAGAACAAAAAAAAGTTTCTAAATTGTATCTTTTGTTCATAGAAATTTTTCATTTTAGTGTTCTAATTTAATGCTGCCTCGAAAGTTTCATATTTAAAATTTCTTTTGCCTTATTTAATATCTTTCATAGCGTTATGCTGTATATAGGAACAATTTCTTAAGAATTTATTAAGAATCATAAATGGTATAAATGTATATAGTATAACGGAGAGCGTATATGCGATTATATTTATATATAAACTACTTTGCTTCGTTGTTGCTGCTCTCGAGAATTCTTTCTAATTTATTACTTTATGAACATTTCGAATAAATTATTGTATATTTTTGAAGAATGATTTGATTAGTTTATAAGCAGAAATTAAAATGACAAAAATAGTCAGCTGTGATTGGAATTCTGACTATTTTTGAGTCTAGTATTTTAATGCCATGTATCCAAAAGGTATGTAACAGACAGATGAAGGCTATATAGACCCCATAATGGGGATTCGAACAAGCTGTGTCTGTCTGTCTGTATGTCCGTCCGTCTGTCCGACTGTCCTGCTGTCCGGTTTTTCTCTAGCATACAAATATACCCCATTTTTTAAGTTTTTGTATGAAAATCCAATACAATGAGGTATGCCAGTAAGATAGGACTTAACTTATGGTACATAAAGTTTGGTTTCAGGGTATCTTGCAGTCGAGCATACTCGTCTCCAGCGTTCTTTCTTGTTATACCCGTTACACAAAGTGTAAACGGGTATATTCAGTTTGTCCGAAAGTTTGCAACGCATTGAAGGAGACTTCGGAGACCCCATAAAGTATATATATTATTGATCAGCTCGATGAGACGAATCGATTTAGCCATGTCCGTCTGTCTGTTGCGATGGCTGTTACTGGGAAAGTTTTAAAGATATTGACCTGAAATTTTAAACTTAAGCTTTTTGTGCTTCTAGTTACTTTGTATACCAGAACCAAGGTGCCACGCCCATTTTCAGATATAGCCCCCATACAAAATTACCACTTTTTTCGACTTTTTGTATGAAAATACGTATTATTTATGATTATATTTAATGCAAATAGGGTAAGAACACTTTTTATGTCATCCAATGTCAAACCTAAGGCGCCACGCCCATTTTTATGTATAGTATCCATACAAACTTACCGCCCATTTTCGAGTTTTTATGTGAAAACATTTATTATTTCTGAATGAATTCAATTAAATTTGTTAAAATCAATTCCAATGTCCACCTAAGTGAACACTTTCGATATGGTAAGGATCGGGCAAATATAACATAAAGCCTCCATACAGATTTGACCAAATTCATCGTGAAATTTAATCTAAGCACCTGGTGAACATATAAACTATTAAAAGTGTTGTGTAACGGGTATTTCAGCTTCGGTTCCACCGAAGTTAACGTTTTTTCCTTGTTTTTTTTTGCTAATGTACAGCACAAGGAGCCTTTATAAGAATTTTGTTTATAAAAAACTTATTACCTGAACAACTAAAATATATATCTTGTTGGTTTGTTCAAGTTTACATTTCAATGTACGAGGTGTATTCAAACATTATCGCGAATTTTGAATTTTCGCGGGCTACGTATATTCGAATTTCGATTTTTTTGTGGCGCTATGTTGGTACTCATGTCTCTCACTTATGCCGACAAGCTCGGCCATTTTGAATGTTCACTTAATTGTTGACAGCTGCTTTGCTTGCACGTGTTTTGGATCGTCTTCGATTTTTACCTATTCAAAAAAATGGATCAAAGAACCTGTATCAAATTTTTTTTTTTCTGAATGGAATAAATGGAATAAAAATGTTGAAGAAGGCTTATGGGGACCGAGCTCTACCAAAGTCCACAACATTTGATTGGTATAAAATGTTGAAAGAAGGTTGCGAACGTGTTGAAGACGAAGAGCTCCCTGATCAACCATCGACCTCAACGGACGATGCTCACATCCAAAAAGTAAAAGAATAAGTGCTTTCACACCGTCGATATACTATGAGAGACATTGCTGATGAAATTGGCGTATCGAAAGGATCAATTAATACAATTTTGAAGGATGTTTTGGGCCTCAAACGTGTCAAGTGTCGGTTGGTACCAAAAATGATGATTTATTTTTAAAAACTGTACTGTTTTTTCGTGACTTTTTTGCCAAAAATCCAACCAATATCGTCCGCAACCACCGTATTCGCTTGATTTGACACCTTGTGACTTCTGGCTTTTCCCAAAACTCAAGAGATCACTCCGGGGAACGCGTTTCGAGTTGATTGAG
Source organism: Leucophenga varia (assembly GCA_018903435.1). Lineage (NCBI taxonomy): Eukaryota > Metazoa > Arthropoda > Insecta > Diptera > Drosophilidae > Leucophenga > Leucophenga varia. The sequence continues at coordinate 92,828 of JAEIFJ010000091.1, read as the reverse complement.
TAGATAAGTGCTGAATCGCCGAAGGCGCTGATGGCTATACCGGAAAGGGACTATTTGGCATGTTTCGAGGATTGGAAAAAACGTTGGCATAGTTGTATTTTATCGGGAGGGGATTACTTTAAAGGGGACAAAATAGATATTCATGAATAAATAAATAATTTAAAAAAAACACAAAATATGCGATACTATTTGAACACACCTCGTATAGCGAATTGGACGATACGTTTACGTTTTGACTCATTACTTTAGACTCTCCAATACTTTAATCTTTATCACCTTTTTTCTACATACAATTTTATCTAATCTTAACTTAATAAATTTTAAAAACTTTTATCGTTTTTATTTTTTCTCTCAAAATAATCATACCTCCAGTGCACAGGAAATAATAAAGTCTAGTCAAATAAATCCATACACATATAAAATTTATATATTTAAATGCATATATCAATCTATTCAAATCAATTCCAAATTTAACCAATTGTATTGAAATGTAGACAAACAATAAATAAATATATTAACCTTTACTAATTGAACTAATTAGCCACGTGTCTGTTACATAAACTAATTTTTATTTATGATGATTGCTATAATTTGAAGTTTATTATAAGTAGATTTTTTGGTTATATATTCGTATATGTATTCCTAGTATGCATATACATAGTATTGTAGCTAACTCGATTAGAGCGCTTTGCAGATTAGCGCAATTTCGTTGATTTTCTTTTATTTTTTTTAATTTTTTTATTATTGCTCTGCATACCTTATCTAATCAGTTTAATAAATATTCACGTAACCGAGAAATCATAAAAAAAAAAAAATTTTTTTTTGCACTTTATATTATTTTTTTTATGCAAACAGATTGTATAGATACATATTGAATTTGTAGATACATAGATACTTTTGCTTTTATGTATATATTTTTAAGTATTTTGCTTTACACTTTTTATTTTTCGCACTTTAGCTACTACATAGTTCCATTGACTGACTGACTGGCTGTTTTATTTGTTTAGATTATGAATATTTATATACATTTTGCAAAGCGGTAACGGCATGTATCTTTTATGTGTAAAAAGTATAAAATTTGTATCTGGGGCAAAATTTCTATTCAAGATGTCTGCGATTTTTTGATACTAAATTGTATTTTGAAGAATTTTTTTGTGTAATTAGTAGTAATGAGTTAGATTTGGTGTTGATTTAATGAAGTAGAATCTAAATAAAGTATCTAGATACAGTATCTTTTTGCAAAGAAAACTATTCTTAACTTTTATTAAATAATTAATGTTCATTAAAGCAACTATTAAGAAAAACGCTACATTATAAACATATCTATCTGTTCGTCCATCCCTTACTTGACTTATCGGACATATCAGTCTGTCCGCATAAGTTTCAGATAACTTAAAAAAAAAAAAACTTACAAAATACTAAGCTCCACTTCATATTTATTTAGTCAATTGCGAAACTTTTTTAAACACTTACTCACATCTATTTAACATCTATCTTATCTGCAAAGCAAATCTTATCGCAAACATCTATGTATGTATGTATCTTTGATTATGTAATACGCAATTTCGCGCTCTACACAGAAATAAACTCTAAAATAAAGCGTTAACAAATCAATAAAATATAATAATTTTACAACGTTAAAACATTCTAAATGCTAAAAAATTCATCGCATTCGTTAAACGTCGTATTTGAGCAGCAATCTATACTTGGAAAACCTTTTATATCAACAAAAATAGCAGCATTAAATAAAAAAAAAAATATATATATATATAAATAAAATTTTATGGCGAAACAATTGCAGCATTTATTGTTGGTTTACATTTGACTTTTATTATTTTATTATTATTATTATTTTTTTTTTGTATCTATTTAGCATTAAAAACTGCTTAAAATTCCATGCTATGCGCAATAGTTTGACGTGAATTTTGTATTAATTATTTGAAAATATGCCGGCTTATATTATTTTTATTTTTGTAAATATAAAAATTTTTGTTACAGGAAACTCAATGCTTTAAATTGATTCTAATAGTTTTTCTTTTTTTTTTTTTTTTTGGACAACCAAACAGTTATTTAAAGTTGGCTAATTGTGTATATAGATACTAAATAAAAAAAATATTGATGATGTTTTAGCTTAAATAATAAAAAAAAAAAAAAAACACCTAAAACAAATAAAATAACATTAAGTAAGTAGAATCTCGAACAGTTAACAGCCAAACCCACTAATAATAACAACAAAAACAATAGAATTAACAACAACAACGTCAATACACTTGGTTAATACAATAACAAGTAGCTATGTGCGTGTGTGTGTGTATATATGTATGTAAGATATAAACACAGATACAAGATACAAATATAAGCAGACACAGACAGACGCAAGGTCAACTTGCTATTAAAAATGAGTGAAAATATTAGTTGTTTTTTTTGAATATATACGAAGCTTTAATACACTTTAAAATTTTTAATGGTTAGTGGTGATATAGTAATATATGTTAACAAAACAAATAAAAAACTATAAAAAGGGTTTAATAATCTGAACAGAGAGCCAAGATACAACAGAAATCAAATGTTTCACAAGCTGCCATAGGCACTGAAAAAAAGTACTCGGTCCCAAAATAAAATTCGTGAAATTTAAATATTTAAGGGAAAAAATGCAACAATTATTGAACTGTTGATTTCTAGGCATTCAATCTTTAATGATTTGAGCCTATATGTCCATAATCTGCTTGTTTCCCAGAAACTAAATCTTTTTGTAACCTAACAAAGTTTTTTTTTTTACAGAATATCTATCGAAAGAGGCATAATGGCTTGTAGTATTGATTCTTCACAGAAGAGAGAAATTCGATAATCTTTTAGGTCTATAAGCTAATTTAGATAGCTTAACATATATACCTAAAATATTATATTATCGAATAAGAATATTTCTCTCATTTAAAATCTTAAGGACTTTCAAAAGTAACACACTAGAGCAATTTAATAAGCCATCCATATGAATGGAAAATAAATTTTAATGGTTGAGTTAGGCTCCCGAACTGATACTCTATTTTTAATTTATGAAGAATGCAAAAATTTTGACTGCAACGAACGCCTATTTCAAAGACTTTGAAAAAACCTATTATTTTAAAAGATCGACAAAGTTTGAAACTGTTTCCTTTAGAATTTTTGTGTCAGCTTAACAACCTATGATAAACATTTGATACACCAGTACACATTAAAGAGTAAATAAAAGAAACGACTGGACCTGTGATCGACCTTTCCAAAGAAGTGAAGGGTGTTTCTAATTTATTTTAAATTGTGTGTTGTGCTGGCATTGCTGTTGAATAGATGCATCAGCTTATGCTTCATTGAAATCTTTTAATTACTCCCGCTTGCACTGTGTGCTCTATATTTGATCCGGGTGATATTTATATGTTTTCATCATTGGAAAAAGTGAAATATACATAATATAGGAGTTAATATAGAAGACGACTTTAAAGCAAATTTGCTCAAATCCGTTTTCATGGCTTATCTAGTTTCTCTAATCTATATATAGTACATAAAATAAAGTGTACATTTTGATTGTCACTCCATATCTCGAGAACGGCTCGACCGATTGTCATTAAATTGCTGGGGAAGGTGCAGGGAGTAGTGATGATGGTTAGTTTATTTTGAAGTTTTGACCTAATGGGGCCTTGAAACCAAAAAAGCTCTATCTTTGGATTGATTTGAGACGTAGAGAGCATTCGAAAGAGGGCTCATTTAAAAAATGGTTATTTTAGGCATGTTCAAGGGATTTCCGAAATTTGGACCTGGGACCCATAGGTGGACCCAAAATAGATTTCTTGGCCAATTTTGTTGTTTTTTAAATTTCAGGTTAGCACTAGGGCGGGATTTTGGGAAATTTTGACCCCGGGCCTAACGTGAGCCTTGAAATTAAAAAATCTATATCTTTGGATTGAATAGACGTAAAGACTTGAAACGGGGCGCATTTAGAAAGATGGTGATTTTAGGTGTGTTTAAGGGTTGTCGAATTGGACCTGGTTTCAAAAATTTGGACCCAATATATTTTTTGACCAATTTTTTAGAGTATTTTAAATAGCATTCGTTTTTTTTTTTTTTTTTTTTGTTTCTAACAAATAGAAGCAAAATAAAATTGTCAAACAATTTGTTTTTTTTTTTTTTTAAAAAAAAAAAACACGAGCAAAGCTGCCAAGGAAAAAAAAAAGTACATGCTAGTTTTAAATATCCATAAATAATTGTTTATATATTGTAGATATCCAAAAAATATGAAATACGTATATTCTTGTTACCAACTTCTTTATAAATTCACTAAACCCATTTCAAACCAACGCTGTGTAGCGTATTGGCAAGTATTAAAATAAAAAAAAATCTTATTGACTTTAAGTGTGTGAGTGTTTGTTGTTTTTGTAATTAATTTTTGCGTTCTCGCTATAATTTTTTTATTATTATTATTTTTTTTTTTACTTTATTTTGTTTTTACTCACTCACACACACTTACGCTCTCACTCTAACGCTCTTATTAATGCATTACTCAATACACTTTTTTTTATATTCAAAATAATGCAATCATGTGCGAATTTTTTACTTCGATTATTATTTTTATTTTTAATTAATAATTTTTTTTTCTTTGCTGCATATGAATAATAATAATAAAAGGCTCGATAAAGCAGACACGTACTTTTTTATATTTTTAATTTTCTTATTTTTTTTTCCTTTTTTTTTAGTGCAAAAAAAAACAATTTTGCTTTTGTTTGAAACACGTTCACAAATGACAACGACACTCGAAAGCCAATAAACACGTCGTAATAGCTGAGTGAGTTTTTTTTTTTTTTTTTTATCAAAAATCGAATTGAATGATCAACAACACAACAAACTCGAAACTAAAATCATACAAAAATATATGAAATATATTTTAAAACTGCTTAAACGTAGCTAAACCGTACCGATCGCTCTCACAGTCAATAAGAAACTGATTTGTTGGTTTGCTTTGAAAACTAGTTACGCGGCTGGCGTCATGCAATACGAAAAAAAAAAAATAAAAAAACACTTGTCCAAGTGAGTGCAAAAGAGAAAGAACGAAAGCAAAGATTAAGTAAGAGTATTTTGTATTTTGTGAGATTAAAAAAAAAAGAGTTGTGTGTTGTGGGTGCGTTATGAATTTTTTAATTTATGCTCACTTTTGTATCTTGTATCTGAAGAATCAACTTTTTTGTATTTTTTTTTTTTGCGCTGCGTTACATGCTTTCTTAGTCATTCTCTCTCGCGCTCTCTCGTTTTGCAAAGTAAATTTTTATTATCTTATAAACAAGAAAAGTATTGTACGTCTTTAGCTACTGATTAGCAATATTTTGTTTTTGTATTAGATAAAGTATCTTTTAGTACTTTGAGTATAAAAAAGGAAAAAAAAATACAACGAAAAATTTGTTTAATGCAAATAAATAAGGGTTTATGTGCAAGATAAACTGATATTAATTATTTTACACTGCATTCAAGTGAATGAGACTTTCATAAGTTAATGCAACTCTTATAAAATATATCTTTAAGACTGTACGAACCATTGACTCGATATTTGGTAAACACTTTATACTATATGCATGCAATTTTTTTTATATATGTTTAATGATAATATTGTGCGACACTCAAAATAGCTGGAAAGTATTACAGTGATGGTTGCAGCTCTGGTCGAGTAAATCCAAATTGCATACTTGGAATAAGTAAATAAATGAATTTTTATCTTTTTCAGTCAATTACCGATTTTTATACCCGCCACAGCTTATCGGATAGTTTGTAACGCTTAAAAGAAGGCATCGGAGACTCCATAAAGTATAAATATATATTATTGATCAGATCGACGAGACAAATCGATTTAGCCAGGTCCGTCTGTCTGTCCATTTGTCTGCTGCGATGCGTTTTACTCAGAATGTTTTTAAGATATTAACCGAAATATATGAGTAGTATATAGTCCTATACAGACTTACCTCTCATTTTCTGATATTTTCAATAAAATTTTTATTATAAGCGGTGACACCGAAAACACTTCCACTACAGTTTTGAGTTTAACTTTTTAAATAGAATTGTAAGGTTTTATTTTCAATTTGGAGGGTCGCAAATTTGAATTTTTTGTATAGAAATAAAAAATATTTAAAAAAAAATGACTACCCTATGGAATCAATGAAAACTCTTAAAGTATCGGTGTAATGGTTTAATTTTTCGAGTATTTGCACACAAAACACTTACACCAAAACTCTGAGATTTCGATGTCAAACTAATCGCGGCTTTCTCAGACATAGAAAAAAAGTCCCGTCCAATGTGACTAACGCTGAACGAGAGCAAGACGAAGTATTTGGTATCCACACGCACACCATCTACACGACGTAGACGGTCTATGAGGACAGAAAACTTCAGCTTTAAGGCTGTAGGAAGCTTCGACTACCTGGGCACAGATGTAAACAGCGACAACAACACCAGTCAGGAAATCAAACGAAGAATCACTCTTGCTAACCGTAGCTATTTTGATCTCGGTAAGCAAATGCGAAGTAGAGTTCTGTCCAGAGAAACAAAAATTAAACTCAACAAGACGCTGATAATGCCTGTCCTGATGTATGGCTCAGAAGCATAGGTCATGTCTGAATCGGATAGGTCAGCGCTAGGCGTGTTTGAGAGGAAGATCCTTCGGATAATCTTTGGTCCAGTTAGCGTGGGAAATGACATCCGTATACGCACGATAGATGAGTTATACGAGCTATATACTAATATTGACATAGTCAGGAAATCGTTTACGACCCCCAAAACCACCTCGTCCGCACGGGCCTGCTGGTAATTGTAGCACTAGATTGCAACCGCTAGTGCGTAGCCTTATATGCTGCCAAGGCCAACAATCGGCATTAGCGCAACTTATATACATATAAACAGAGCAAAAAGCATTCTGCAACTAAGCAGGGCTATACTAAGGATAGTTACAGGAATACTAGAATACAAACAGGTTACTGTATGCAGAAGGGTCACCAAAGCTTCATAAAGACTATCTTGATTTTGTAAAAGATTACATCCAGACTATGCTGTCACTTGTTGTGCTTGCAGCTGGTGCATTTAAATGATTCACCTTTGGCATGTTTAGTTTTGTTGATAAATACTTATCCAAATACATTTCTAGACAATTAATCAGCGTTTGCTGCCTTATTTGTAGCTTGTTGCACTTTAAACTTTGACAAAAGCTAAGGCACAATGCAAAATTAATATGTCGCAAATGTTTCGTTGCTGGAACTAATCACTTAACTCTCATGAGAGATCTGGGATCCGTGCCATTTAGACCCAAACTATTTTTGTTGGAGATCCCCACTTTTTTAGTACAAAAACCAAGGGGTCTCAAAATATTATAAACCCGTTAGATTCTCTCTTCCTTCCAGCCATCTGAAAACTTAAACTTGAAAAAGATCATGAGCTACGTATGTTAGCTAGCGAGTATAACGAAATTTCCTGAAAAGTTCTTAAAATATAGGTCGGTGGTACATGCTTATACATATATTCGGAAATATCACTTAATTAGAGCATTCCTGACCAATTGATCTCTGATTGATGTAGGAAATACAATGCGTGGTTTTCGTGCATTCTGGTTCTTCATTTATTTTTAAAAATATTTTTTAAAAAATAGTAAAAGCTGTTTTAATTTTTTATACCATTTTTATGGTAAATGTTGCATACCTGAACAAGTCTGTTTTTAAAATATTTGTCATATTTTGAATTTTTAGTAATATTTCTTTTTAAATGGTTTCTAGGCGTACGATCAGCTGTAATTATATATCTATATTAAAACAACTGTTTTTATAATAATAATCTATGTCCGAAGAGAAAAGGGCATATTAAGTTTGTAAAATGTTTAAAAGAGGCATAAGGTGGCAGATAGTATATACAATATATTCTCGGAGAGAATTGATGGGCGAGTCGATATAGATATGTCTGTCTGTCTTTCCCAAGTCTTCAAGTGATCACATACAAACGGGTTTTCTCTAGTCCCATTTGAGGAGTACTCCTCATACAAACATACCCCAAATATATTTTCATGAATACTTCTTTGTTATGTAATCTTTAAACTCAACATTTAGTATGGATTATGCCTATAATAGTTCATATACAAATTTAATCCAATTTTTAAATTTTTTGCATAAAAACCAATTTCAATAAAGTTAGGTATATAAAAATTTGGTACAGGGTTTCTTAGAGTCAAGTACAATCTATCTTTCTTGTAAATAAAAATAAAAATAAAACTAAGAAAACAGTCATCTTTAATTTGTCACGATTCGTCTGATTTCATTTAATTCCTGTGATATTCAATGACGTATTTGCAATTCATATCTAACTGTGCTGCTGCCGCTGTTCAATAATTATAATTATTAATTATAAATATACGATTTAACTTTATTTTCGCGGTTAATATTACGTTTCATTGATTACTGCTCTGGAAAATCCGTATATGGAAAAATATATATTTAGAACATTTATCTTATTTTGGAAAAACTTTTTTTTTTTTTTGTTCTTTGATTATATTAATCATTTAACAAAAGAACTTAGTTCGATTTATTCGTTTGATATGTATTGAAATTCCAGTCGGATTACGATCCAAACCATTCAACACAACTTGGGATAGAATAGGTTTAAGAGCGTGATGTAAGTGATAAAGTTAATTTCTAGAACTCAATCCTTTCGAAAATCTCTGAATCTCGGACTTTTAAAGATGGTTTGCAAAAACAAAGAGCAGGTATGGGAAAGTGTCGTTTTATATAAAATCCAATGGTTGTTCTGCTAATACTGCCAAGTGTTGCCATCATTCATTATTCTAATTGCGCATTTCTAATTCAACATATCCAAGTTTCTGGGATTACATTAAATAATTACTCGAAATTTGAAATAGGAATGGTGATAACCCATAAATCAATCAATTTCTTCGTAAAGACCCAGAACAATAAGCTACAAAATTCCTTGGGAGTTACTGTTCATAATTTTACTGGTGATTCAATAAAGTTTTAAGGTTTGGATACACCAACATAATCAAAAATTTTTATAATAATATATTATTTAGGAACTTTTAAAGAACAACCGGAAGAGAGATTCCGTAAACATTTTTTAAACCGTATCATGAAAATTACATTGTACTCGGAAGTTATATACATCCTCGTAACATCAATATTAAGAGAGGGTGTTCATAAATCAAGTGATCGATGTTTTTTTTCGAATTCTCCCACCCTCTACGTTATTTTTAAATCTGTACAAATTTTTACTAGCATTGTTTTACGAACGTGACAATTGCCTTAAATTATATTGACTGCAAGCCAGAATATATTTCAAATTGACTTTAGCAAATATCTAAGCTTTTTCTATTTTTTAAACGTTACCAAAAGCCTTCTTCTAAGTAAAGTTACCCAAGTGACTTTCACAGATTTTTACGAAACTATGCTTATTTGACTGAGCTAGGAAAAAAATTGAAATGTATTTTTTATATCGGCAAAGGGATCCAAATTAAGGGTTGAAAACAACTTTTGAGGGTGTGGGGGAGGGTCAAAAAAACATTTTTAAAACTTCTTAAATAATTGCTTAAAATTTATTACTCGGGCGGTTTCGGTGGTCCACTGAATCCAAATTCCATGGCAGAATTATCAATTCCAAAATGGCGGATGCTATATGGCGACGTAGAACACCCACAAAAATAGTCCTAAAGTGCATCCAAAATAAACGCCATGGTCTTGGTGGCCAACTTGTCCCCCAAAAATTTCTTGAGAAGTCAAAATTGTTCTCCGAACATAAAGGGGTTTTCATAACCTTTCAAAAAAAAAACGCGCCATAAGCATCGCGAATGCAAATAACGAGCGGCATGCTAGCGCCATCTTCGTTGAAACCACATGTCAACTAATGGACCAAAAGTTCAGTTCTTCCATTTTGGCAACAAAGTTTGTTAGCATCGAACGATAATCCGCCATTCACCGTAACGTTGCGTCCAACAGCATCTTTGAAAAAACGGTCCAATGATTCCACCAGCGTACAAACCACACCAAACAGTGCATTTTCCGGGATGCATGGGCAGTTCTTGAACAGCTCGCTCTTTACTCTAAATGCGGCAATTTTGCTTATTTACAAAGCCATCCAACAGAAATGAGCCTCATCGCTGAACAAAATTTGTAAAAAAGCGGATTTTATTTCGACCGAACCATTCGATTTTGGTAATAAAATTCAAATGATTTGCAAGCGTTGCTCGTTAGTAAGTCTATTCAGTTATAACTGTCAAGTATACCGAGCATCTTACTCTATGTTGACAACGGGTCTAAAAAAGAATCCCCGCGTTAACTGTCAAATACTAATGCATACCACTCCTAACCCTCAAAAAACATCACCCGTTACAAAGATCCAAACTTTTAAAACTTCTTATATTTGCGAAATTTTATACTCGGGCGTTTCAGGGCACGATTTAAATTTATTTTTATTTCATATTATATTTGTATAAACTAAGTAAATAAACGTAAAATATTTAATTTTTTACGCTTTACTTGAGAGAATGCGATAAGATTTAAAAAAAAATGCAAAAAAAAGAAAAAAAATTACAGAATTTAATAAACAATTGCGACAGTTTTTTTTTTTTTTTTTTTTTTTGCTTTACATTAAAGAGCAAATGCAAATGGAAGAGTTTTTTTTTTATACAAATAAATAATTATTTTTACTAGATAAGAGGTCAATTTTGTGACGCAATTAATAAAACTCGTGACGACGCATGTGGTTTCATATAAAGTGCGCTCTTACGCAAGCTCAAATTCAGTTTGACACAATCTTTAAAAAAAAGTCATAACCTTAGAATTATTTTAGTGTAAGAACTTGCCGCCCACAAAACATATGAAAAGCGAAAAAAAAAAAATTGCCAGTCATTTGATGTAATTAACCCGTTAAAAATATATTTTTCTGTGTGTGGATAACTACCATGTACATATGTAAGTGTCTAAGAGGGTCAGTCGGATGTAATTGAATTAGCCATATAAACTGTAAAAATTGCTGTTTGTAGGGTATTGTCGAGGGGTGAAAGGGTATATTTAATATGAGATTATCTACCAAAAGTAGCTATCTCTCCAAATATGGTACAAAACCACATTTGAAGCCCTAATCTAATAAAATATAGTAATCGATTAAAAAAAAATCAAACGAAATAATTTAATAGGAAAAAAAATGTTGTGTCTAAGCGTAATTTTATTTAGCCTTAGACACAACATATTAAAAATTACTTTTGTAATATTTTATTGAAAAATTTATTTCATATAAGGGTATTTGATAGTCGACCATACTTGACTGTAGCGTTCAATCTTTTTTTTTTTCATAGCTACTTATGTTCAACCCGCTTTGGCTTAATTACAGCATTCCTGCTTAAATGTTCATAATTCCACTGTGAGTAGAGTTAATTAATTAAGTGTTGTAATAGTTAATTGCCATTGTACCCTATTAGTGTATAAATAATTTGTAAAAAATAAGTTTTTAACGAGTGACACTTGGTAAACATTAAAAAATAGAAACACAGCATTATAAGCGGTGCTCCATTGATGCTTTTTTCCAACAATTTCTTTTAAGCAGAATTTTTTTTTTTACAATCAAAGTGGTTATAGTCTTAGTAACTTCTTCAGAGAGAAAAATATTGAAAGTAAGCGAAATATAACTGCTAAAGCGATCAGTGTTGTAGACGATCATTATAGATTCGTTGATCACCGATCAACTGTGTTGTATCTTGCCAAATAGAGAGTCCTTGTTTTTTAGGCGTTTCAATTTGGGATTAAGCCGGGGCGTAGATATAAATAAAAAAAAGATTTAATGCTGAGACCAATGAACGCAATTAAAATTGACCCGAATCAAATTGTTTGATTTCGGTTCGGTTAGGCTCGGTGTACTTTGGCCTTCGACATTCGGATGAGTTATAATTCGGTTGAATTCGATTTGATGCTCAATTCTCTGAAATGTGCTCTATGGCACGACGGACCTTATAGGTAGAACTCAAAGAGTGCTGTTCAATAGTTGTTTGTCAAATTCAATTAATTTTTTTTTTAGCGTTCCCCAACGAATACAACTTAGACCATTACTTTTTGTAATTTTCATAAATGTACTTCCATTAGCGGTTGAACATTCTGTGTTTGTCTTATTCTTGTGAATCCCAGCGTAGTGTACTACAATCTGATTAAAACCCATTGCATACATGGTGTGCGGCCAATTTTCTTCAAATTTTTCCCAGATGAAAATGTATCATTTTTCATCGTAGAAAATCAATAATGGTGACTTACTCCATTATATAATTAAGAACTTGTTAGGGAATTTATTTTTTCTGACTTGGGTGTCCTAATGGACCCAAAATTAATCTTTAATGTTCACAACAACAACGGCGAATAAAGCAAGACGTGTTATATAGCGTTGGGCTAAAGAATTTGATGACCCGTATATCGCAACCCTTTTCGTATCGTATTGAGTCGGTACAAGAGCAAATTTCTTCTTTTTGCTTTTAGAAATCTTAATTGGGCATCTGATGTACATTTTCCGCCGTCTCTGATCGTTTTAAACGTACTGACCCTCAAACTCTACTTTCACGTCATTCTATGCTCTTGGTAGTCTTTCTTCATAAGGTTATCTGTGGCGATTTTGATTCTCCTTTTTTGCTTCAATCATTCCTTTTAGGTTGTCTCAGTGCACTACAAATTATGCTTGTCTTGACTCACTTCAATCTCTCTGTTCCATATATATAGTATTTTTGTAAAATACAAATATTTAGACCAGGAATTATGTCTGTGAGTAGCGACACAGCCGGATCAACCGGGCGACCTAACAAAAAATCCTCCCAACGGGTCTGGGTGGATGTATACTTTCCTCAATAAGTGTTTTAGTAGGTATTCTAAGTAAATTTTAATATTGGATTAGCTTTAACAACTTTTTTTTATTTTATGTATAAATATTCAAACGCAGCCAACTGTTTTCACATTGAACTATGCACATTTTCAAATGCAATTTATAAAAATCATTTTCCAATTGCAAAACGTACAAAAATAGCTAGAATAAAAAATGTAGAAAAATAATACATAATTCATAATATGAATTTCATACGATATAATATACGGAGTACCTACATATTTACATATACACTCGTCTACATGTGCACTCAAAAATTGCGATAAGATATAATTATGAGTGAAGTACAAAAATAGAGCGCTGCGAGACAAGTAGGCACTTGGAAAAGGCGAAAGTGAAGTGCATCTGGAATGAATGCGACAACAACAGCAACAACAACAACAACAACAACAACAACTAAAAACCACAACAACTGTCGCACCGGAAACGGGAAATGCATGCAATATTATCTGCACTTTGTCGATTATTTCTATGTGCAGCCACTGCGAACAGTCCTTGCATTTCTACCTAAAAAACATTGATTTCAGTTCTATTTAAATAACTTCTTTATTTTGTACATATTTGTGTGGAGTTGACAAATCAAAAAAAAAAAAAAAATAAAATTATGAATGCGTTTTACATTGCAATTGTGATAAATGTTTCAAATGCTATCTAAGGGGTTTCACTTTTGCCTTTTCAGAGTGCACACAGACACGCGTATTTACAAATAGAAGACACAAATATGTATCTACGGGTTAATTAAATGACCTTGAATAGATAGATAGGGGAATGCATACATACATATCTTGTGTAAGTTTGATATTATTTGATTTTCTGTTTTATTTTATTTTTTATTATTATTTTTTTTTTTTTATGCGGTGTAATGTTTTGATGAAAGGTTTGTTTTTATTTTTATTTTTTGTGTTAATTTAAAAAAAAAAAGAAACCCAAAAAAATAAAAAAAAATAAAAAATTATAAAAAATATGTAAATAAATAATTCCAATCGACCTAAAAGTGCTTAACACATTGTAGCGTATATTATAGTCGAGTATAGAACTGGGTAGAATTGGGTATAGGTTATGGTGCAACTATAGCAGGTGTGGTGTTCCACCTTTGTTTGCTTACATTATTTTAGCGTAGTAAACTTTGTTCTACATCTTTGTAGAAGCCCAGAGCGAGTTAAATATATTTCTTGTACTCTTTTCACCATAGTTTCACCAATATATGTAAGCAAAATAGAAAGAGACTATGGTGGAACTCTAGTCCAAGTATAAATTGCACCATGTGTCGTCTTGTAGTTGTCCTAAGTCGACAGCAGAGTTCTTTGTTTTTTTGCAGTTATATGGAATAGCACAGAAAGTACAAAAATATGCTCTCTCTTTTGCGCACTTATTAGTTACAGCATACGCTGTGAAGATTATGTAAGCAAAGAGAGTCGAAATACTACATCTGCATTATAAATAAGCTTTGCTGTGATTTAAATATTTTATACTGAATTCAAATTTTAAATTTTATTTATAACGAGCTGTGTTGAGTTTGGTAAGTTAGTTAAAGCAGTGTGCATCAAGCAGTGAACACTGCAATGGCAAACAAGCAGTTTTTAGTGCCAAGTTCAAAAGCAGTGCTCCGAACTAATGAATCCATAATGCCAAATGCAAAGCACTGGTAGCACTGTTTTCTGCCTATCTTAACGGTCAACAAGATTTAAAATTACATTCTTTCGATTTTACAAATATTATTTTAGTAGTTCAATTATGATTATGACAAAATGTTGTTGAGCAAGATATAACTAAAAAACGTTTCGCCATCAAAAATGTATACGCCAAATGTAGCAAAAGAAGTTTATGTTTTGAACATTTTAAAATAATTTAAAGTTTCTCCATACTTTTTTGCCAATCGTTCCAAACAAGAGTATACCATGGAACAGCGTAACGACAGGAATCGGATTAATATATGACGAAAGAGATAACGAAAGAACTAAACGTTTTTTTACACAAAAAAATAATACTAAAATAAAAACAAAAAAAATAAATTTTAAAAATATTAAACAAAAAAAAAATAAACTAAAAAAATAAAACTAAATTTTACTTAATAATAATAATTATAAACTAAATAAGTATTATTTAATAAAAATTTTAAACATTTTTTCGATTTGCATATCATTGATAAAAAAAACAAATATTCAAATTTGAATTTTTGCGCGCCAACGTTAACGAAAGCGATATGGCAACATCGATATGTCTGCATACTGCAACTCTTTAACTTCAATAGCACAGTATAATTCTCTCTTACTCTAACACACTGCACTTGTACCGCCTTCAAATAGACATTCACCACGAAATGAAAACATTATGCCACTCACATTTAAAGACAAAATTAATGCAAATGCAAAAATGTTTATGCCAAAATGCGCTGCGCAAAGGACAAAGGATATACGCGTTTGGAGCCAACAAGGAGCAGTAGCAATCGCGAACGCGGCTAATAGACAGTTCGAAGAAAGTAAAGTGTAGCATTTAAAAATCGAAAAAAACCTGCTCAGTGCTCTCCAGAATTTCGTTGCGTACGGTTTCGTTGTTGACGGCATACGTCGCTGCTTTTTGCTGAGCGCGCGCAAAATTGAAAAAAAAAAAAAAAAATACAAAAACAAAAACGTGCACAAAAATAATTGTTTGTGAAATTTACTACAAGCAAAGTAAATGTATTAAAGGAAACCTTATAAATTCTAAGTGTAAAGTGTATAAGCAATAATAAATTCCTGTTGTGACATCAAAAAAAAAAAAAACAGCAAAGAACGAAGAATGCAATAAAAAGTGTCGCAATGGATTAAGGGTGACTTACACTACGCTCTCGTGCGCCTGCTGTTATTAGTGTGTTTGTGTGTGTACGTGTGTGTCTGTGTGTTTAACATTCCTGACTGCATGTCCTTTTGACGCCAGCCGCAGGACTCTAGTCACAATTGCGCTGGCATGCAAAAAGTAAAGCAAAGAAATTCCGTTTTGCTGACTGCTTTGCCGCCGCCGACGTCGTCGCCACAAAACTAAGCGCAAAAAGAAAAAAAAAAAAAAAGAAAAACAAAAAAATAAAATAAGCGAAAAATCGATATTATTGTAGCTTGACTGTCGCCGTCATACTCTGTTCCAACTACAATTTCCAATTGGTACGCGTCTTATCAGTTCTATTTGTCCTGATTCAGGCGTCATTGTCCTTAAAGTCAGCTTATCGCGTGCTGCTAAAAATATTGTCGCAATAAAAAACCTACAAATAAAAAAAGAGAAATATTTACGTACGCGTGACACCTACTCTGGTTGGTCCCCCTACGATACACCTGTTCGTTCTACTACGCGGTGACTCATCGTTTGTAGCGCACTCCTTCGTAGTACATTGCCACCTTTTGACTACCTGACTGGCAGCAGCAGCAGCAGCCTGTTGGCCTCTTCTTGTTGTTGTTCAACGTTAGACGCGCGACTCATTTATTATTGATTCGCATATTTGAATTTAAAATTGTATGAGAAATATCGTAAATACATTTTTATTTTGATAGATCAAAGGACGACGCGTAAGTGGAAACGCACTTTAGTCCATTATAAACCAATTAAAAAGCAATCAAATTTCTTCTTCTTTTTTCTCATCATCAATATTTGCGCAAAAATGTTATTTATTCACGTGTAAAATAAAGCACTGACATATTTATAAGTGAATTATATATTTTTTTTGAATTGTGCTGCAAAATTTAATCAAATTATAAAGCTTTGATTAAAAATATTCAAAATGAAGACACGCTTGGTTTCGTTGAACTATCGTGGCAGCGCTTCGGTCGATCCACGCTATTCCGCTGCTATGTTGCCGTGGACCATCAATGATATACGCTCAACGGAGAGTTATACTAAGGTGAGTTTGGGCGCTCTAAATATGCTCTTAAAAAACGTTATATTTTGAGATATATTTTGAAAAATTCCGAAATAGCATGAAATTTAAGTCTACTTTTTAGCGAAATGAATCTCTAAAATTTGAACAAATATTCGTAACCGTTAATAAGGAAAAGAATAACATATTTTCAAACATTTTTTTTTTGTTTTTTAATAAATTTTGAAATAATTTATTCTGGGATGTGTAGCACCACTGATGGTTTCACATAGGGAATGTTTGTTGTATGATTCCGAGTATTTTGGGAGATGTGGGTTTTAGTCTTTAGCGGCTCAATATGAGTTTACAACATAAAACGTTTTTCTTTTTTTTTTTTAATGGTTTTTAAAAATGGATATCGAACTAATTTTCTTATATCAATTGCAAAAAGTTTAATATTTTACAAGATAATATTTAAACGATATTTTAATTGAGTGCGAAAATTAAAAAATGATTTTTAATTTTCAGTCGGCAGCCATTATGTCATATATTACATTTTTTGCCTTTTAAAATCGTAGTTCGTATCAGAAGTAAATTTTTTTATCCTGTTTTTTCTCATTTTTAAATATTAATAAATATTAAAATTGTATCAATAACGATCTATCTTTTTCGAAAGATAAATTTTTAAAGGAGTAAAAAAATGTATTCTTTATCAGTAAATTAAAAAAGAAAAAACGAGTAAGTTAAGATTTGAGCGGGTATATATGGATATATGTATGCTAATTTGATATAAAAAATCTCACTGGGGTTCTGAAGAGTCTAATTTTCAAGTTTGGTAGCTCTTTATTTTACATATAGTGTTCTAAATAATGTTTCTTACGAAAGATAGACAGCAGGATTCGCGCCTTAACCATGGCTACATCAACATAAAAAAGAAATTAAAGAAACTAGAATTTTCTGAAAAAATATTACGGAATCTTCAAATGGTTCAAAATTTCTGTGGTATAATTCTGATGAATTGAATAAAAAAATTCAAATATTCGTTTAATCTTATTTGAAATCGACAGATTATGAGCGACATTTTCGAAACTCTTTTTGACAAAATCTGAAGTATATAAATCTAGTTTAAAAGCTGGAGTCTCATGGACCTATTTCCGAGAACTTTCGGGCACCAAAATCCTTAAAAACGTTATCGATTCCATAAACAATTTTTTTTTGTTTTGACTTTTTAATTTATTACTAGAAATCTTGACAAAGTATAGCTTTATGACGCTACCATTGATAATCTCATGTTTTCTTTATAATCTCATGTTTTTTATAATCTCATGTTTTCTTTATAAATTATCTTAATATAAAAATTTTAAAAATATTAAAAAAAAATTGGTTTGTGGTTTGCTTATATGGTGCCACGCCCACCGTACATTTTTCTAATCCATTATACTTTTCTAGGTGTAATATCATGTATATCGAATTTCAATGCTCTTGTTCAATTATTTGCAAAATTAAGATGCATTTTTTGATGGCTCTTACGGGGCCACGCCCACCTATTATTTTTTTAACTTTGCAGGTCCCAGTAACATGTCTATCAAACTTTATTTCATTCAAATACTTGTCGATTCTATGGGGCCACGCCCAACGCCCATTTTTCTAAAACTACATATAAGTTGGACCAAAAATGTTTCGGAAAGATTAGATAAATTTACGATTGATTCTATGGAGGCCACGGCCACCACTCCGCTTAGTGGAATAAAAAAATCCCCAAACCCTAAATCGGACCTATAAGAATTGGTCAAGCCGTTTTGGAGGAGTATTGTTACAAACACTTTGACGCGATAATTTTATATATTAGATGTGCCAAATTTGCGCTATTTAGTTTGAAAATTTGTTGCCATTTAGAAGGGAGTTTCATAATTACTATCTTGACGAAGTCTGAGATAACTGCTTTTTACAAGCCTCTTCCAGCAAGAGCATTTGACTTGTTCTGATGGAAGAGAACTCGTTTCCTTATCCTGGCTGCTTCTGCTCAATCGCTAGCTTTAAGCAGTGTAGTTGCTGGTCCGAATTATGAGTTTAACCGTAAGGAATAATGGTAGATAATTCACTATATCGATGAAACTTTTTCTAACCAATTTCATTTTAGATTGTTTCGAAGAAGTTTTTCAAAATGAGACGAATTTTCTCATAACTGTCCGCCATATTTGCGACACTATATCTTGAAACTGGTAAAGCCAAACGCAAAACTGTCTAACAGTTTTTTTTTTCTTTCTACGTATAAAATTTTTTATTAAATGCATCATATGTATGTATTGCTAAAAAAAATTAAATGACTGTTTTCAAGCCGTCCGTCTCACATACTAAAAAAAACGTAACAAAAAACTTGAAAGTGCATCATACCATAAATCCTGCATATCAGTTGCTTATTTTTGCTTCATTACAATTTGTAATGGAGCAGAAATTTAATTTAATTAAATTGCATAAATTCAAATTAAAAAACTTTTCGATATATATTAAACGATTTCGTAATAATGACACAAACAAAAAACAATACAATTATATTTTATTTAAGAGTAAATACAAAAAAAAATGCAAACCACAAGATAATATTACTTTAAGAATAAACCAAACTGATTGGTTCAATCAAAGTCCCAAAGGCAGATAGCAGCTGTACGTGTCGAAATGCCAAAATTGTATACGAATGGAATAAGTATTGAATGCTGCAGCACGTAAAATGGTTTTATTTTAATAGGAGAAACGAGTAACATATGTTTAGTTTGACAGACTGGATAACAGGATATAGATAGAAAGGATATAAGTTGTAGAAAACTAATAAGTTTGTTGTTTGTGTGCTCTTGCTGCTGTCTATTCTATGAACACAATGATCTGGTAGCTACCAAATTTGTAGTTAAGGGGTATATATGCAGATTTAAAAAAAAAAAGACTTTATTTTGATAGCTTTTAGGTCAAGCTACGTGAATTAGATTTGCGGTTTTCAACTATTACTATACACCATGAGCCATTTTTTTCTTTATTAAAATTTGAAATTAATTACGCAGCTATACACCTGCTGCTGTTGCTGTTTTACGTGCACAAAAAATTTAGGCCAGTAAAAAAGGCAAAATAAAATTTAAACAAGCTTAAGCGTTAACTTTGCTAGAACCGAAGCTTATATACTTGTCGCAAACCATTTAAAGTGGTTAACTTTGTGCTCAGCATTTGAATTAAATTTTATCTTAAAATACTAATTTAAAATGTTCTTAAAAATTTAGAAATTTACGGTTCCATACCAAACAATTTTAAACACAAGATTTGGGTTGATATAAGAAAATTTTTTATCATACTTAAAGCCATTTCAAGTGTAAAAACGAATATTATGTTGCATATTTGTAGGGGCGACATACCTAAAAGTGGGCGTGGCACATTGATTTTAAAATACAAAGTAGACAGAACATAGAAAAGCTTAAGTTTAAAATTTCAACACAATATCTTTGAAACTTAATATAGGTTCTTTACAGGTTCAATGCCCTTCTTTAATGTGCGTTACAAACTTTCCCACTAACTGATAATACCTGTTTCACAGTATATGTTTGGACAGGTATAAAAAAAAGAATATACTGCGTCATAAATTCCTTTTTTTAACTAAAATATTTTCCATGTCAATGTTGGAATTTAATTATTCAAGCTAACACGTATTTTCCCCGACAAATGAATGACTGAGCGAATGAATGGTTGAAAGCACAACATGTCGTATACGTTATTTATTACGTAGCCGTCGTTATCGTTAGATGCCAAACCCCTTTTCTATGCGCACCCACAAACATACAAACTCATATAAAAAAAAAAAAAAAAAAATACAAGAAATAGCTAAAAGTATCCCTGTGCACATTTTATGTGCCTCTAATTGCTGGCTTTGCACAAATTAATTTTAAGCTTCGAATAATATTTACAACGTGAACTAAACTTAACTCAACTCAACTCAACAGACGAACTCAAACGGACAGTTAGACTGACTGACAGACTAGCGGACTACTGGGACACACACAGATACATTTCATACACCCATATGTATCTACACTTGTCGCACGTGCTATGTTAGTAGTAAATGGAATTTAGTCTATGTGTATGCGTTGCTACTAATTAGTTTTACTTGTTGTTGTATTTATAAATGTATGTCCTCTGGTTACCTTGGTTATTTACATGTAATATCTGTTGTTTCTATATATGCATACATACATACTATAAGTATGCTACAGTTAGCTTATGTAATTATATTTGGGTCTTTCAAATTTGTTTAGCATTGTCATCATTCTAACTATTTATAGAGCATTTGGAGCAGCAGACCGCAGTAGTTTAATATTAGAAAATCATTTTGCGTAGGCCACACAAAAGCTAATTAAATAATAAATTTATAGAGCGCATAATAATTACCTCTGATAAAAATTATTTATGATGCGTTAAATGAGATAAACTTGGCGTGTATATTTTTCGTTTATTTTTCTGTGTGTGTGTGCTGATCAATTTGATTGATAATATTTTCGTGGAAAATATTGCAATATTTGTATTGTTTTGTGTTAATTGATATAGATAAGCGTAAAGAATTTTTGTTACTATAGTAATTTGTATTGTATATTTGCATGCCTCATTAGTTTTTGGCAAATTCTACGAATTTCTTTTGATTGTGGGAATTCCTACGTGCAAAAGTATGGCGTAATATTTTTATTTAGATTATGTTAATATTGTTGCTTAAGTCAAACAATATCAGTTTTAAATATACTTTCGTTCTGTTTAATAAAGTGTTGCCATTTCAAAGAAAATTATATTAAGCTAGAGGCATAGAAGCAAGTTCCCCAGTTGGGTGGCTCGATTTTTACAAGTCTCTCCTGAGGTGAACTTTCAATAAGCAAATTCGTTCGACATGGACAGCATCAGGTTGATGTTTTAGATCCAAGCTCTCGTTGCTAAAGGCAAGCCATGATGAAACACAATTCCTTTACTATTGGCCGTTTCTGAAAAATTCCGCTACATCGATAGCAATTTAAGTGGTTTACCGTAACAGAGCAGAAATATTAGATAATTCACTGTTAAATTCTCAATCACACAGTTTAAGCCTTCTAGGACCGTCCATCCAGCGTTTATTAATGTTTGCGTCGGTTGACTGAGCTTCGACTACAACCGATTTTGTTTAAAGTTTTTATCACCCGTCACCCTCCGCTTTAACAATGACTTCATTCTGTGGCGATTCACAGAATGATTTTCTATCCATAAGGTTTTTTGGAACTCATTCATCGAGCTTCTTCCAGCGTTCAGAGCCAAACCCAAACACCTTTTTATGGAATGTTTAACTCCTTGACAATCGTCAATTCCCGATTTACATCAAATTAACGACATTTTGTCAGTTAGTCTTCCCAAACGTAATGCATCTTAATTATTGGGACTATAAACACTATTCTAATTTTCAGCCAACCGTCTTACGTTTTGGCGTATTTTCTGTTTGCTAGGTTTAAAAGAAAATAAATGTGCCCTTCATTGCTTGGATATAGCCTATTTAAGTGTTACCAGATTATATCTTACAACTCAAAAGTAAACTTTGACATTTTTTATACCCGTTACACATAGTGTAAACGCGTATATATTTAGTTTGTCCAAAAGTTTGTAACGCCCATTGAAGGAGTCATCGGAGACCCCCATAAAGATATATATTCTTGATCAGCTCGACGAGACGAATCGATTTAGCCATGTCCGTCTGTTTGTGTGTTGCAAATGCGTTTTTTCTCGGTGAAAGTATTTAAAGATATTGTCCTGAAACATTAAACTTAAGCTTTTGTGCTTCTAAGGCAGTTTGTATGTCAGAACCAAGGTGCCACGCCCATTTTTACATATAGCCCCCATACAAACCTACCACTTTTTTTTTCGATTTTTTGTATAAAAATAGTTCGTCAATTTATGGATATATTCACTCCAATATGGGTAAAATCACTTCTACTGTCATCCTAGGAATATGTTACCGATATGACAAGGATCGGGCCACTATAACATATAGACCCCATACAAACTCTCCTTCCATTTTTTTATTTTTTCAAGAAAATGATTAAAGTTTCGTTAGCGGGCAACGTTAACGTTTTTGCTCGTTTATACTGGGAACGTTTTGACATATGAATGCTTTTGTTTACATTTACTTTAAAAATTCATCTCGCTTAAATATTGAATTGAACCGTAAATGATTGAATGGGTTCACCAGAAAATTTTGATCAATGATCAGTGATTACTTTTGACTGAAAACTCTGATCAGCAATCATGATACATACTTTTGTGATCAAAACATAGTAAGACAAATCGTTTTAAATTTCCCGAATTAGACATCGGGAAATTTTTTCCCCTCAAATTGGTATGTCCTTAAGTGACTTCTATGTCAAATTTTGAAACCAAAGCGTCAGCAGCTAATGAAACACGCGTGTTTTCAGTCAAAAACAAAAAATATTTTTCGATTTTTACATAAATTCAACAATGAAGCTGCATTAAATTTTGTTTTAAAAATGGTTTTTCCGCTACCCAAACATTGGATATGTTAAAAAAAGCATTTGGTGATAATGTTTTGTCGAGAGGCAGTGTTTTTGATTGGTGCAAATTATTCAAAAAAGGCGGAGAACGCGTTGAAGACGATGAGCATTCCAGTTCCACGTCTACCGATGGAACCACGTCAACCAGATCGTTGTAAAGTTTCATTTTCCGTTTGAAAGGTTCGCAAATTTGAATTTTTGGATAGAAATAAAAAATACTAAAAAAATTGGCTACTCTATGGAATCAACACTTGAAGTATCGATGTAATGCTATAATTACACCAAATCTCTGAGATTTCGGTGTCCTTTATATTATATTTTTTAAGTTAATGTAATTTTGTAAAATTAATTGTTAAAATTTTTTACCATTGACGATCTTATGTCTTTCTAATTGGGTGCATTTAGTTTTTTTAAACAAAAGATGTACATATTTGCAATTACTGATTTAAATTAAACCGATTTATTATATTCACTAGAGAAAATTCTTGAACGAAGTCCCAACTTTGCATACAAAGATTCAAGGTGATCGATTTAAGGCAATGAAATATTATAAAATAGCGCCACTTGCTAGTTATTTTGGCAGAAAATCTTTGTTTGAAGAGTGCTTATGTACCTTCCCATCAATTCTCAGAGTTTGGTTCTTAAGCCTACTACTCCTCAGCCTGCTTCTTTGTCAGTGGAAAATTAGTCTGTATACCATTTTGAAATCTTTTTCAAATATCCAAGTATTCTTGTCAGATCATCATTTAGTAAAATGAAGAACATATTAAGCGGTGTGCTACTTCCAGTGCTGCGTTTCTAGACCCCACCCAGCTGCCCCATTATTTAATTTACAAACACACCTTTCCAACATTTTTATTTTCTTTTCAAGTTTCATTTTGTCGTTTATGCTTTGTTGCCCATTTTCCATGGCCTTAAGCTATAATTTCCTTTCATTTTTTTTCCAGTTCTCTTAGTTTTTATTTTTTCTAATGACAAATTCAAAGTTAATGTAAATATTTACAAAGTTGTAACTTTTTGTTGTTTTACTTTGAAAAAAAATAAAAAAAGAAAACAAAGCAAAAATGTTTATTTAAACTCTTTTCATTTTTATGGTTTATTTTGAAACATTTTCTTTTTTTTTTTTTTTTTTGCTGTTGACAAATTTATTTTTTATTATATTTTTTTGACAGATTATTACTTTATTAAGTTAAATAGCGCATGAAAATGATTACACTTTGTTCTTATTGTTGTTGCTGCTGTTGTTATTGCGACTATCCTCTGGCGCTTTTTTTTAGATAAAAAGTATCTTAAACTTTTGTATAGCAGATTCTTCTTGCAGCTCAATCACTGAGTAAATACTTTTATAAATTTTACTACTACTATGCGTTCAGCTTGAATGACTCGGTAAACACATTTAAGTCGCTCATCAAAATCTTGTTAAACTTTTGTTTTTTTTTTTGAAAATTATTTGAACGCGTCAGCACGCAATATTCTTCGTATATGAACAAATAAATTATTCTGAGTATGCATTACATCATATATGGCAGATATACAACAACTCAATTACATATTTTATAACTCAATGACTGCTGCGTATGAATGTGCGTTTTACAAAATTGTTTGCTTGCGACCCAAATAAGAACTTTTTCAATTTGATTAATGATTTAAATAATGCTGTAAGCTGTGGATGTGAAAAATTGTGCTATTAAATATTTAAAAAAAAAAAAAAAAAAAAAAAGTTTTCAAGAAGCATTTTGATAAATTAAAATCTCAATTTTAAGAAGCTTTTAAAATGTTGAAGTATGTACGTATGATATTTATGTTACTATTGAGATAAAATTTTTTGACTTTTGAATAAAACATATAAAAATTTGCATAAATTTTCAAATTCATTGAAAAGTTTTAACTTTTAAATATACAAAAAAATCCAAAATCATCAGATTGTCTGCGATGCATATTAAAAGACGACGAAGACTTATTGACATAATTAGCCTAATGAAACCACTCGATTTAGTATTGGTTTTATTCATGCGATTTTCAAAAAGACGGTTTTTCAAATACTTTTTTTTTGCTTTAGAAACAAGGGCTATAACTAGATTATTAATCTTCTCAGAACATCTTTTCTAACATTCTTAAACAGGAACTCATATTTGTAAAGATATTCAATGTTTCCACAGTGTAAAATCTTTCCAAAAAATGTGTTGATCATAAATTTATGATATCCGGCCATACTTTTTTGCTAAATGATAAAACTTCCTTGGATAACAATTACGAGTTCAAAGTATTAGACCTCTCACCTTAAAGAGGAAGACCTTGAATATACAAAAATAATGATTTGCCATTAGACCAATAACAGAAGAAAAACGTAAAGATATGATGGATTTACTACCCTATATATATTATATAAGAAAAATTGTTATGTAGTCAAAGAACATTTGCAAATTAAAAAAAAAGCTAGTCTAAAGTTTGGATGAGCACTGTAAATCAAGTGGTCCTTTTTGTATTTTTTTTGTAATTTTCATCAACAGAATACTTATTTTGCTTGGTTTCTAAATGAACGGTAATGTTCCTGTCCAGAAAGGGTTTAATAAAATAATTTTAGGATAAACTTATTTTATCCGTGAAGAACTCATTAATTATTTCGGATAGTTCTTCGCTTGATACATGGAAACACAGATGTTCTGCAAAGAAATCTCTCCGACAATTTGTGGATGTCAGGTCAAAAGCGAAGCGTTACTCAGCTGTCAAGTGCATGTACCAACTCAGTGAATGTGTGGTAATCTGTTGGAGCCAAGTCCCCAACTAATGGACTCCATCGATTCCTTGGTCGTTAGAGCATAACACAATCAACTTCGAGTAACTATTGCTTAGTATTAACCGTTTTTGTTTTCCACGAAGCTAATCCCTGAAAGTTGTTTACGATAGAGCATACTTACCGTAAGCTGCCGCCGCGATTCTCTTCATGAATCGGTATTTTCTGGTACAAAAGTTGACATTTCTATCGCTATAAAACACTTAGGTTGTTCAAGGACTAAGAGACTTTCGCAGATTAGTAGAACTACCAGAACTGGCATTAGAACAGTCCTGTGAATGAAATTGTTTGGCAGATTTTCCCGTTCAGTTGTTCAGTTAAGCGGCAACACATTAAAAGATGTTTATGGAGATACCGCACTGCATTGTATACATTGATGGAAGTGAGATGAATGTACTCGAGAAACCATCTAAAAGCCATAAAATCTATTATATTTTTGCGAAACAATTTTTTCGACTGCAAGTTTAAAGCACTTGAATGCAATCCGCTAAGTTACCAAAACTCCTTTCCAATGCATTTTTTTTTTATTTTATTTTATTTAAAAAATAACAACTTCTTCTTCTATTTGCCTATTTTCGTTTTGGTCGCTTCTTTACCACTAAAAAATACCAAACATTCATAAAATGTATACTCACTCTCTAGTTATCTTTTTCAACACTGGCTCTGCCATTCTTTATGATATTTTGTTGTCAGGAGTCTAGGTCTGGCAAGTTGATCAGAATTTTTCAGTACATGTTATTTTTGTTTGAGCAGAATTTAATGTGCCATTCTGCTAAACTGCCGAAGTGCCTGACTTATTTGAACATTTGCCTAACTTTATTGACATATGTCAAAAAAAACCTAAAAAAAAAACTCGTAAAATCTTGAACATCGTATTAACGTTTTCGACACCACCTGTTAAAAGCCTTCAGATTTGCGAAGTCAGCCCTTAATTGTTTTAATACTACTAAAACATTTTAATAGATGTTTAAGTCAGCTGTCATTTTTAATAATGCCATCTAAACTAATTGAAACTAAAAATAAACAATAAATTTATTTTTAAACGCCCTTTAAAGCAATTCGTTTAAAGCTTTCTATAAGTTACAAAAGAAGAAGAATAATTTATGAATAACAATAAAAATTTTCATTATACCTGAGCACAATAGCACCTTAAGCATCTGTCTGTCGGTATTATAATAGCATCAACACCAGTTGCTGCTCTTGATGCTGCGGTATAACCCACAACTCACTCAAGTCAAGAGTATGCAGAGAGAGTATGAATCTCAGTGACGGGCGCATAGCGGCGCAATACAAAGGACGTGCTTAATCAAATGACTAAACCTAAACCTTATACTCGAATAAGCTATTCATCTAAATAATTTATAGTTTGCCCATTTCTAATGGCAACAATATATAGTAATTTTGTTGCCTCATCAAAGTCAAAGTGACCAAAAAAAGAATGACTGAATGAATCAATGAAAAAGCGGACAGCTAGCCGCCAAAGGAGAAAAATACAGGATTTATATAAAAGAACAGAAAAGGAAATGAAAGCAGTATACTACGTAGTACGTACGTATAATGGCGTTTGGTCGGTCGGCTGGTAGCTCATTGACGTCACAACAGAACACATTATTGATTTTCTTTGTTGCCATTTTGTAGGTAAAAAAAAAAAAAAAAAGGAAACCAACAACAACAAGAAACATTCATTTTGTTCATCATAAGTACGTAGTGTTCGCGCTAGTGAGTAAGGAGAGGGAGTGTTACAACAAACGCTTTGCTGAAGTGTGTACCGACTTCATGCACAGTCAGACTGACTGAATGAATGAATGAATGACTGAATGATGGAGAAAGTACTGAAGCTTGAGTGCTTGAGTCTCGACAAGTAGCAAGCATGCTAAAACCCACTTTTCGTTGCTGTTTCGAGTACTTTGGGCACTCATATACATTCAGTCAGTCACTCAGTTGTTGTTGTTGTTCTTGTTGTTGTGTAGGCGTTATTTCCGCTGTAACTTAAATCCTTGCGAATTGAGTTACTTCTTGTTGTTTTATTTTTTGTTTTTGTTGTTACAGTTGGTATGATTCGTAATCCTTTTTCATGCTATGTGGCGCAGTGTGATTTTGATATTTTTTTGAGAAAAAAAATAATCAAATTGCGAATTTTATATATTATACTAGTGTGTAGTGTGTAGCACATGGCGTATACGTAATTTATATATATTTTTCTTATTTAAAATGTATATGCTGCTTTTTTAAGCTTTTTAGCTTTGAACACATTCGTATATATATTTTTCTGGGTAACTGGTTTTTAACTTGGTATTTTTCTCCATTTTTTTTTTTTTTTTTTTTGTTCCATTTCTATTTTTTAGCATTCCATTTCACTAAACACAATTTCAAATCCCTCTTTTCGGTTTTTGTGGCACTTTTGTTTTATGTGTTTTCGTTCTTTTTATATTTGTTTTTTTTTTTTTTTCGTTCAACAACTCTTCATTTTTGCTTTTGTTTTGTGTAGAAGTTTTTAATATTCTGTTGCAATGAAGAAATGTTGTTGTTGTTTTGTTTTTTGTTGTTCTTGCATATTGTTCTCATTTTAAATGCGCGTTTTTTCCATTGTTTTCTATGAGAAAATCTTTCATGATACACAATTGCTATGGCTTAGCGTATGTTTTGTATTTTATTTGCTTCATACATTATAAATAGTATTTTAATTTTGATGTGAAGTTTGTAACACTCAAAACAAATGCACGACTAAAAGTTATATTGCAAATACGAAAGTTTTAATATTTTATTTTGCGAATATTCGCATTCGCAAATGTAAATAATTTGAATTTAAATTTTTCAAATATTCATACTACAACAATTTAAATAAATTCCAATATGTAAAATAATAAAATAATACAAATTTAATGGTCATTCAGGTATAAAATTTCAGTTGATTAGGCCCCAAAAATCGTTCATGATCACTTCTATTTTATTGGCCGACAGATGGCAGACTTTTCAACAATAGATGGCCGAATACGGCATGTAAACATTTGCTTGTATTTTGAGTAAAAAAAATATATAATTTTTTTAATGCCTTCCACATATTTACATATTTTAAAAATCTGAAAAGAATCAGAGGGTAGGATTTTCGCATAAACTACGACCTAGAAACAAAAAAAAAAAAAAAAAAACTTAAATTTTGGAAAAAAATTTAATAGAATTTTTTCCAGAAAAAATATCAAAAAATTCTAGTATTACTACAAAAAAAAAAAAAAAAAAAAAAAATGAAACAATTTTTAAAATGTTTTATCAATTCTTTGAGCAGAAATCAAATAAAAACTAAAATCACATTTGTCGCTATATTTTCGTTAATATTGCCGATATCGGGAAAAGTAGAACGCAGAAAAATTTATCTGATCAAGAGCTATCGAACCGCAGTTAATTAATAAAGCTAGTGGCCGTTCCATCATGCTTTCCCGATTATGCTCTTTTGAGCCAAATATGCGTTGTTTGCGGGAAGTATTACCTTTTTTGTTTAATCCGAATAATAGTGCGGTTGAAGCATACCTGAATTGAAGGCATCACTGGATGAAGAGTTTATCAAAGAACCATTTCCTGGCGTTCAAAAGCCTGGGAATGTTCGAAAAATAATATAATTAGATGACATTCGCCGAGATACGTGCACCTATGAACTGCTGCTTGAATGACAGAAAGCGACCAGTGGGACCAGCTGGTGTGACCAGTTTAAAGTTGTTGTAACCACGGTATCGGGCACGTCTCAAAACTAACCAAAACGTATCTCGAAACCACGAAGTGCTACCTCGCCCGCTGCATACTTTAGACATTGCTCCTTAGGACTACCACTTGGTGCGTTCGATGAGTCGATTGTCTAAAAAGCAATCTTCCCTTACCATAAATTCCCAGAAAGATGGGAAAAGTACTGGCCAGCGATGAACTATACTTTTAATAATCCATTTGTAACCAACTTTTTACAATAATACAGAAAATTTTGAGAAAAAAAAAAACTGCAAGGACTAATGAATACTTTCAATTATTGCAAGTCCGACGAGAGGGGGAGAAGAAAGAGGGCCCTGTTTTAAGGGAGGTCCTTGATTTTGTATTAGATATTTTTTTTTTTTTTTTTGCTTTTACAAGTTGGTACTTCTAAGAAATGAAGGTCAGATTTTCTCTCAGCGGACTGTATAGTTCCATTATGCTTCTTTCCTCTGGCAAAAACTGGCACAGTCGATTTTTAAAGGGCTTCAATAAGGTGAATTTCATATCTGCAAAATAGATTACTTTGTACTCAATCCGGACTATAATGTTGTTGTATAAGATACTTTCAACCAAGTTAGTGAATCACTAGCGATGTGTGTGACGTGAATTTGCCTTATGGAACACAATTCTTGTCTAATTGAAGGCTTCGGGACAATTGCTTTATTTAGACGTATTCAATAGGTTCGAATTTAGAGTTAGAGTTAGAGAATCAGAAGCGATTGGCAGATGAATATTCTTTCCATGAATATTAAACCATGTAGTTTCTTTTTGGATTCAGCCTTATTCAAATGGTTCCAAACGTAGTGCTTCTTCTTTGTCATTGATAATACTGGAACGGAATACAAGAATTCAAAATAGTACGTTCATGGCTGTTACAGTACATTTTTTAGATTAATTACAAAAAATACATTCTTATTTAATGGGAACATAATTAAAGCTTTGGTTCTATTCTAGTTAACCATTTCTTTTTTTTGTTTTGTTTGTCTCTTTTATAGAAAGTTTTCTCTTTTTCTTCATGAAACAAACTTCCTACATATTACTTTCTTTCGTTAGAACTGAATATGAAAACACATCGTTCAGTTTGTTGTAGGATTTTCTTCTTTTCTAACTGCTGTGAAAATGATAAAAGATGTTTTCTCAAGTATGCTGCCACAATAAAAGTGTTTTTGATGTGAGTAGCAGCGTGTATTGTGAATCATTTAGAATATTATGCGCATTGAGCGTTTTAGGTTTGCAGGCGCGTATGAGTAATATTTCATTAGATTTGATTTATTAGAATTGTCAGAATTAATTAGATTTACTTTGAAAAGATACATAAATAAAAGTTAGGACTTCTGCGATATATCACTACTAAATAACTTCCAAGGACAACGCCAATTTATAAGTTCTAAAAGCGTAGCAATAACTTTTAAATACCGTTTTTACACTGTCTCTAGAATATAATACATAATAACTTTTATTTAATTTATTAATACTTAAAGTAAAAAAAAAAAAAAATCACACCCAACTCAAGTGAACTATTACAGAAAAGGGTCAATCTTAATGATGCACGTAAAACGATTAAGATGTCAGTAGTACGCGGCAAATTATAGCAATACAGCAACAATTGCAACAACATTATAATGCAGTACTTTTGCGTTAATAAATTATTTAGCTAGCAACAATTTGAACTATGTAGCTTGCGTTGCACAGTGGTCGCTTCCATACGAAAAAAATCGAAATTTTACAATTTGAATAATGTCGTTCATCTCATAAATAAATTGGCTATTTGAATCCAACGTATTTTTTTTAATTTTGACCATTCGGTCTTTCAGAAAAAAATGCCCAATCTTTTAACAGTAAAAAACGTATTAAAATAAATTAAAGCGATTGGCAGATGAGTATACGTTCCATGAATACTAAGACCATGTAGTTTACTTTTATTTTAAACTATCCAACTATTTGTAAATCGTTGTGTGTCGTCCAAAAAATGTAAAATATCACAAAGGTCTTTTGTAAGTATTTTTCGTTTCCTATTTCTTACTTCTCTTAAGCTTTTAGTTGTGTTCCCCCACCGACTCCCAGGTTCATATTTGTTTTGATCATAGATACATATCTTAAGATTCAAATAAAACCTAACTTAGCTGCCCTTAGCCGCCCTTGTATAGCAATTTGTTGATCGGAGTGCAACAGATTTTTATGTTTTTTGTGGTAAATGCTCTTTTACGTGTTTGTAGTTGTTTATTTGTGTTTTAAATGTAAAATTTGTATTTTTCTTTATAATTAACGTTACTTTTGGTAACTGTCTGAAAAAAGAAGTTCGCGAATGTCGGTTTGAATTTGGCTTATCACCTCTATATGCATATATTCGATTTTTTGAGTATTTCCTTCATGTATCCTATCGTTTGAAGATAAAATTGTGGCTAATCTGGTCTTTAAATATATAAACAGGATCTTATGGTACGAAAACGAAAGCTTCAAAGTGAGTTTTGAAATGGGAACTTCTGGTAGACAAAGTTTGGCGGTAGTGGATAAATGGATTAGCAGCAAAATTTACAGATCTTGATAAAAATTTATTTGATAGGTGCCACCGTGTTGCAGGCTTTAAATTCTGGCTTCAACATAAATGTCGACAAATTCGGGGACTATGCGCTAAAGACAGCAAGGGGACTTGTGGAAACTTATCCTTGGTACTATGAGCTTATAGTTTAAATTATGGATCTGTAGGACACGTATAACTATTTTTGTCGTAAGTCTTCATACAAGTCCGACCACTGTGCATTGGTTAGAATGAACGCGTTACGTAGGGAAACAAACAATACAGATACAAGATACAAGTTATAGTTAGGGTGCTACTGTAGATACATAGCGCCATGTCAAGCAAAGTTAAATTGTTTTTTTTTTTTTTATTTTTATTTATTTTTTTTTTTTTTTTTTGGACAACACGCGACGACGTGATTCTAATGTAATACGAGTATATGTGATTGTACTATATGTGTATTTGCGAATACAATTCTTAATGTCAGAGAAACATATAAATGAGAAATTCTTTTATTATTTTTTTTTTTTTTTGTTGTTGCTGTATTTATAATTCGTGCCTTTGTATTATTTTGTATATTATGGCAAGCAACGTTGTAACCTCTTCATATGCACGTTTGCATTGTAATAATAGGTTAAAGTCAAAAGCAAACAAATATTTGTGATATATAGTACGTCTGTCTCTCTGTCTGTCTTTCTACCTTGCTATATGAAAGAGCTGAAGAAAAATAAATTGCACCACGAATATTGTACAAAGTAGTACTCTTATGCAGCTAAAACTAACGAACGAATCGAATGAATGAATGAGTTTGCTGACGGTTGGAAATTGCAAATAACTATTTACAAGAATTAAAATAAATGTACAATAAATACAAATGTTAAATAAAATTGTTTGTATTGCTGCTTGTAACATGTTTAAAAGCTTTTGAAATAAATGCATACAACTCTGTTGAAATCTGAAACATTAGAAAATTACTTTGAATGATGACAATTTCACCTTTGTGTGTATCTACATTATATTTACTTCTGCATGACATGTCAAAAGATTTGCTTTCAATACTTAATTACATGTTTATCTTCCTTTTTAACTATAAATTCATTTAATAGAGAAACGATTTTAGTAGAAAATTTTAATGTTAAAATAAAATCAAAAGAGATTTTTTTTTCGAAAAAGGTATTATTTTATTTAACAGTCATATTCCCGTAATCGTTGTTGCAAATATTTTGCGATTTACTTTTCAAATCGAAAATTGTAAAACAGTTTCCGGTTTCAAATCGCATAAAAAAAAAAAATGCAGCTACCCTCGTGCTGCGACTTTCATTAATTCCCATTTATCTAAACAAGAAAGCTACTACCATAACCATAAAGAGCTTGTCAAGTTGTCAAACCGCGGTCGCAAGAAATTAAGTGAATGCATAGCACCTTCAAATGTCTACTCACGGTACTAAGGCCAGAGTGCAGACATGGCGAATTTTCTGAACAGGAAAAACGGGCACTACGTCCTTATATAGGGTCTTTTGTACCCAAACCCAGTTTTAGGACTTAGGACATTTTCTGCTGCTTTGATGAACCTGAGAATGTTCTTCGTTGAAGAATGTCTGTCTGTGCTCAGGGGTTATAATGAAGTGATCAAACTGCATGAATCTAAATCTAGCCAAGGCTGGGCATTCACACAGGATATGTGAACTGGTTTCGTTATCTTCTAAACAGAGCCTACTTTCTAAATCAGAGGATAGATCCATTTTATTTAGTTGGCATCTCAGGACGATGTGACTAGTAAGGTACCACTTGTGTAGTCTTAGTTCAGCACTTCCGAGATGAATATTAGTTTTAGGAAAGGTTGGCAGAGTAAGTTGCTTAGCCTGCCGAAGGCCTGGATAGTGTAGCCAGTGTTGAGAGATCGAGTCTCTAAAGTGTTTCTCAATGGAGAGTATTGCTGAGGCCAAACTGAGCCCAAGAAAAGGTTCAGGTTCGATCATAGGGATTGACGAACCTATCCTGGCAAGCTCGTCTGCAACTTCATTTCTTTCAATGCCTCTACGACCAGGGACCCAATATTGGATGACTTTGCGTCCTACAGAAAGGCGCTGGAGAGTGTCATAACACTGTAGAACCAATTTGGAAGAAAAGGACCACGAGGTTAGCGCTCTGACAGCCGCCTGACTGTCCGAAAATATAGTGATATAGCCCCCTTGGGCTATTGTCTAAAAAGGTGGAGGGCGCAGATTTCAATGGCATGGATCTCTGATTGAAAGACCGTGGTCCAAAGACACCCGCACCAGTGCCAGTTTCTGTGAGAGAGCCGTCAGTATACCAATGGTTCATCGACGGTCCCCACATGGAGTCCCAAGTTCCCAGTCCTGGCGACTGGATACTAGGACAGAAAATCGTCTGCCAAAGCGTAAAACCGTGGTCATACAATCTGAGACTTTGCAGATCTCGATGTCAGGAATGTTATGGACTGATACTAGAAAGGCCTATGTTATATATCGTACCGCCGTTTAAGGTCAGGAAACCTAAGAGCAAAGCCACTAACCGAACTTATATTTTTGTAACTCGAGCATTTCCAACTAATTAGATTTTTTTGTTATTGTCGAGTGATTTAGTAAGACCGATAACTTTAAAATTTGTAACCGATAGCCGTTAATTTCATAAACAAAACAAGGAAACATTTTGGGGGAATCAAATATAACTTTTCGATTTAAGAAGCACGAAACAATTTAAAATCGTACGAATTTACTCCCAAATCGCAAATCACAAATGTACACTATACAAACACTTACTTTTATGATTTGCGATTTAAGAGTAAATTCGATACGATGCAAAATAAGGTTAAATTCAAATTTTCCTATTTCGTTGAAATTCACGAGGCTGTTGCATAAAATGGCTACCAAAAACCATTTAAGCCATTGCTCAACACTTTTTATAGTATATTAAGCAGTATAAGCAATATTGCAATTGTAAATTCGAAATGTCATTGATTTATCAAATTTTCCTCGTAAATATAAAGAAAATAAATATGATATTTATCTCAAAGATTTTCAAGTATTTGTTTTAAAATATTATGAGCATAAAATAAAATTTTAATTAATATAATTTAATCGAATTTACGTTTTGATTCAGAACAATTTAATTTAATGGCAATATAAATTTCTAATTAAATTTGACACGTTTTAATATTTTCAGTAATTAAAATTTACATAAATATTTTTGTTGCAATTTTGCTTGTTACACAAAACGAACTAATTAAACAAACGAATAAACAATGACTATTCAATCAACAAATAATTGAAATTTATGTCAATATCAATGCACAAACATTAATTGTTTTGTAGAGCATACTCAACGTTTCAATATATTGAAATACATTTGTAATTTGCGTTGGTTCAATGCACACATTTGTATACGGATAGATAGATAAACAGTCAGCTGGACAGACAGACAAACAAACAGACGACTTGTAAATGAGCAGACAGACAGACGGACGATCGGATGGACAGTTAAAACAGCAACAACCTTGGTTATGCAATTATTTTTCAAAATCTCTGACAATTTATTGACTATTGATGCATGTTGACAACACACACACACACACTAATACCAATGCAAATGCAAACAGCAGGATATGCATCAATACAAATGTAAAAGCTGTCATTTCCTGTCGCCATTTTGATTTTTAATCTTTTCTCGCGCTTAACAAAAAAAAAAAAAAAAAAAAAGAAAGAAACTTTATTTTTTTTTTTTTTCATTTTGTTGCGTAAAATGAAAATCCAAACATGAAAAAGCATGAATCGCTGCTGAAACTGAATAAAGTGAAATGTATCTCGACAGCTGCCAATGAAAAATTAATTAAAATCGACACATTTTCAGTGAGCAATGACAAACGAGTGAAATTACAACTGTGAAAATTTTGAAATAGGACACTGCCAAGTGTTAAAAAAAGAAGGATTTATTATTTTTTTGTTTTTTTTTGTTTGCAATTAATTAATTGCGACGCAGTAAATGGGTCGATATATCTGTATATACGCTTGACTGACTATTTGACTGTTGACAAGTTACTGACATGCGAATTCCTTTTTGGATATATATAAATATATTTATATGTCTCGCTTTAATTAATGTGCACCATTACAAAAGTGAAAAAAAAATGGCGTATTTTTTGTTGCGTTTAGCTTTTGTGTAACTTTTCTAAGTCTTTTTTTTCCTGCTCTTTCAATCTTTCGTTCTTTTCAATCTAATTAGCTAACGGAAAAAGTTTAAAAACTGTAAATCTTCGTTAAGCAGCAACTTTTTAGTTTTAAAGTTTTTTTATCTGCAACATTCACGTTTTACGCCATATGACACTTTAGTTTCTTAATCATTTTCTAAAGTGAAAGACAAGAAAAAGAAAAGCAGTAAAAGAAGAACTAAGAAACTTTCTTAGCATTCCAAATTAGTTTCTTAAGTTTCTTGCACTTTGATTAGCAAAATGAAGGTTTAAAAGTTTTACAAATGACAATATGTGGTATTTGGATTTCGATGTTTTAACGTAAGGGGAAGTATATATCTGAAATAAATTCATGCAGTACAGTTCCCTACAGAACCAAAGATATATCGTGCTGAAAAAATGTTGTACCGCGAAAACGTTGAAGAAGTTGCAGCTGAACCCTATGTCATAAATAAATTTTATCACAAGTGGTACAAAAATTTCAATAAAGGTCGAGAACAAGTTGGCAAAGAGAAAAGGGTCATCAACATCTAAGGACAAAAATCACGTGAAGTATATTAAAATTCGTAGTCGTAATCATCGAACCTGACATATAATCTTTTGATTGTTCAATAGTCCGATCCGGAATTCAATTGAGGATTGAGAAAGTTATTGAAGACTATTACTGAAAGGAAGGTTTTTTTGAAATTTTTTGCGATGAGAACGGTGTTTCATCTCATTAAAAAATTTACCAGTAGAACTTTTTATTTTACCAGCAGAACTTCTCTAAGTACTAAGATACTTCGCTCATACCCTAAAACAAATGCATTCAAAAAGTGTGTGGTGAAAAGTTAGCACATACAGGGGTATCAGGGAAATCTCTACCAAACCGATTCCAAGTAAAAATGATTTTAAGGTGTCACACAAATCTCTTTGGGTTGGTTTTAAATCTATCAAGTTTTTGTTACAGATTTGATAGTAAAATAAACCATTAAAAAATATTTTAATACACTACCAAAGGGTAAAAGGGTATATTAAGTTTGTGCGAATGTATATAACAGACAGAAGGAGGCTAGATAGAAAAGTATATATGTTCTTGATCAGCATTGAAAGGGGAGTCGAACTAGCTATGTCTGTCTGTCCGTCCGTCATGCTGTCTGCCGTATGAAAACGATTATCTGAAAGACTAAAGAGAAAGGGGCCATTATATTTGAATCCTAGACTCTCCTGAGTTGTCAAGTATGTACTTGCAAACAGTTTTTCTCTAGACCCATTTTAAGGGGTAACAAAAAGACTTGCTCGAAATTACGAGCCTAAGATTGGCCCAGAGCTTTATTGATTCTTATTGCGAATGCCAATCGAATTGAAAACTGCAATCTCTTAAATTTAACAGGTGTATCGGTTGGAATAATGGAAACTCGAGGTATGAGAACATCTTCACCTTTGAATGGCCTCGTCAATATTGTTGCTTCCACTACATTGTTCATCCATTTCTAGACTGCGAGTCGCGTGCCGTTGCAGAGTTTCGGTTGATTGATGTTCCGCAATAGGATAATTGGCACACCTATCTTCAATTTCAGTATATGTGGTGGCATCCCCGGCAGATCGAGTGAATTTAAAAATTCCGTTGGGTGTTTGACGACTTCCTCTAGTTCCACAACTGTGTCTATTGACTTATATGTAGTTTCTTTCTGCTGATTCCGCGTTGTACAGTTGATATATTTGCAAACGCAGATATATTATCAACATAAAAAGTAGATAAAAACCGAGTCCGAACTGCAACACATGTGGTGTCAAAATTTGGGCTTAAACGGTTCAGAACTTTTCAAGTCTATAAGCCTCGTATAAACGAAAAGAGCATTTTTATATACAGCCATAGTCAAATGTTATTACACAACCAAATTTTTTTTTTGCACATTCAACTTGCTTCCTTCTTCCTACTGTTGCTATTGATGCCAGACTATAATAAGATATGTTGTTGTAATCCTTGATCTATCCTGAATCGATCGATGTCTTATTGGAAAAGATAACGGTATATCGAACCGAGATTCAAGCGAATGAAGTAATAAGTAGCGGCCGTCAAAAGTTATTACACACATTTTTTTTTTCGTCAAAAGTAATTACACAAAACTTAAACTTGAATATCTTGGTCTCTATTGAGATAGCAATGAAATCTTATAGTGTAGGTTGTAGGTCTCTTCGAGTAGAAGAAAACGGTATGCTTAGAATTTTAGAATATTTTCAAGACAAACGCAATTTTTCCCACTTTTTTTCAAAATTTGTGAACTAATGCAATTATCGCTACTAAAACATTTATGTGTGCATGTATAAGTATGAGTGTAAGTACAACTATGTACTTAGCAGAGTTGTCAATCAACTTGATATATTTGGCGGGGAAACTATTTTAAGTTTTCTTTGGTTTAAGTTAAAAAGTTCGTTTACAAATTCGAGATTAACTGAATGAAATGTCTACAAATGTCACAAAAATGTTTTTGCTGTGATGACAACCCTTTACAGATATTGCCAAAACTGTCTTTGAACAATGAAATCTTTTGAAGTTCTGTGCCAGCGAGATTTTATTTTAGAGATTTACAAACCAACTGAATGCAGATTTACTGGAGATTTCTCTGACACCACTGATATTCTTATCCGCAAATGTATTGATAACAGCAGAACTTTTGTAAAGGACGGCAAGATTTCGCTTAGTAATGTTTTATGTTTTCATTGTCATAATAGTTCTCTTAAAAGCGTTCTTGTGTAAACCATGTTGTCCTTGAAGCACGCGTGTGCTATTTCTAGACGTCTATGCCTTAAGGATTTCTTTAATTTTCAAAAAAGTAAACTTAAAATAGTATCATTTGGCCTCATTAAAAATTCCAAACAGTCTACACAAAGTACGAGAAATGAAATAAAATCAATTTAGCATATTTGACTTTCAAATGTACAAAAATACAAAATTTTTCGCACTACAATTTTGCCATTGTTGCGATTCCAAAGAAAATGAAAATATGCATGTTCTTAGCATAAATTTTATTTACTTAAATACAGCGTTATTCCCAAAATGTCAAACATCAGCAACAGCAGCAGTAGCAGTCGAACATAAAATTTCTATGTTGTAGCAAGTAGTTGGATTATTTTACTTATTTTTTTTAAATTTTTTTTGCACATTTTTACTGGTGCGACCTGTTTTTGCCACAACATTTAATGCCGCCGGAACACACCAAGACGACTACAATTCTAAGAATTCGTTGCTGAATAACAGACAGACAGACAGAGGGACAAATATGTTTTTCTCTCATTTCAAATGTAAAATAAAATAAAAATAAAAAAACGCATAAAAAGTTTACAACAAAATAGAATGAATACACAGGATAATATGTATAAGAAACTCTGCGGCGGAAGTGGAGCGCCATGTTTGTTTTAACGTTAAATATGTAAGACGGAAGGAAACTAGGTTGTACTTTAGGGAATACATTTTTACTTTGTTTTTTTTTTTTTTTTTTTGCCTTAAACTTTTATTTTCTTCTTGTTCAATGTTGCCTGCCTGCAAGTGAACTGATTAAGAATTTAATATAGTTAATATGCTTCGTTTAGTGGAAATGTTAAACAAATGATGACAGGCATGACAGTCCGTTAAGAAGATGACGAAGAAAACGAGGACATAGAATGAAAGTAAAGGAATTAGGGGCACAACGAATGAGTACATAACATCTTGCGCTTGTTTGCTCACTTATGGGAAAGAATGACCTAACTGCTTGCTTACGGTAGTCACTTGTGCCATACTAAATGCTTTTAACATGCATTCTTAGGCAAATACAAAAAGGAAAATGACGACGTTTTCTACTTAGAAAGAAGGAAAAAAAAATTGAGCAATAAAAGTAGAAACTTGAGTACGTTTTTATGCTACGAACCGCGAACATATCAAGGACAATAATAAGCAGTAGCGTAAGGACTTTTTTTATTTTCATTCTTTTATTTTCTTGTTATTCTGCTGACAAAACGCGTCTCTCATTAAACGTAGCTCATTAAATTTCTGCACAATTTAATTGCTTAATACATTACATTCTAATGGCATTTTTCTCTCTTTCTCTCTCTCACTACTTACAGCTTTCTGTTGGCATTGAAAATGGTTTACTCGAGGCATATAATTCTGATTTTGAGCTGCAGTTTAGTCATCCATTGAAGCATATTGTCGGCATGTGTCGCATAATACATAAAACGAATAGCAAATCAGTTGGCAATGGTTTTCTACAATTGAAATCATCGTTAAATCTTAGCAGTAATCATCATCAGCAGCAGCAACAAAATGGTGGTTATAATCAAACGCTCAATGGCAATAATTTATCGTCGAACGGTTTAAGAAATACATTGACTACATCAACTTCATATGGTTCGCTATCGGCTAGCGCTGCTGCCGCTTATCATAATGCTGCCGCAAATGCTCAAAATGGCGCAGATGCCGCCGCCGCTAATGCAAATGATGCTGCCCAGAATACACAAAATTTTATGGAATTTTCAGGCCCATTAACGGGTTTGGTTTATTTATTAAAAGATCCAAAGGATCCATTGCTGCATATTTATCTATTCGAGTGCGATGCTGTTGAAGAGGTGAGTAAGATGTTTAAACTATTTAAATATTGAGTGAATTTAATAATATTGAGTGAATTTAAATGTGCCTTAAAAAGTTCTAAAATACTGAAATGAAATATAAAATACAGACCTACTTGTTTGAATGAAATCTGTTTTTTTTTTCAATACCCGTCCCAGGATGATTAGTCTAACTTTTCTTAAAAAAAGTTTTATAACTTTTTAAATAGTGCATGTAATAATGAGTTCACCTGGAGCGGAGAAAGAAGTGTTTCGGTTACCCATATCGCTATGTCCGAGTTCTGTGGTTTCAGACAATGAAGATATGGAACAAAACGTACAACGGATACACGAGATATTAGAAAACATTATCCCATTCACTCAAACTTTAGAAAGAGTTCAAATGAAAAGCAGAAGCGCAAATGAACATCTTCCAAGTCGGTTAACAAGAGAGTCAAGTTGAACGAAGAAGAATGCAGAAGCAACGGTCTGGGTCTCTTCTGAGTATAATAATGTTAACATGGACTTCAGAATTTCTTCTGACGATGAATTAGAATGTGGAACGCTTGATAACACTAGCCCTACATCAGAGGGAATGCCAAGCGAATTGGTGTTTTGCATCAAATGATATACAAGTATGCATTATTATAAGTCCAAAAGATCCAAATGGGCTAGAAGACAGAAAGTGTTCAATAAAGCAACGAGTGATTGACCATGTTTACAGAGCGCAAAATAGCGACGGAAACTGCCAGTTGGATAACGACAATCTTTCCTTATCAACTTTATAAGAAGATATAGTATATTTAGTACTGCAGTGCTCTTTGCTCCTACAACCGTCATCTGTCATAGAGCAATACTACTGTGGGCAAAAAGTAAGGAGAATTTTCAATTGAAACTTCGCGGGCTTAACATTTCGAGCTAGTTCTTTTTTTCTTGAGTTGGCAGGATCAAATTTTGTTTTCTGAATGGAATAAAAATGTTGAAGAAGGCTTACGGGGACCGAGCTCTACCGAAATCAACAACATATGATTGGTATAAATTGTTTAAAGAAGGTTGAGAATGTGTTGAAGACGAAGTGCGCCCTGGTCGACCATCGACCTCAACGGACGATGCTCACATCCAAAAAGTAAAAGAATAAGTGCTTGCACACAGTCGATTAACTATACAAGACATTGCTGCTGAAATTGGCGTATCGAAAGGATCAATTATTGAAAGATGTTTTGGGCCCCAAACG
The DNA here is from genome assembly GCA_018903435.1 of Leucophenga varia. Lineage (NCBI taxonomy): Eukaryota > Metazoa > Arthropoda > Insecta > Diptera > Drosophilidae > Leucophenga > Leucophenga varia. The sequence continues at coordinate 50,482 of JAEIFJ010000091.1, read as the reverse complement.
TGTCAAGTCTCGATTGGTACCAAAAATGGTGAATTTTCTCGAAAACCAGTGTCGGTTCTTCGTGGCTTTTTCTCCAAAAATGCAACCGATATCGTTCCGCAACCATCATGTTTGCCTGATTTGGCTCCGTATGAATTCGGGTTATTCCCAAAACTCAAGAGACCACTCCGGGGAACACGTTTCGAGTCGATAGAGGAGCTAAAAGCTGAATCGAAGAAGGCGCGGACGGCTATACCGGAAAGAGACTATTTGGAATGTTTCGAGGCTTGGAAAAAACGTTGGCTTAAGTGTATTTTATCGGAAGGGGATTACTTTAATAGGGATGAAATTGATTTACAAGAATAAATAAAGATTTTTCATTTTACAAACAAATTCACTTTGTAAAATGCCCACAGTAGTATGTGATCAAAATTACTATCCAATACGAATAGCCTTTGACATGATTTAACCACCAATTGTTGACTGTTAAATTTACATTTGACGGAGGTTTTCCTTCTAGTTGGAAACACATTAATCTATTACAGTATTCTGAAGTACGACCTATTTGCTAGAGATGTGCAACGGCCGATATCGATCGCTTATGTGTTGCTATCAATAATACACAGGTGTGCTACTTTATTTCTATAGAACTATTTACTTTGTATTATCCAATCTATTGTTTATTTAATAAGTCCAAATTTGCTAATAAATTACGAGCTGAAACGGAGCTATAGCTTCTAAAAATCTTTTCAAATCTTTAAACTCTCGTTTAAAAATATAATAATTTGTGTGTGTGTGTCCAAATTTCGCGAAATTAAGTTAAATTTTTGAAAAATAAAATTTGACCTTTCAAACAAACAATTTGCCAGACTTTTAACTAAGTACAACACGCAATATTCGAATGATTTCTTCGCTTATTTTGTTGCTATAAAAGTTAATTTTAAAACTGTTGGTGCTGCTGCTGCTACTTGGTGCAAGCGAAACACATCAATTTAAAACGTCAGAATTGCCGCTGCTGCGAGAGCTAACATGGCTCATGTTGCCGTTGGTGTTTTGTATTAAAAATGGCGTGGTGCGTGCAGATACAACAACAAAAATGTTAGTGGCGGTTGGCCATTAGTTTTTCGCCATTTTGAAAACGAAAAATGTAAAACACGCAGCTTGTTATTGTTGTAGTTTGCTATTGTTTATATTGGAGAATGAAGGGCGTTATGTTGACTTAATACCCCAAACATAAAAGCAACAACAATAACAACAACATTATCAACAGTTGAACATCATTTTGCTATTAATAGAGTTTTCAGCGTGCATTTTAATTGAGTTTTTGTTACTTTTTTTTTTTTGCAAAATATTTATGTTTGCACAAAATATAAACCATGTAAAAATGCAGTCATTCGTTATGTTTGATCTATGCTTCAGAGATCGACTTTGGGTTATCCGTGTGTGTGTGTGTGTGTGTGAATTTATCTTATTTTTTTTCCTTTGTTTGCTTTTATTGTTTGAATTTTTGAATATTTTGTTCATATTTACACTTTGGTTTTCTGTAAACAATTTTCCACTAAATTTACGCAGAAAAGCAAACAATATGAAGCGAAAATGCAAAAATGCTTTTGTATAAAATTTATAAATTTTTTATTTTCTTTTTCGTTGGCGTTTTAGAAACATTTTCACGCTCACTTTATTCAGCTTGATTGCGTGTCAAAAACATGTTTAGCAATTTCTTTGGCATTCTTTTTTTTTCTTATATAAAAAAAAAAAAAAAAAAAATTGGTTTGGTTTGTTTTTGTGTGAGCTGTGAAAAGCTTTTTGAGTGTTGGAAAATTGCATAAAAAAAAGAAAAAATAGAAATGAATAGCATTGAAGGTTTTTTTTTTTTTTTGAAAACGAGTAAGGTTATTTGTTTCGAATTTGGGTCAATTATAACTTTGAACAGAACCTTTTGATAAAAATTGGTGCACTTAAATTTTGAAAAAATGCACAAAAAAGTGCATTAAGGAAGGAATGAGTTTAATGCTGATTTTTATTTGTCAAATCTTATCTAAAAGTAGCATTGAATCTTTGGTATATTTATTCAAATGGCTAAAAAGAATGGCTTAAATTCTTTGATGCATTGCAAAGTTATATAAAACAGTACAATTATTAAACTTGACTATAAATTATTTTTTGAGATTTCAATATCTTAACAGATTATTTAGACTCAGACCAAGAGAATTCTCTGTATACAAATATTTTTAAAAACTGATAGAAAAGCCCTGATATAATGATTCTCGTCAGCATACAGCAATTCTTCGATTTAGAAGGATTAGAAACAAGCTTATGATAACCAGTAACAGACTTTTTCGAATAGCCACAACACCCAGACTATACTCAAACGTACTCTACTTGCATATTAACATGTAAGCTCATTCTGCATTTTAAAGGTACTTTTGTTTCTGCTTGGAGTGCTGATTTCAGGCTCTTTAATTTGGGAAGAGTCGTCATACATCGTAGGTTGGCACACCATGTAAAATTAAGTCTGCTATAACGAATTATTAACGTGTGAACGCACTTGCATTGCACATCAGAGAACTGCAAAACTCACACTTTCCTTGAGTCAGCTCAGACGCAAAAATTTCAATTCCAGTAACTAAGCGAAACAAAGCGTCGAATGAAAATCAGCTCGTGCTGACGAACACGGCAATCGTGTACAACGTACAGCCTTCGTTCCTTAATGTTTTGCTCACGTTTTCGCTTTTTCTCAAGAAAGGCTCATTCGTGTATTTTACTTATGCAATAATTTTTTTGCGTGTAGTTTGTGACAAAACGCATGTATCTACGAGTTGAGTTTGCTGATTTGAGTTTTTTTTTGACTCAACACGATCATTGTACCACGAGCAGAAATAAACTCAGCGAGCAAATCAAATATATCTGAGTCATTTTAACTCACGAACTTGAGCGCTTGAGCCGAATGGGTTAATTATTCGGCAATTGTTCGCTTATGAACGTTTTTGATTTTCTTCATATTTTACTCGTTTCAACTACTATTTGTTTCGGTCAAAGCGAAACAACGATGGTCATTCTGCTGTGTTATGTGTTTGCTCATCACTGATTTAGATGTATGGTGTGTAATGTCTATAGTTTTGTTTCAATGTTTATTAGGTTCTTGATAAAGATTATATGATTACTTTATGGTCTGTATTAGCTGAGGCCTTATAGTTAATGTAACCCGATCTGAACCACACTTTCGCACAAAGGCCATATATGGTATAATTGTCATTTATTTTGGTTCGGAACTAAATAAGCTACCATAGAGAAATAGCATATTTTCATGGTCAAAAAGAACTTCATCGAAATCTCTAAAATTTAGTAATTTAATTTTCAAATAAATTGTAATAATTTTATAACTCTCAAACAGTTTAAGCATAACAGTATTTTGTCTGCCTGTTCGAATGTGAGGCATCAACAAGGGATACGAAAAATTAACTAATGTGAATTAAGTAATGTGAATGTACCACATGAACCAGTTGTGGCCTGTCAACGCAAGTTAGACAAATAAAGGGTGATTTTTTAAGAGCTTGAGAACTTTTTAAAAAAAAAACGCATAAAATTTGCAAAATCTCATCGGTTCTTTATTTGAAACGTTAGATTGGTCCATGACATTTACTTTTTGAAGATAATTTCATTTAAATGTTGACCGCGGCTGCGTCTTAGGTGGTCCATTCGGAAAGTCCAATTTTGGGCAACTTTTTTCGAGCATTTCGGCCGGAATAGCCCGAATTTCTTCCGAAATGTTGTCTTCCAAAGCTGGAATAGTTGCTGGCTTATTTCTGTAGACTTTAGACTTGACGTAGCCCCACAAAAAATAGTCTAAAGGCGTCAAATCGCATGATCTTGGTGGCCAACTTACCGGTCCATTTCTTGAGATGAATTGTTCTCCGAAGTTTTCCCTCAAAATGGCCATAGAATCGCGAGCTGTGTGGCATGTAGCGCCATCTTGTTGAAACCACATGTCAACCAAGTTCAGTTCTTCCATTTTTGGCAACAAAAAGTTTGTTAGCATCGAACGATAGCGATCGCCATTCACCGTAACGTTGCGTCCAACAGCATCTTTGAAAAATACGGTCCAATGATTCCACCAGCGTACAAACCACACCAAACAGTGCATTTTTCGGGATGCATGGGCAGTTCTTTAAACAACCTCTTGGGGTTTTTTCTTTCTAAATGTGCAATTTTTTTTTTTTTACGAAGCCATCCAACCAGAAATGAGGCCTCATCGCTGAACAAAATTTGTCGATAAAAAGCGGATTTTCACATTTCAAACGAACACTGATTTTGGTAATAAAATTCAATGATTTGCAAGCGTTGCTCGTTAGTAAGTCTATTCATGATGAAATGTCAAAGTATACTGAGCATCTTTCTCTTTGACACCTTGTCTGAATCCCGCGTGATCTGTCAAATACTAATGCATGAAAATCCTAACCTAAAAAAAAAACACCCGTTACTACTGATCACGTAGAATCTTCTATGTATATTGATATGCTAAAATTGTTTGTGAGTTAAAAAATTATAAGTATTTAATTGAAAAGTAAATCACTAACTTCGAAACTGGTAGCCTGTCTGTTTATAACTCATTTTTTAAACCGACGAACAGACAGTCTGACAGAGTAAAGATACAAAAATTTAAATAGTTTAATTTGACATTTATAAATTTATAAAATCATTTCAACTTACTACATCTACTTAAAAGCATCTTAAATATCTCTTCAAAAACTCCTTTACTTATGGTACAAACACTTATTTTAAAAAAAAAATATATAAAGCATTAATTCTCAAAAACCTTCATCACTGGCTAATTTTAGCACCTGTTCCTTTACCGTAGTGCAAATTCATTAATTTCCATCCTTCCCATTTTTTACACACAAACATACACAACACTTATTTTTTACCCACGCAAATTACAAAACTAAACAAACAACCGACAATCGTGTCTAACCAAGCTTACCACTAATAAGCCCATTATGCGCTGCTTAAAACATTGCCGGGCATTGCGGAAAAAGTTTATAGCCATGCACAACACCTCGCTGGCTCGTCGGAAGCTGCTAATGCTGCTGCTGTGCGAAAAACCACAGTGAAATTTTTTTGAAGGTAAAAAAAAAAAAAAAAAATAAAATAAAAATAAATTACCTGAAAATATTTAATGTGAAAGCAACCACAGCAGCGCAGCACTTAGGTTACAACAACAACATGGTACAATAGGGAAATAAGAAATTAAGCTAATTGCAAGCTCAAAAACATATTAAAATGGATAAGATAATGACCAGCGAGCAATAGCGGCATGCTTCTTAATCCTTGAAACAAACAATTTTTTGATTTTTTTTTTTTTTTAAAGAAAAGCAAACAATATTTTTAAATATTTCAGTATAAATCTTAATCAATTTGTTAAAATAAAAGAATGAAAAGAGTTGTCAATAATCGATATCAACAGAAAATTATAGTACATCTAAAGGATATATCTTTTGAAAATCATTTATAGTAAAATTTTAAAAATGCTTTTCACCTTTTATATTCGTAATTTCTAAAAGTCTTTCCAGTTGAGTTATTAAAACATTTAAGCAAAAAACTACTTTATTACGCCTATGCGAATATGCAGTCACATGTGAAGTAGAACTAATTCAGTATGTAAAACTTTTACAAATGCGAATACAAAAGCTCTCAAGCCGACCGAGAACAACAAAAAACTACAAATCGAGTACAGTAAAAATTGCTAAAAGTTTGAAAATAGCAAACAAAATATAACAAAATAAAATTCACAAGTTTGTGTGCTACAGAAATATGTTACATATGGCAAACTTTTTCCAATGCATTTAGTAAATATAAAGAAAAAGAAAAGGAAAAGAAAAAAAAAAAAAAGAAAACATTTTCCAAAAACAAAAATTTTAACGAAAAACCAATAAAAGATTTGCATATTTTCAGGCGTTCTACACATGCAAAACAACAACGAAAACAACAACTACAGCAATAGAAGAGCCTAAACAAACTAAAATAAATTTTAGAGCAAATGGAAACCCTAAACCAATTACATACAAATTGAAAGCGTAGGAGAAAAGATAGTTTTGAAAGTTTTGTATATTCTTCTCGTTGAACTAATATTTTCGTGGAAAATATCAATTTCAAATTGTTGTTTGGCTAAGCTAAGCGTAATCGAGAACAAATTTAAGTGGACGGCATTGTGGGTCGGCGGAAATCGGAATGAAAGTTTTCACTTAGCAAATAAATGCAATTGACAATTTAAGAATAGAACAGAATAGAGCTTATGGAATAGTATATGCAGCAGATATATATTTTGAACAACGCTGAAGTCAAATATGCTCGACTGCTAGATACCCTGTACCCAATCTTGATGTACCTTAAGTTAAGTCTTATATTAGTACCATACTTTTGTATTAGATTTTCATACAAAAAACTAAAAAAAAATGGAGTAAATTTGTATGGGCGCTATACCTAAAAATTGTTTGGTCCTACCAATATTGGGATATTTCATTGCGACTGTCATAGTCATAATTTATTCTAAACTATCAGGTACCCGCGGCTTTGCTCGCTTTTTTTTTTGCTTCTATTTGGTGGCTAAATATAAATTGTTCAAAAATGTGGGCTCAAATTTTGGAAATCCCCTAAACACGACTAACCATCATTCAAATGCGCCCAGTTTCAAGTCTCTACGTCTATTCAATCCAAATGTATGACTTTTTTTTTCAAGGCTATCATTAGGTCCCGAGTCAAAAATTTTCTAAAATCCCGCCTAAGTGCTCACCTGTAATAAAAAAAAATTGGTCAAAAAATCTATATGGGTCCCAGGTCCAAATTCCGGAAATTACTTGAACACCTTGAACGCCAAAAATGTTTTTTAACCATCTTTCAAATGTGCCCTTTTTCAAGTCTCTACTCTACTGTCTATCCACTCCAAAGATATGGCTTTTCCGGTTTCAAGGCCCCCATTAGGCCCCGGGTCAAAACTTTCCAAAGTTTTTTTTCTTTTCTGACCACATCTATGATGAGAGCAACAAAACAAAAAAAAAGTTCAAATCGGTCGAGTCATTCTCGAGTTTTAGCGTTGTTTATGCGCAGCTATTCATTTTTATATATATGGATTTAAAGTTCCTTGAATAAGAAACTAAGAAGTTTTTAGCAAAAACCGAAATTTTTGGGATAGATCTGTATGGGGGCTTCTGCTTTAAATGGGACTAAAGAAAAACCGTTTGCGAGCGCACACTTGACGGCTTAGGAGAGTCAAGTTTCAAATATGGTAGCTCTATCTCTTAAAGTCTTCGAGATAATCTCTCTCATAGGGCAGACAGCGGGACAGACATAGCTATATCGACTCGATTTTTAATGCTGATCGAGAATATATATGGTAGCCCTATCTCTTATAGTCTCCGAGATAATCTCTCTCATAGGGCAGACAGCGGGACAGACGGTCGGGCAGACAGACATAGCTAAATCGACTCGATTTTCAATGTTGATCGAGAATATATAGTATACTTTATAGGGTCTGTGATGCTCCCTTCTACCTGTTACATACATTTGCACAAATTTAATATACCCTCTTACCCTCTGGGTACAGGGTATAAAAAATATGTATTCGCAGTCTAACTTGCGTAACAAGAAAAAAAGTCGCCATAATTTTACTAGCTTATTTTTTTCTTTTTTTGTAATGGGGGAATGAATGTTCTATTTAATGGTATGATTCAACGGAGCATCAAATTTGCAGATGGCTTCTTCAAGCCAAATTTTAAAACGTTTCCACAGAATTAATTTGATTGTTTTAAAAATATCGTTTCATCGGTGTCTATTTTGGTGATCTTCATTTACGATACTCCCTATCACCAGTTCGACAAACCTCGACGTCTTCAAAACGCCAAAAACATACAAAACATTGAGTAAATCAAAATCGATTTTTGGCAAATTTTAACCCTGACTGCTGAGACTCATTTCCATTTGTGCAGAAGCGTCAATACGCAGAATTGTCGTAAAAGTTTATGCCGATAAAACAGAGTCCCTTAACTAGCTTAAAACCTACATGTGCCGAGAAGTTTCTCGTATTTCCAGAGATATCCTGCAAAAATGTCGATAAAAGTGCAAATCTTTGCATGGCTGCTAACGACGAACATTGCCAAATATCACCTTCTGTACAGTACATAACAATATTTTTTTGTTTTACTCCATTTCACGAAAAACATAGAAGACCACAAAACAGAGCACCCTGTATTCCTTCGACAAAGCGACACACATGCACATAAAAAGTTTTTCAAATAGTTTAAAGCTCTCTAAAATTACAAATCACAACGCTGCGTATACTTAATGTGTTTATTACTGCACCAACGATGTGTCATTATGAATAATATCAAATGTTAAGATTCCATTTTATCCCGCTTGTATTTAGATTTAATGCGTTATTGCACTGAAACACGCAAAGGCAATGTACATGTAAATATGTGCATGAGATACTTGTATAATCGTATGTACACTGACAGATACATATGGTACATAACAGTGTGTATTACGTTTAACAATAAAATAGAAAGAGACAACGTTAGTGTGTGTGTTCGTGTGTGTGCTCAACAAGCGGAAGTTCTATGTAAACGCCATCTACTAAATGATGCATGACATATGTCTGAGATGCCATTTTGTTGTTTGCCTTTTTGTTGTTGTTGTTGTTGTTGCATTGCGTTGCTTAAACTGTTTTCATTGTTGTTGTATGAAGTGTTTGCCATACAAATATACACACACACACACATGGACATCTTGTACATTAATAGTTCCACTGTGTATATGCATTACTATATACATGTGTGTGTGTCATTTCCGTTGGTTTATAAATGCCTCTGAAATGACTCATCAACCGGAAGTAAAAGTGTAAAGGAGATAGCAAACTTTTTTAAGAAATAAAAACGAATGTGACAGAAAATTCCAAGAAAAAAAAAAATTCCAAACAGAAAACAGAAACCTAAACTGTATTGAAATCCATTTCAATGGTTTCAAACACACTCATGTGTAAAATTGTTGCCAAATGACTATGAAGGCATCTGGGATGCAACCGGCAACCATTTATTGTATAGTCTATTATATATAGTAAATGTTGTGTCTGTGTAGGTGTTAACAGCTGTCATATCCTGCCAGCGTACAGCGTATCTGTTTAATGTCCTGTTTTTCTGCTTTTCTAGTTTTCTGTTACAGATGCAACACGGCAGAAACTAATCGTCTGTCAAAAACATTTCAAATGTTGACATTTTTATCGTATTTTATTTTGTTATCTTTCGTTCTTTTTTTTTTTTATAAATAGAAATGAGAGTGACCAACGTTGAAAATTTAAAGTTTGATTGAAAGTTTTGTATGTTCAAATAAATGGAGGTGTGTAATATCTTCAGTATTGGAATAAACATTTTCTGGATTCTATGTGTACATATCGATTTCGAGCCATTTAAAATTCCTTGTAAAACAAAATGGGTTACGTACGACCAAATGTCGGTCTATTAGAAATAAGTTATCGATCAGTGATTTGTCACCAAATATATAAACTTTATGGAGTTTACGACGCCTCCTTTAATGCGTTAAAAATTTTCAACAAACTGATAGTAATCTTTGTTTTATAATTTCGGTCTTATTTAACAATTCCATCTTGCGAATATACCAAATATCTTGGATTAACTCTTGACAGAAGACTTACCTGGCGCCATCACATTGCGGCCAAGAGAAAACATTTAAATTTGAAGTTGAGACAAATGCATTTGGCTTCTTGATCGTCAATCAAAACTAAAGTTGCGTAACAAGATTCTACTTTGCAGGGTTATTCTAAAACCGGTCTGGACCTATGACATTCAACTATGGGGAGTAGCAAGTGATTCCAATATTGAAATCATTCAAAGATTTCAAAACAAAGTCTTAAGAATAATTTCAGATGCACACGCCTTTATTGATAACAAAACCATTCACGATGTTCTTGAAATTCCGTGAGTCAATTAGGAGATCGTTAGATTAAGTTATTTGCAAAAGTTTTCTGATCATCCAAACTACTTGGCGGTAAATTTATTGGGCAACAGTTTAAAGGTTACCCTCTGGATCTTCCATTCAGAGATTAGTGAGGCTTTCCATCTTTTTATTATCTCTTTATTTGTACTAACTAAATTAAACTAATCTAAAAAATTTAAAGATTGTCCACTAAGGACAGATTTGAAATGAAGAATATATTAAAAAAAAAAAATCGTAGTCGCATAAGGCTTAAGTGAGATAAACATATTTTCTCTTCTGTTTTCACCACAATTTGCTTTTATACTAAATGAAACTCACTAAAATATGTTAGCAAAACAGATAGAGACAGTGATAGAATACTACAGCTTCTATAATTGTATCATAAATGGACATAGTGAAATAAATTCGACTTTATATATACTCAGAGTTCTTCTATTGTTTTGGGTATAGGCTATTTTTATGCCCATTTAATATTTGAAAGAAATTTGCCACGCGTAAAATTATTTTTAATGACACCAGCTAAAAAAATAGAAAAAACCAGAAAGAACGCCGAAGTCGTTTATGCTCGACTGCAAGATACCCTGTACCCAATCTTTATGTTCCTTAAGTTAAGTTGTATCTTACTACCATACCTCATTGCATTGGATTTTTATAAAAAGAAAAACGTTAAAAATTAGGTACATATATTTGTATGGGCGCTGTACCTAAAATTTTGTTGGTCCTACCCATATTGGGATATTTTATTGGGACTGTCATAGACATTACTTATACTAAATTTGAAATTCCTTAAATAAAATACAATGACGTTTTTATGCAAAAACCCAAATTTTTGGGGTACATTTGTTTGGGGGTACCCTTAAAATGGGTCTAGAGAAAAACCTTTTGAACACTTGACGGCTCAGGAGAGTCTAAGTTACAAATATGGTGGCCCTTTCTCTTATAGTCTCCGAATTAATCTCTTTTATACGGCAGACAGCGGAACAGACGGACGGACCGACAGACATAGCTAGTTCGACGCCCCTTGCAATGCTGATCAAGAATGTATATACTTTATAGGGTCTATCTTGCCTCCTTCTTTCTGTTACATACATTCGTACAAACTTAATATACCCTTTACCCTTTGGATACAGGGTATAAAAAATATTTTATAGTATACAATGCGATTGAATTTAAACTGCAAAGCTTCGACTCGCTTCATCGACCAACCAAAAAATTAATTTATATTATATAACATTTTTATTCTTTTATTGAATAGTTTAGCTCAAAACTTGCAGCAATGAAGTTATTTAACATTTTTATTTCAATTTTAAGTTTAAACATTTTAATCGTAGAAGCACGCTTTGAATTCAAAAATATTATTTGCAATGTAATTGAAAAAGATCGAGTGAACTTTACTGCGTGTTTTATAAAGTCTTGCAGTCGTAATTATAAATATTTGACTTTTCGTGCAGAGCTACTAAAGCCGTTAACAACGCTTAAGGTGAATAAAACGAGTTTGATTTTTAAAAATTAATAAAATTCTACAATATTAAATCATTCTTTACATCCTACCGAGATGCGTTTTGAGTTACTCAAACGTATGAATGGCTACAAACCATTTCTATACAATATATCCTTTGATGCCTGTAAATATCTACGTACTCCAATTGCTAAAAGAAATTCAGTTTTAGTTTATTTTCACAATTTTTTTAACGATTTTGCAAATATAAATCATCCATGTCCATATGAGGTATTTATTTAAACTTAATTTTATTAATTTTAATTGTTTTATTTTTATAATAATTTTTTTAGGGCGAAGTTTATGTAAATAATCTGACAATATCATCTATAGAATACAAAGTAACAAAACTGCTACCAGTTCCAGCAGGAGAATATGCTGTATTTGCGTCTGCATTTGTTCATAATCTATTTATTGCTGAAATGAAGATTTTTGTAGAAATTAAAGATCATTAGATCTAGTTTATTTAATATTTATTGAACAATTTACATGTAATGTCGTAACCAAAATTTTTCTGGAAAAAGATAAAAACGTATGAGAAACCTTGCCTACATAGATGAGCACAGTTGACAGGATCGGATCGTTTTTTATTTTTATACCCATCACACATAGTGTAAACGGGTATATTCAGTTTGTCCGAAAGTTTGCAACGCATTAAAGGAGACATCTGAGACCCTATAAAGTATTTGAGCTCCTAGTTAGTTTGTATGTCAGAACCAAGGTGCCACGCCCATTTTTAGATATAGCCCCCATACAAACTTACCACTTTTTTTCGATATTTTGTATGAAAATAGTTTTTTTTTGAATGCTTTTACTACAACTTGGGGTAAAAACACTTTTAATGGAATCCATAATGTTGCCACGCCCATTTTCAGATATAGCCCCCATACAAACTTACCGCTTTTTTAGATTTTTGTAATGAAATCATTTATTTTTTCTGAATGAATTCAATTAAAACTTGGTAAAATCAATTCCAATGTCCGCCTAAGTAATCGGGCTAATATAACATAAAACCTCCATACAAATTTGACCAAATTCATCGTGAAATTTAATCTAAGCACCTGGTAAACATTTAATGTATTAAAAGTGTTGTGTGACTGGTATTTCAGCTTCGGTTCCACCGAAGTTAACGTTTTTTGCTTGTTTTTTTATTTTCATTTAATTGATCATTTAATTCGGGGTTGTTTCGCACTAAATTTATTAAAACTATAATAGTAGAATTTTTTCTTCAATTATAAAGCAAAATACAATTACTTATTTGGCGAAAATCTCAAAATCTTCGAAAAATATAAAAAGTCCATTTCGCGCAAGTTGGCATTCTTTTTGCTCGGTTCGGTTAAGAATTTTATTTGCAATCAATTTACTAGAGATTTGGTAAAATGCTAATTAAGCAATTATATCAATATAATTTTGGATTGTAATGGTGCAATTAATTCAGAAAAAGCATAACATTTCTGCTAATATATGTTATATAATTAAACTTATTTTTTTAATATTTTATTTTATTAAAACTCTATCTAATCTATTACAAAAACTTGAGAGACTTGAAACCAACCAAAAGATATTTGATTGGAACTAGTTTGGTAGAGATATCTCTGACACCCCTGATTAATTAAAAATGACAATTTAAACAAGAAATGTTAATTAACAGTAGCTTGAGGCTGTTAAATGGCTGATAATGAATTAACAGTGAAAGTACTGAGCATTGCTGATTGGACCGAACATAAAATTACAGTATAAAAATGGAATAATTTATGAAAATATTGACTCAAAACTGGGCAAAAATGTCATCCTATTTACCAATATGCTAAGGATCGGGTCACTATAGCATACAGCATATTTTATCAAATTTTTAAGAAAATTATTTTTAAAATTAATAATACAGATAATTTGCTTAAAATTTGAAATCAATATTGTGTCTTAACTTGGGTTGAGTCTGACCATTGATCTCCTCCCATCCCATCTCAATATTTTATCACACGATAATTATTCAAACATTAGTGTGACGAATATTTAAACCGAAGTTGACGTTTTTCGTTGTTAATTGTGCAACGACTTCCACACTTGAATTCTCTTTTAGAACTGAATTTTATTTTCAACTGATCATTCTTAAATACTATTTCGATTACAAAGTGATCGGTATATTAAAATTATAAGTATGTGTGACTATAAAAATAGCTTATTTATTTTAAGCGTAGTATTGATCATGCGTGCAGGAGTCAAGGGTCATCGCTCAACATGTTTGTTGCTACTTCAGTATGCTGAGCGTCACTTAGCACGATCGTAAAATGTTATGACTTCTGTGTGTTTTTAAAATATGGTCGCAGCGAGATATCTTGTCTATTCTTATCGCGTATTGAATAGCCATAAACAGAGAAATCGATGTTTAAACATATTAATTATTAAAACACGCTTTGAATTTAACCGATAATTTTAATTGCGATCTCTGACTGTTTTACACAGATAGTTAAACAGAGTTAGATTGACTCGCTTCATTGACCACAAACATATTTAATCTATTTATATTAATATTTATTTTTATTGTTCCGTCGAATAGTTTAGCTGAAAACGCGTAACAATGAAGTTATTTAAAATGTTTATACTAATTTTTAGTTTGAACATTTTAATTGTGAAAAGGACGCTTTGAGTTCAAAAATCTTATATGCAATGCAATTGAAAACGATCGAGTAAACTTCACTGCGTGTTTTATAAAGTCTTGCAGTCGTAATTATAAATATTTGACTTTTTGTGCACAGCTTCTAAACAATAATGGTAATGCTTTGAGTTTAACTTTAAAAAAATAATAAAATTCTACAAGCTTAACTCATTCCATACAGATACGTTATGAGGTACTAAAACATATGAATGGCTACAAACCATTTTTATACAATCTAACCTTTGATGCCTGTAAATATCTACGAACTCCAATTGTTGAAAAAAAATCTATTAATAGCTTACTTTCACAATTTTATCATAAATGTTTCAAATATTTATCATCCATGTCCATATGAGGTATCTACTAAAACTTTATTTGAATAATTTTGTATTTATTTTTTAATCTTATAAATATTTTATAGGGCGAAGTTTATGTAGATAATCTTACAATATCATCTATAGAACACGGAGTGACTAAACTGCTATCAATTCCAGCGGGAGTATATGCTCTATTTGTGTCTGCTTTTGTACAAAAAATGTTTTTTGCTGAAATGAAGATTTTTGTAGAGATTACGGATTATTAGATTCGTTATATACTATTAATATTGTGTGCAGAAATAAAGAGTTATTATGAAATAAAAAAAAAAAACGAGCACAAATATACATTGAAATGAAGTGTTTCAGACTGCTCCTGTACAATAATATTAAAGAGTCCATTCGGTATCGAAAATATTGATCAAAATATTGATATGGAAATCCATTCTGCATGTAATGCAAAAAAAATCATCGATGTGTATCTACATAGTTTGTGCATATAATAATTTTATATACAAAAACCTTTTGATTTCATGGTAGAAAATAGGCTCAAAGGTAACACTAGTATCTCTGAGAATATTGGAGAAAGTGAACTTAAGAAAGATAGCAGTATCTGCAACCGTTTGACATTGTAGCTGTGTTTTCAGTGCATTCTGGATAATCCGGGCGATATCATAGAATCCAAAGTAACCAGCACATTTCGTCAAACGTGTAAAACACTGCGTATGCTTTATATCTATCAAATAAAAGTATTTCAATTCATTAGAAATCTTTTCTCTTAGATCAATTTAAACGTACACAATTTTTCTCTTTTTTTTTTTATTAGCAACAGCTGTTTTGTTGCTAATAAATATTCAATGTGCGAAAGATCATCGCGTGCAAATAATGCAAATGCAATGAACATTACATATGTACAAGCACTACAGACTTCGATATATACATTTGTAGATTCTATTACAAAGAAAAAAAGTATCCATGTATCTTATAGATAAAATCGTTTCATTACAATGTAACTTTGTGTGCAGTTTTAACTGTTAACAGACGCTAAACAAAAACAAAAATAAGAGAAAAGATGATGGTGAGAGAGATATAGAGAGTACAAAAGCAAAAAAAACAAGTGAAACTTCGCATGCGCACTTGACTAAAAAAAATTTAAAAATAAAAACAAACTAAAAAACTTAACAATTTTTCTTTTTTTTCATTTATGTCAAAACGTGCACAAAGTGGGAGCGAGAAAGAGAGCGAGCGAGCGAGCGCGAGCAACAGTTCGATCATTAATTTATTTAATTTTTACGTTCAGTTGTCTTGCGACGCTTGTAACATTCAGATACAAATTAAACGTCGCGAAAGTATCTAGATACGCAAAAACGCGTTCTATCTTTAATTTGTGCCAATATCTACTTGTTTTCGAGTATATATTTAATTACATTTTATTTATTTTGTGCTGCAGTATTTTTTAGTATTTTAAATATTCTATCTAAACGAGGCAAAATACAAAAAAAGTTGATGTCACACCAAAGTATCTCAGACTAAATGTCAGCAACAATTTAGTTGTTTTTTTTTTTTTTTTTTTTTTTTTTGCAGCGCTTCTGCGATTTATTGTCATTCGTTTTCGCGTGTTGTTATAAAAAAATGAATAATTAAAAAAAAAGATACAAGCAATTGAATTTTAAAAAATATAAATTGTGATTTTAAATTTTTTTTTTAGTTAAATGGCAGAACAATAAAAAATACTCAACGTTTTGCTTTTAGTTTATATGCAAAAATTGATTGCTTCAATAATCGAAATAAATTGTTTTTTTTGCCCAAATTAGTGTGAAGGGATATTCAGTTTGCGGAGTTGCCAAGATAAAGTATATATTATGACAGCATCGATAGCATGTCCGCTCCGTCTCTCTGCAATTTTTAATAAGATAACGCCGATTGAACTTTTTTTTTAGGTTAGCCCCATACAAACTACCGTTGAATTTTTGTAGAAAATATGTATTATTTATGCATATATTCACTCCAATTGGGTAAAACTTTCCATTTTTAGGTATAGCCTCATTACAACTCCCATTTTCCAATTTTTGAATAAATTGTTTTTTTTTTTTTAAAAATTCTTATATCATTAAATTCCAAAACCAAGAGGCCACGCCCATTTTTATATATAGCCCCCATACAAACTCACCGATTATTTTTGAACTTTTGTATGAAAAATTAATTATTTTCGTCTATATATTTTCAAATGTATATAAGCCACTGATGATCACACATAAACTATTCAAAGATTCGTGTGGCGGGTATTTATGCTTCGGTTCCACCGAAGTGAACGTTTTCTTGTTTTATTTTGATTTTTAAATTATTAAAAAATATTCTTTTTTCTGCAATTTTTTTTAATACTCGCAAAAATATATTTTATGATTTGCTCATTTGCAAATACTTTCTACTGACATTTCTATAAAGATTGTTTTGCTACGAACTGATTTTTCTTTGATTTCCCATATGAGTTTTCTTTTTATTCAAGTCATTCGCTCAGCTGTGCTGTGTTTTGGTTTTCTTTGTTAAACTATTTTTTTTTTTGTTTTGTTTTTCAATTTGTACGCGTGCCAAAAAAATATGCCGAAAAGTTTTATAAATTAATTGTCAGTTTAGCTATGATGTGTGTCATTCATTTAGTTTTTAAAAAAAGGAAAAAATCTGTGGAATTTTTTTTTCATTATTAAAAATTGACATTTATTTATTTTTTTGTCAAGGCAGTTCTATAAAATAAAATTGAAAAATTTTATAGTTAAAAGTTCAGTATTCTTCATGGAAAATCTTTACATACTCAACAAGTAAAAATAAGTGTTCTCCTAGCGATTGAAATTCGTTTATTCATGAAGTTTTAAAGAAAATAGTCAAATAGTCATGGGCAGTGGCAGAAAAAAAAGCTCTACTGTGTCTTCCTCTTCCTCTCCTACAGAAATCATTTGATGCTACCCCTAGTCGGAAGGCATGTCTGCCAACCAGGCAGTGTCCCGTGAGAGCTCCAAACCTCATGGATAGAGTCTGTCTATTATGGAGCATGAGTTGGGCTGTTCGTTTAGTTAAGTTTCGAGACATTACATTTCGGATTTGTGGTCCACCTAATTTCTGCTAGTCCGATTATTTCTTCTTTCACTCGCAGCTTCAGAGAGACCATGGGAATTCCTGTCGAACTTTTCCCTGGAGGAATAACGGAATTGATACCTTCTCTGCTAATACCAAAATATCTTGGTGATCCGGAACGCATGTGAGGCAAATATTCCAATGCTCAGCCATCTCGTTGAGATATGTACGGCAATGGGAGGTAGTTGTAGACGTGTTATTATATGAGTCAAGCGCTTTTAAGGCAGCCTGACTATCCGAGAAGATGTATACTTTTTGGCTACTACCTGAGTGGTGTCATAGATAATGCTTGACTTCGTGTATAGCGATCATTTCAGCTTGAAAAACGCAGCAGTGATCGGGACGTTTGAAAGATTCTCTAATCTCCAGGTCCGGGGAAAAGATACCTCCTCCAACTTTCCTTCGAGTTTGGACCCATCTGTATAGATATTTATGGCGTTGGTTTCATAATGGGGTAGGTTTCCCCACTGTGCTCTTGTTGGGATAAAAATTTTGTACTTTCTACTAAATGTTGGGTATGTGGCGGGTAGCAAGAGCACTAGAAGGTTGAATATCTTCGAGTGTCCATTCATTTTAATTAAAACACCTAAAATTTTTCAAAACTCCTTAAAACTTTATTTATGTAAATATTTTTTCTCCAAGTCTTCTCAAAAAATATTCCAGTAAAAATATTTTAAAATATTTTAAACAAAGAAATATCAATATGCGGACTTTATTTTATTTTGTGTAAAAAAAATCCATTGACAAACAAAAATATTGCAAATGTTAATAACAAATATTTTAAAAAAAAATATTTTTAGACAAACATTTAAAAAAAAAAAAAAACAACAAAACAAAAAAAGCACTCAAAGAAGAAAGTTAGTTTTGCGTTTTTTAGAGTCTATTAACTGCTGCGGCGACAATCAAACGATTATTATTAGCAATGTTTAATTAGTTACTAATGAAGAAAAACCAAACAAAGCGCAACTGTGTGAGAGTAAATGAACCCATTAGAATTTAGCTATTTTACATACAAATGTGTGAGACAAGTGCGCATTGGCTGCCGGTAAAAAAAAAAAAAAATAAGAGATACATCGATAGATTAGAGAGACAATTAAGATATATTTACATAAAATAAAAGATACATTTGTATTTCAATATATATCGCAGAGAGAAAGATAAACACACGCGCAGAGTGCAGTGATGTGTACGAGTATTAAATTTAATATAATATATTGTAAATTATTTTGTGGATCGTATTTTGAGAAGAAGCATGAAAGATAGTGAAAGGTTTACAAACGTTCGATAAATTATTTTCACACAAACGTTCGAACGAAGCGCATGTGAAAACGTTTTAATACAAAAATAAAAGAAAAAAAAATAAAAATAAATAAGCGTGAAAAATTATAGCGGAAAAATTGACTTATTTGGAGAAAAAATAAATAAATAAATAAATAAAATAAAATAGTGTAACAAATGAAATGCTGCTGGTTTAGCTGCTAATTAAAAAAAAAAATTGTGATAAAAATAAAGTTTTTTTTTTTTTTAAATAAAAAAATTTTACAGTGAAGAACAAAAAGTGTTGCAACAAAGAAGTCTTCATTTATTTTTATCTGCTCAAATGCTAATGATGATAAGCTGTGTTGCAATTAATTAAATTTAATTAAAAGTGAAATTAAAAAAAAAAAGTGAATTTTATGTGATAAAAAAAAAAAAAAAAAATAAAATCAACGAATGCTCAAAAGCAGCCAAACTATGTCAATTTTATGATAGTTTCTCAAAAAAAGTATCTTATGTGATAACAAAAAAAATATATCTTACAAATATTTTCAACAATTTTGTTACCATTTTGAACGTGTTTAATTATATTTTGGTGAAGTAAGTTTCCATAAGTATCTTACAGATACATTTATATCTTTTGTACAACAAACTATCTTTGGACAGTTGCAATTTGTCATTTTGTGCAAATCTACATTTTTTTTATAGAAGTCAACGCTGTTTGCAACTAAATAGAAATGTTTACGGTACCATTTCATCGTGATACAATTTTGACGGCATCGGTTAGCGATGCATCTACGCTCAGCAAAAGTCGAGCTGTACGTAAAAAATTTGTATAAATTGAAGAAACTCAATTTATTTACTGCAAAAAAAAAAAAAAAATAAAATATGATTGAACATTTCAATTGAGTTGATTTAATAAAATTTGATTTGGGTTTCGTTTGTTTGTTTTTCATATTTGTCGCATTTGTTTTTACTTGTAAAAAAAATTTTTTAAATAATAAAAATATATAAAAAAAAGTTATGTAATAAATTGTTATGCATGCGCTTTTATTTTTTTGCTAGTTTTATTTTTCTATTTAATTTTATTTGTTTGTTGTTTTTTTGTTTTGAAACAAAATAAAAATATTTTTGTTTTTGTGTTGTTTTGTTATTTAAAATTGCTTTGCGATGAGAGTACAAAGTACATTTTCTTTTTTTTTCATCAAATTTTCAATTAGATTTATTTGATCTTTTCTGTAAATATATTTTTTTGGTTTTGTTTTTAATTATTACCGGAAATTATTGTACAAAGTATTTCTTTAAATTATTAATATTGAGAGCTAAAAACAAGTTTTGTGATCTTTGAGATATTGTTAAATCTATAAATGACTAATCCTTCTCGATCATCTGTAAGAAGCATATATAAGAAACTATTAATCTATTTGTGAAATTCTGTTGCCGCCAAGTTATCACTTAAAAATAACTAGTTTTGAATTAATTCATTCATCCTCATGAATTTATGAATTCCAATACTTTCAGACGCGCTATCTTGCTTGGTGCGTCAATTCCCATAATTCGCAAAGTTCTTGCATTCAACATGATTCTTCCTGAGACTGAATTAATTTTGAATCCGTTAGTAAACATATGTATTTCACGTTGATTCAGTCTTCTGCGGATAAACTTGGAAATCCCTTATTCCGCACTTTTATTGAACTTTCTGTCCACTTTAGTTTGTCCATAAATTTCAGTTGACACGTTGCATGTAACACAGACTCGTTCTATTCTCTTCATAAGATTTAAGTTTGTGATCCTCTTCGTGGTTTGTCAGCATACCAGAACTCCATGAAACAGTGTAGATGGAATGCTTTAGTCTGGGAAATGCCACTCACACTGCTCATCATCCATTGGGATACATAGAACGCATTGGTTTAATTTGTTCATCCATTCTTTAATGTTAGGGTTAGCTTGCTACTAGATAAATAGAAGAGACTTTGGGACAGTCCCAACAAGTAGCACATAAAGCGCCGTTTCGGTATCATCTAATATCGTAAAAACGGCCTTAAGCCCAGAGCTGACTCATCAAAACCAGCCTGTGTAGTTAAGAAAATTGCGATGTTTTATTGGACAGTGGTTTTGGACAGTTCACCTAGCAAGTTGAGCTGCCATTTCCCAAGTAATCGCATTCTGTGTGATCTGAGTGCAAGACAGGTGCACAGAAAGTGCTCTAGCGTTTCTGTTGCGTCCTCTTCTTTGCAACTTCTGCAGTGTCTATTGAACGGGACTTCTAGTCTGGCGGCGATGGGCCAGTGTCCCGTTATGGCAGCTGTTAGTCTAGCGAGGTCTTTACGCGAGTTTTCTAACAATTTGTATGAACGTTTTGAGTTCAGCTTGGGCCAAATCGTAATAGCTATCCTGCAGCTGTTCAGATTTGTCCAATTATTATAGGCCAAATTGGCGAAATGGTTGGTAATGGCAGCGATTACTGCACCCATTGGGGTATCTACCTGAACAGGTTGGAAGGCGCTAGCTGATCCCTCCCTGGCCAGTAGGTCTGCGTGCTCGTTTCCGGGGATATCGCTATGCCCCGGAACCCACGAGAGGATGATTGAATTATGTAAGCTTGGTACTACTATTCCAATCAGTTAAGTCTTGATGTATGCAATACAATTCTATTTACTTCTTTCAAATCCTAAATTAAATTATATCTTTAAAATAATAATTCACATCTTAAGCATGTTTATAGAACATTTAGATTTTATTATCAAAATTCAAACTATCTAAACACTTCATTATACACTTTTAGGCCATTTTCACTAGTTTAAGCCAAAAGCAAAGTAAAACTAAGAACAAAACAAAAAATTCAGGCGCCATAAAGTTGCCAACTTTTTTTTATTTTTCCTTTTATTGAAACTTATTTACCATCATAATTTAAAAACGCTTCAACAATTCGAGTGTCAAGAAAACGAAAACATTCTTATAACATAATAGCTGCTGCTGGCTGTCCTTGACCATGATTGTTCTTAGTTAAAATATTTACCCACTTTTGGCAAAGACTTTCAATGTGACTTTGACTTTTAGAAGATTTGTTTTTATCCAAAATGTGTGTGTGTATATCAATAATAAATTACAGTTAATAACAATTGCAATTGCCAGCAAGAAAAGTAATTTAAACGTTCGTAAAAAATGTTTTTAATTATTGTTTTACTTCTTTTTTTTTTTGTTGGGACAATAATAGTTTTAAATTATAGTTTACAATGTTAGCGTATCTATTGTACTTAAAATATATGCATATATGAAGTTTATATTTATGAAAGTATCTATTGTAGATACACCATAAAACTGAAGCTGTAAATAGTCAATAATAATGATAGGCGTTGAATAACTGCTTTAAGCTATTGTTTGAGAACCCTAGTTCAATACAGCTGTAATGAAAAGTCATCAAGAAGTCAACAGACTAATGATAATAGTTACATGAACAGCGAAAACAGCAGATGCCGCTTGCTGACGTAGTTTAGCTACAATTACGAAAAACAAAAAGATACAAATATATCTAAAAGTACAATATATATTTATACTACAAACACAAATAGTATAGAATTGAAAATAATTTTATTAAATTGTTTAATAACTAAATTACAAAAAAAAAAAAAAAATAAAAATTATTACTTTGAAATTCATTTTATTTTATATTTTTTTTATTATTAGAACTAATTTTATTAGCATAAAATTAATGCATGTTTACGACAATAATTTTCAACTTGTTTTACATTTTTTTTATATTAATTTGTTTGCTTTTTTAATCTATTTTTATTATACGCATTTATTTTTAATTAATTTGGCGTGCAGTAAACCGCAGGGAAGCTATCAAAAAACCGGAAATTAAATGGCAGCAACATAGAACGGAAATGTGTTAAGTTGGCAGCAAAATGTCTGCTGACCTTTGTACCCTTGTTTGGCATTGGCATGGTGCGGTGACGTTTATTTTTGTGTTTATTATTTAATTTTTTTTTTTTTTTTTTTATTTGATGAAAAAAAAAAAACATTTTGTCCTAGCATCGAGATCTGCGTGATAACAGATTATATGACCACGGTTTTTCGCTTTGGCCTTCGGTCAGATTGGACGAGTAGAGATCTTGGTTTCGAACCATCATCCTTTAAGTGGTTAACTGATGGCTTGCTCACCGAAACGGGCTCTGGTGCTGGTTTTTATGGTCCCAATACCAGTATCTCTGTTGCAACGGGTGCTTGGTCCACGGTCTTACAATCTGAGATCTTTGCCATCGAAGTCTGCGCCCGACACCTTTTGACTCATAGACCTATGTGGCTAGCATCACAATCTTCTCCGATAGCCAAGCTGCTATTAAAGCACTAACTTCATGGACCTTCTTATCCCAGTTAGTTCTTCAGTGCTATGACGCACTTTAACTCCTTTCTCAGGGTCGTAAAATCACTATCTACTGGGTCCCTGGACACAGGTGTATTGAAGGCAACGAAGCCGATGTCGAACTCGCCAGATCCGGCTCCTCCTCGCCCTTTATTGGCGCGAAGCACTTCTGCTGGCTCAGCTGAGCCTCAGCCTTACGCATAATTGATAGGTTCTCCGCAGAATCTCTTCGACAATACTGGCCTCCATACCCAGGCCTACGGCAAGCTAAGCAATTGGCTCGCCCTATCTGATCTAAAAATATTGTACATTTCAGTCGTCATGACCTCACATAGCTAACTGGCTACCTCACCGGTCAAACCACATTGAGATATCATCTTAACAAAATTGCCAGGACGATGAAACTAGAACACACATTCTATGCTTCTCAGCTTTGGCCCGCTTCAGATTCACCCTGTTTAATCGCTGTTTTATTACTAACGATCAAATCAGGATCGCCCCGACTAGGGATACTCTTCTGCTTATTAAAGAGGCGGAGAGGATTCTCTGTTCATTAACCTAACTATTTAAAATTGCCGGGCTTGGGTACAATAGACTCCATTTATAGGAGGGCCTACCATGTTCCCACTATACTCTTTGCTAACGATGGGAACGTGTGGTGACTTACTTGTGTCTCCACTTTCGCTCTGAACGTCAGGCTTTTATGGTTATGGTTTTTTGATAAAAATACGTTTTAAATTTTTTTCCCCATTTTAAAGCTTTTGAATCCTTAATAATCCGTAAAGAATTCACTCTGCATAAGCTTCAATTAAATTTATTAAATTTATCAGAAAGAATTTGCAACGACTTAGAAGTTCAATATACTTAAACATAATTAATATGCTTATCATGACATAAAATCGTAGCCCAGGGCACGTTTTAAAGACGTTTCAGACATTTTCTCGTTAAAACAATGCAAATATGTGAAAAAATTAATGCATAAAATCAAACTTCTGTCTGCAATATTTTACATGATTATCATTTTTCTTTTTTTTTTTCACTTTTTGAAGTTATCTTCTTGGTACACTTGCTGTTGACAGACAGACCCAAAGTTTTAATGTCATATTCAAAGCTTATGGTGTCTGTCTGTCACACTGTCTACTTAAAACAAAAAAACTTTACAGACAAATAAATTAATATGTATCTCATTAAATTGTTTGTATGTATCTATGCACTTGCAAATGCGTATACATTTATTTATCTATTTCAAAAGCGCGTGTTATTGTTTCTAAACAACTTGAGTTGTGTCGCCTTCATCATCATCATCATCATCGTTGTCTATTGTAAATATTTAGACTTCAAATAAAAAAAAAATTATTATTTTTCTTTCTCATAATTTGAAAGTATGTTTACCAGGCAGCAACCGACACGCCAATTTATTTACTTTCTTCATAGCCATTCATTTCATTGAAAAAAAAAGAAAAAAAGTTATGAATTGAAAATAAACAAAAAGCTTAAGTATGACAAGTAGATCTTTTCGAATAGATACTTAGGCTAGCTAATAGTACGCAATTTTCATTTATTTCTTTGTTATATTTGCCTTGAAATGCATAACTTTGAAGCATATAATTTGCAATTTTTCTTAATGAAATTTAAAATATTTTGCTCGAAATTGCAGCTTTGAAGTTAAATGAAAATATACAAAAAAAAAAAAATAATAATTTATCTCATCAGAAATATCTTTTATTCTTATTATGAATTATTTTAGAGATGATTGTGTTTGAAATTTATTAAATTACAAAAACACAATAAATATATTAGGGGATTTGTTAATAAGTATAATCTAGAAAACCGGAAAATGCTTATAACAAGCTGCATTCAAGTTTATGAACTATGTTAGTGACTTGTAAATAAAATATGCATGTATTTCAAGTTCTTCCGGAGCTTATCTATATGTATGCAGCCGATAACCTTAAGTTTATATTAATATTAATCTATCTAAAATATTTACAAGTTATATTAGCTGTTTTGCATCTTCTGCGAAATGTTCGTCAGTTGAAATGCAAATTTATATTTATAATTAACTGCAGCTGTGTAAATTGTTTAAGAGAAAGCTATAAAAATAAATTTTAAGCAGAAATAAAATGCTTAAATATTTTAACAAGTTTACACTTGACAATAAAAAATTTGACGTTTGTGTATAACACTGAAACGAATGTCTCTGGATAGCTAATGCTGTGCACCATGCCGAAAAATTGATATTAAAGAAGCTCTTCTATTTCTCAGTTTCTTATTTAAAAATTTGTCAAATGTAAAAAAAAAAAACATAGAAAAACGTTAACTTCTTTAGCACCGAAGATCAAATACCCGCCACGCAACACTTAAAAAGTATGAAACTAGTTTATGTACGATCATCAGTGACGTACATTATACTCCTCAAAGGAAGGTTGGGTGGGGAAAACTTCATGTTAGGGCTCAAAAAAGACGCATGTACGTAAAGTTTTAAGCTTAAAATACATATAAAACAATCGTTTTCTTGAAAAATAACAAAAAATGTAAGGTCAGTTTGTACGGGCAAATTAATACTTCTGTAATTTTTGTTCGGTAGCACATTTATAGAATGACAGCAGAAGTGATTTTACCCAGATTGGACTAAATAAAAATATACATAAAGAACTATTTCTATACAAAAACTCAAAAATAGGTGCTAGATTTGTATGGAGGCTATGCCTAAAAATGGGCGTGGCAACTATGATTTGGCATTGGATAACATAAGAAGTGTTTTTACTCAATTTGGAGTGAATATATTCATAAATAATATCTATTTTCATGCAAAAACTCGAAAATGAGTGGTCGATTTGTATGGGAACTATGCCTAAAAATGGGCGTGGCACCTTGAATTCTCACATACAAACTGCCTAGGATCAAAAACAGCTTGAGTTTGAAATTTAATGTCAATATTTTAAAAACATTCTGAGTAAAACGCATTGCAACAGACAGACGGGCATGGCTAAAACGATTCGTCTCATCTAGCAGATCAATAATTTATATATATATATGTCTCCTTTAATACGTTACAAACTTTCGACAAACTAAATATACCCGTTTACGCTATGTGTAACGGGTATAAAAAAAGACTGGTTTTTAAAATATTGAAAAAAAATTAGGCCGATAACACAGACGTTTACTCATACATATGTGTATATAATTACGTACAAAAGACCAATCTTTAAATCGAACTCTACAACTCTGTTTAAAATGTAAAACTTTAGTGGTAGTGTTTTCTGGTGTCATCCCTGTATAGAAGCGTTTTTGCAAAGCAACGGACGTCACCAATACTGAGAAAACAATATGCAGAATCAATTTTTGTTCACCCAAGTGACTATTTTACTGCGAAGTTTTGTTTTTTTTTTTTTTTCTTCGCTCTTCCTTATAGTCAATTATTAATTAAAAGTAAAGACTACTTTAAAAAAGAGGACAGCTTTCAGGAGCTCTGGTTTTTTGTTTTGATTTTTTTAAACAAAATTAAAAAAAAGATGATTGTATAATGTATTTCAGGAAATTAGATGTTCCCATTATATATATTGATATTTGACCCGATATGACTGCTTATGTAAAAGCTATTTTACTAAAACCTTCCAAGAAGCCCAATTATGAAAAATACCCTTTACAAATAGAAAACAAGAAAAGAAAAAAATTCGCATACTTTGCAAAACTATAGCCAATAAATTTAATTACATGTTTTTCACCGATTATAGCCCTCTATATCTTCCGGAGTTATGTACATTAAGACTATTAATTTTTTAAATAAGGGCTAAGTAAAAGAAAGTTGATCTCTGGAAAAAAAATTTAGACAATAGATTAAAGTACATATCTTTCAAATTATCTGTTTACACTAGTGTAGCAGGTATAAAAAGCTGATTTAAGCTTTCCCCAATATATTTTGTGTAAGATAAAAAAATGGTATTTTTTAGTATATTTTTAAGTTAGCCCCAGCCCATTTTGGTTGCGCCTCAAACAAAAAATAAAGCAAACAGTAAAAATGTCATCAAAAAGAACTGAAATTGTAAAGCAAATGCGAAACGGGAAAGAGCTGAAAGAGCAGCCGAAATGCCGTACAACGTAGAGCACACGCCGGGTATCTGCTTATATAGTATATAATATAATAATATATATGATTGTTGTAGATGAAGCATTAGTCTGAAAACAGTCCAGTGAATTAAATTTAAATGGAAAATGATTCATACAACCATATATATTGTAGAGTTTGTCTGCATCATACCACAAACAAATTCTTGTATAATATTTCACAAAATCGCTTATAACATTTTATTTTGTTATTCGAAATCAATTTTAAACTAAAATACGCGCAATAAATACAAAATGAAGGACAGACCTCAGACATTTTGGCGACTCTTTTGGCAATTTTTTTTTTTTTTTTTTTAAGTGTAAAACTAAATGCATGCGATAATAAAATTTAAATCGCATGCGATTTTGTAATTGCTTAAAAGTAAATAAATAAAAAAAAAAATATTTTTTTGAAAATTAAGGTGGAGTCTCTTGAGAGTAGATTTATGAAAAAAAGTTTTGTTTTGCCTAAATATAATATTTTATATTTCGTTTCATAATAAATATTCATTGTCAGTTAAAATTAAATAAAAAACGAGAATTCAGCAAAACAAATAAAACGCATGCAAAAAAAAAAAAAAATACAAAAACAATAAAAATTTAAATATGTCAACAAAAATGTTTTTTTTCATTTTTGACATAAAAACGCGATACGAACGTGATCTTGCAGTGAATTCCTTTGCAAAATGTTTTTTATACACTTCACATAAAGCGTATAGTATATTAATTTTCTTGAAAAGTTAGTAACATGCTGCATGGGGGAGATTGGGGAAATTATAAACAAATTTTAATCGAGTTCATCTGTTGCAATTTAAATTTGTCAGTCTGTGCGTATCTCAGCGTACTAAGAATTTTTTCAAAATCTTTTCAATCTGTTCCCATATAAACTTGCTACTCTATTCTCCCAAAATTAACATTGTTCAATTTTATTTTTTATTATTTGGTCAGGTTTATGTTTTTATTGTAAAAAAATTAAGAAAAGCCGGCATATTTAATAAAAATTTTCCCAAAAAATAATATATAAAATATATCTTTAAAGATGTCTGACGTCATTAACAAAACGATCACACAGCAGACGAATGATTTGTCAAAGTTCCCATTTAGCTGATGTGCACCTCACAAATTTTTTTTTTTTTTTGTCTAACTTAGCTCAATTGTATCTCGCAGACTGCAAGACGTTTTTTGATTCTCATTTTTTTTTTTCGAACAAATCATTTTGTCTATTTATAAAATCAAACTAGAAAAATTCTTTAATAAAACTAAATTAAGCACACCAAACAAACACAACGACGTAGTAGATGCCAAAGAAAAAGACAAAAAAAAAATTGCTGATAAATGGCAATTAATTTTCGCCGGTTTGACATTTCTTCTATAATTTAAACTGTGGCATCTAACGAAATGTATCTCAAAGTCTTTAAATCTGAATGTATCTGAAAATGGCCAGCAGCTGTGAAGCACATATTTTGCTGCTTTGTTCTTCCATTTTTCTTTTTCTTATTCACACGATTATCGTCTGATATACATTATGCCAAATATTGTTGCGCTACTGTTTATTGTAGTAACTGCAAGTATCTAGATACGCGACATCGCGCCAATGTATCTTAGTGCAGTGCAGTATATCATTGATTGATGTTGTTTCACCTTTTGGCATTCTTCAATAAGCATCACTTATGGGCAATACACATTTGACATTGGATTCTTTAGTTTATTTAGCTTTTTAGTCAATCGATTTGTATATAAAATGCTGCTTCTGCTTTCTGGCTTGTTTGCTTCTTTGCTGTAATTTTGGCAATCATTCAATGTTAATCGGCTGCGGCTGATGTATCTGTTTCTGTGTGTGTCTGTAGTGTTGTATCTGCTATGATGAAGTCGTTGTATCTAAGTTTTTGCTGTGTCACTACTATTTGCGTTCCGTAACTTTTCTTTCGTTTTTATTTCATTTATATATTTTAATATAATATATATAAACAATATATAATATATACATATATACATATATATTATGTCGTTGAGTGTATGCATGCTGTGGCATCATGCCTCCAACAGCTGATTTCATGCGAATTGTGAATGCATTGCTTTCTTTTTTTTTTTTTTTTTGTATATGACGTACATTCTATTTAAATGTAAATTCATAATGTTTAGAGCATGACATGTACATCAAATGTTCTCGTGATAAAAAAAAATCGGATAGCTTCCAAATTGTTTTTCTTTTTAACAATTTATAAAAATTTTATTTAATCTTTAACACATTTTGAAGTCTCCGATGTTTGATTATTGATGTTAAACAAATTTTTAACTAAATGATTAGTCTTTTCATTCATTTGCTTTACAAAATCACCCAAAAGAGCTTTATCAAAATTTTTTTCCTTTAAGCAGACCAATTTAAGGTTGCTGGCAAAAGCTAAAAAGCGAAGCGATAGCCCATGCGATAGCAAAGAGTTGTATCTTTAGAGCTTTCACACTGAAAATTAAAAAAAAAAAAAAAAAAAAAGCTTTTAACCTCGTCATAACCGCAGCTTCAAAACATGTCAAACGATATTAAGTCTACCTTATTTCGACAAAAATTCAAAATGTGCATTCGGTTTTGTATATGGGGGCTATATGCTGTAGAGATCATACTTGAATCAATCCTACGGTGATCATGGGTTATATAAGGCGTATTTTGAAAATATTTGAAATAAATCGCCTTATAAATAAACGTTTTGTCATTTAAATACTTAAATATGGGCGGTAGATGGGCTATATGCTATAGTAATCCCAGCTCAACCATGGGTCATTTTCTGAACAGGGGTTGCTATAAAAAAGTTTTTTATGAAATAATTTATATATGAAATAAATCGCTTCTTAAATAAACCATTTTTCATATATGCCTAAAAATGGGCGTGGCACTTTAGTTTTAACACTTAAGGGCTTAGGGCTGAAAAAAATTAATATTTCCAATTTCAATTCAATATCTTTAAACAAGACAGCTGATCAGCTGATCTCCACACTATGTGTGACAAGTATAAAAAATTATCTACTCTTACCTCAAACAGACTTTGGTGATAACAAATTCCGGTGTCACAAAATCCACAATATATCTGCTTCTCAGTGCGTAACATTATCCTTGATGAATGAATACGAGATAAGAAAGAGCTTCAATCGAGTCCCGCTTGAAAGAGTTGCAGAAATTTTAAGTCCATTTTGCTATTTTTGATGGTATCATGGTTGATTAGCTTGATCCAAAAAGTCATAGTATGAACAAAGAATTTTATCTTGAAATACTGTAAATTTTGCATAGCAAAGAAATAAGTTCATTCTTTGTAGCAAGTGACGACTAACTTCTTGGCTGTCTCATTTATCATATCTTCTTGAATTAGAAATCTGCAACCTCGCATTAGGTATCCAATCCAAAATCGTTCGGGTTCACTATGTCCAGTCCCTGTTTTTAAAAATTGTCGACCTGTCTAATCGACTCGTTAAGAGAAATCGAGCTATCGAAAGCAACGCCGACTATATGTTCGGTGCTTTTTGAATAAAAGATATTTTTTTCCTTTTACTTCGATACATTATGTTCCAAATATTTGCAATGATCATCTTTTCATTTAATCTAAAAGCAATTTTTCTTGTTGAAAACAGGAAATAGTTGTTTTTGAATAGGTTAGCAGTTCGTATGTCGATTTTTTCCATAAAACAGTACATTGTCTTAATGGAAGAACTATTCTATCTTTGGCAAATACCGTAGTTTTTGAGTCAAATCAATGTCGAATCTGTTCATCAGCTCTAATCGATGTATTCGTACCAATTTTAAGGTGAGAAACAAAGTCGCCATGAGCTTGTTAGCCGACAGACCCACACCCATCTTGGGCCTACCTTAATCCATGAGATCCGCTGCTTTGACTGTTGCTTGGTCAGTGGTGTGTTATGATGGATCCATGTTTGCTTTACGGTTATAAATCAACGCAAAAACTCGTTTGAATTGCGATTCTTCTTTTGAAAAATTCTCTTAGATGAATATATTTTTTTTGTAGCAATCCTTTTATAAGTTT
Source organism: Leucophenga varia (assembly GCA_018903435.1). NCBI lineage: Eukaryota > Metazoa > Arthropoda > Insecta > Diptera > Drosophilidae > Leucophenga > Leucophenga varia. Next base: position 19,143 of record JAEIFJ010000091.1, on the reverse strand, counting down.
GGTCAAATTTATTGCAACATATTCGCACTATGCATTTTAAAAATACATTTATCAAACGACATTATTAAGCACAAAGAACGTTTTACAGCAGACATAGAAGATATTTTTCTTTTCATTGTTTTTGGATGAAATAAATTGATTGAATTAATTCCAAAAAAATGTAATTTTAAATTTATCTAAAAGCTTGACTAAAATAACTGTCGACTAACTTTAAAAATAATATTTATGGCCAATTGCGCTTGCACTTTTCAACAATTACTAAACGCAATATGCATTAGGGGGAGAAAAATAATGAAAATTTCCACGAAATGCGTCGCAAAATAAAAAGTTTTCCCAGAAAAACGTCGCAGCAGCATAGAAAACAGAAACCAAAGTAAAGCAATCAAAAAGCTATTGCTCCCTCAAGTAAAGACAAGCAAAAAAAAAAAAAAAAAAAAAAAAAAATGGCTAGCGAAGACATAGCTACTCAAATGTATAATTTAGAAAGCACTTCTTGTTGAGCATGATGACTGATTGCTTTTCTATTTAGATTAAACTAACTTGCCATCGCTTTAAATTATCGCTTTAAATTCTTTAAAAATTAATTTTAATTCTTTTCTTTCTCAACTCTTTGCAGATGGCCGAGCTAATGCACCAAATGCGCGATCCGGCGCATACGCTCGGCGGCTCAGTGGGCAGCATACCGCAAACGATAATTAGCAATGGCAGCGGTAACAACGGCTCAGAGTACGTCATGAGAAAAGAGTTTACAAATGGCATACATACAACGCCGGCCACAAACCTTAAACTTACCGAAGCGGTACGCAATGCACAACACGATGCTAGTCCAAATTTAGTCTCATCCAAGATGAAATCCTCAAAATCCTATACACATGGGCTGAGTAATTCAGCGGGCACGGTACACATTCCAACCTCAACATCGGCGCAAAGTAATCTTTCGCTCTTAGCGGATATTTCACCAAATCATACACACTTCTTTGAGGTTATGTATGTTGGCAAGATACGCGTTTCGCATAAACGTGTACCATTCTCCTTTATTGATGATGCCTTGCCAAAGTTTAAGGCATACGATGCGCAACGTTTACGTCTTATGCAAATGTCTGGCAATCGTAAACTTTCATTGAATAGTGAAGGTGGCGTTGGCATTGATGCAAAAATTAGTGGCACAACATCAACGCTAAAGGGACATGACGTTAAGGAAGAGGATGAAGAAGAAGATTACGAAGAACAGGAAAAACGTTTAAATGCAGAAAAGGCAAATGACACAAAAAAAGAGACACCAGTTACAAGCAGTACAGAAGACTCAGCCACCGAGGATGTCAAAAGCCAACAGCGCCAGCAGCAGCGGTAGCAGCTGTAACCAGCGTAAGTGGTGCAAATAAAGAGAATAAATCACCACAGCGGCTGCTACGCGGCAAAAGTCAAATTGAATTGGGACATAAACATGAGTAAGTGTTTATTTCTTTAGATTTTTCTTGTTTTTTTTTCTCTTCTTTTATTGGTGTTGGGAATTATTTTATTGTAAAAATCTTTTCTTCATTAATTTGCTGCTTTACAAAAAAAAAAAAAAAAAAAAAGAATCGTTGGCAAAACAACCGATGCCAGCGGTTCTGAGGATACTGAAGATAATACTGAACAGCAACAACTTTTGACAACAAATGTTATTGTTAATAAGCATCCAACGCCACCACGTGAAGATAATTCCGCCGTTAGCAGCAATAATAATGCGGCCGCTGGTGTTGATAATAAATCTGCAAAATCCCAATTGCATCCTCATTATGCGTTGGAGACGTAAGTGCTGCATGAGCTGAGCAGTGCATGTAGTTGTTGTAATTTTCGCTTTGATTTGTAGACTCGTTCCTTTTTTTTTTTTTTTTTTTTTTTTGATTGCTTTATCAAATATTCATAAAGGTTACTTGCATGTTTATTTTAAGCTTTTTTTTTATACACTGCACAAAATAATTGGGAATTCAAAATTCACTCCGCACAAGAGGGACCCTTAAAACTAGCATTCTAAAATGAAGCAGGACTCAATGGGATGTTTTATTTTACTACATATCGAAATTAGTCTTACAAAGATTTCAAGATGATATTTTCTGCCCAGACCTAGAGATAATTTATTCCATAAAACTTCCTAAACACTGTAGCATATATCAGCAATCAATAAAGTTACAATCTAACCTCAGGCAGTAAAATAATCCTTAAAAGCTCGATGAATCTCTCGGAATTCCTCTTAGCGATGTAGGTAAACACTACGATATTAACCTCATCTGTGGACGCATATGGTGGAAACATTCCTGGTTCCAATGAAACTGAACATAAAGCAAAATACAGTTTATGATGCTGAGAATTGCTAAATATCTTTGAAATGCCATACAAAGAAAGCGTAAAGCGAAAGCAAAGTAGTGCAATTGTTCTCACTAGTTCTTGCAATGTTGCACAGTTGCAAGATTTTGTGAATACTTTCGATTTCAAATTGCACTGTTTGGAAAAGTGTTTTTCGATAAATTTACTAGGACACCCTAAGCTAAAGCCGGATGATAATTAAGTTTATAAAGAAGACAGATCCTGATTAGTCTAGGCAGTTTAGCACTGATCCTCTGGTTATTTTCAGTCCGATGTCAAGTGACCAAATTTTTTAGAAAAATGTGCAAGAGTGTGATTTTTTTGAAAGTATTAAAAGTGTAAGACTTTAATCCATATAAATAAAATATATCTTTCAAATAAGGTTATCCCTTTTATGATTCGCAATGTTGTACAGTGTATATATTAACCGATCAGCTTGACTATAGCTATACCACTTTTTATTTATTATGATACTAATCTAGTATATCTTTTTTTTCATTACACAGCATACCCAAACAACGTGATCGTTCTGCATCATATGGCTGTATACCACCCTATACAGAACAGAACCGAACCATGGTCTTCTTGGTTGGACGCTCTGATCTGCGACTTATCTCACCTGATCGTAAGCAAGTGTTGCTTTATAAGGATTTCAAAGATGTCGCTAGCTGTGCACAAGGACAAAAATCACCCGATCATTTTGGCATTATCTGTCGTGAAATGAATAATGAAGGCTACATTGGTTACGTCTTCAAGTGTCAATCGGATCATGTCTGTGATGATATTGTTGCTGCCATATCACAGGCCTTCGTTACGTGTGCCGAGCAAAAGAAGAAGGAGTCAACGCAAATCTTTTCCTGTGAACATTGTCCGATGTTATGGTATCATAAACTATGCACAGATGTTGAGGGTTTAAGTGAAAAGAAAACACAAGCAATGATCTTTAGACGCATTGAATCGTTATCGGATGATGAACAGGATATTATTTGGGCAAAATTCTATGGTTCTGAAAAGACAAATGCGCCACTTTCGGAGCAAAATCAGTTCCTAATGATGCTACTGCGTGCACATTGTGAATCACGACAACAGCGTCATGTACACGATACCGCAGAAAATCGCACGGAATTCTTAAATCAATATCTGGGCGGTAGCACTATCTTTATGAAGGCAAAACGCTCGTTGACGAACTCCTTTTGATCATCTACTGAAGCGTAAAGCATCGAAGGATGATATAGCAGTGCCACATAATTTACGTGATATACGTGAATCATCAGCGGAACCATTGGGCGCACATAAATCGGGCAATGAAACACCGCCGGAAGGTTTTCGTTCGCGCTCGAATACAATCGGTGCGCCGAGTCCAAGTAAACCGAATGCGGAGCAGCTAAAGAGTCCCATGATGGATATGTAAGTCTTTAATAAAACGAAAGAATGCAAGTATTAGTTATATTAATGGCTTTTATTTATTTACAGCTTCATTAAAGTTGGTAATAGTCCCAAAGAGGCAGAAACACATCAAGGCTCTTGGCGTCAGGCTATACTTAACAGCGTAGTGACACCATCGAAAGGCATGGAAGGCGATATGCAGGCCGAATTTTTATCACCAATGCGCATATCACGTAAGTGATTACAATAAACTATATATTTCATGCAATAATTATTTCTTATTTTGTCTCTAGAAACCAAACGCGGTAAACGTAATGCTGACGAATTGCGAGAACTTTGGCGCACCGCTATACGTCAGACTATAATGTTGAATCGCATGGAAACCGAAAATGCTATGCTCCTCGCACGTCAAAATGAAAACGAGCTAAAACGCATGAAGCTGGACTACGAGGAGATACTGCCCTGCGATAAGCAATTGATTGATCGTTGGGAGCAAATAATTGAACGTAATTCCATACAAATGAGTAATAAGCGAGATCCAAAAGTATTGGCGCATGCCATAAAGTCAGGTGTGCCACGTTCTAAACGCGGCGAAGTTTGGACCTTTCTCGCCGAACAGCATTCCATGAATTTAGCGCCGGTGGATACAAAGAAATTTCCAAATTTTAATACACCATATGCAACGCTTTTGAAAAATCTCACCGAGCATCAGCATGCAATCTTTATTGATCTGGGACGTACTTTTCCGAATCATAAATTTTATAAAGATCCACTAGGTCTGGGGCAGCTATCGCTATTTAATTTACTAAAAGCCTATTCAATACTTGATCCTGAGCTGGGCTATTGTCAGGGTTTGGGTTTTATTTGTGGTGTGCTTTTGTTGCATGTAAGTTTTATTTGTTTTATTCTTAAAGAAGAAATTTAAACTAATTATTTTTTTTTGTTGCAGTGCGATGAAGCTGATGCTTTTCAACTACTAAAACATCTCATGTTTCGACGTCAAATGCGCACTAAATATTTACCCGATATGAAGAAATTTCAGCTGCAACTCTATCAATTGTCGCGTTTGGTTAAGGATCATTTGCCGGAATTATATTTGTGGCTAGATCAGAATGATGTTTCACCAACTTTATATGCAGCACCCTGGATTCTAACTGTTTTTAGTTCACAATTTCCGCTGGGTTTTGTTGCGCGTATTTTTGATCTTCTATTTCTCGAATCGCCGGAAGTTATTTTTAAATTTGCTTTGGCAATACTTAGCGTACATAAGAATGAGCTGCTTGCGCGTGATAATTTTGAAGAAATTATGGATTATTTAAAGACCGTCGTACCCAAGATGGAAGGTGATTCTATGGATCAAATAATGAAGCTTGTTTTTACATTAAATCTAACGAAACAATTGGCCGAATATAATGTTGAGTATAATGTGCTGCAGGAAGAGATCTCAACGACAAATCATCATTTGGAAATGTTAAATCGCGAGAAAACACAGAATTTACATCTGGAACAACAGTTACAGGTAATTTTATTTGATCTACAATTTGCAATACTATAATGGCCGATAGATTGGCTTTGTACCATAAATAAAAACTGTTACTTAGATTCAGTTTATTGTTTACATTTATATAAAAAAATTAATCTATATATTCTCTCCTCTCCAGTTCGCGCAATCGTCGATAGCACAATTGGAAAAAACGCGCGCATCACAACAAACACAAATTACGGGACTACAAAGTCAAGTACAATCACTCGAATTGACCATACAAACGCTCGGACGCTTTGTCGGACATTTAGTTGAACACAATCCTGAATTAGAGCTACCAGGCGATGTGCGACGCATACTGCAACAGTTGGACGATTTGGAACGGCAACGACGTAAACCATTCTTTGCAGAGCGTAAAATCGGTAAATCAGTTTCAGTCAATAGTCACTTGGGGTTTCCACTAAAGGTGTTAGAAGAGTTGAACGAAAGAGACGAACATGGTTCGCCACAAAAACAGAAGGAGAAGACACCTTTTTTTGAGCACACCTATGAACAGTTGAGGCAACAGCAAAAACAACAACAACAACGTTCTTATGGTTCATTCTCGAGCGCAAGTGGCAATGAATCGGTATCGCCAACGCGTAACAAACAAAGTGAGACAACAGCAAAATCACAGCAACCACAACAACAACAACAAAAGCAACAACAACAGCGTCCCACACGTCTACTAGATAACGCAGCAACACGTGCTGCAATACAAACCAAATTAGATGAATTAAAGCTACCGGAACATGTTGATAAATTTGTGGCAAACATAAAAAGTCCCATTGAGGTTGATTCCGGCGTTGGTACACCAATGAGTCCACCCAGCACTACAAGTAATGCTAGCAATAATAGCAGCAGCAGCAGTGGCAGCGGCACTGGTAGCAGCATATTTAGTCGCATGGGCTATAAGACAACACCGACAGTACTCTCACCGCTTTCGAGTCGGCATATAATCTTTACGCCAATAACTACAGCACCACCTGCCATAACACTAGTTGATGAAACACAAACGACAACAACAACAATTTCACCTAGTACGCTGCTAACAACAACCGCAACAGCAACTGCTGCAGCAGCTAAAGAAGTTGAAGCAATGCATCCATTGAGTATGGTCGGTGAAGTAAATGTACGTTTTAAGGGTACAACACAGCTCAAATCGTTACGACCAACGCATCATATGCGCGCTATAACATTAACGGGTCTAACGCAACAGAATAGCACGGAGACGTCAGCTAATACAGAGATAGCAGCAACAACTGCTGCTGCTGTAGCTACAGATGTTGAAGTTGCTGCACAGCAAGCAGCAACAGGTCGCAGCTAACGGTTTTGATTTATAACAAAACTATTTCGCGGCTTCTACTGAAGCAGCGGCCTAGCGAAAAATTTAATCCTTAAATAAGCATAAAAAAAATATACACGGCGGCTTCAACATTTTTGTAATCACAAATTGCAGCTTTTAGCTTAAGAAATATATTAACGCTAATGCTCGACACAAAGCTAATGGAATCAGAATACAAACACCTGTTTTTGGTTAAAACTATAAATAAATAAAATATATTTAGAAATATAAATTTAAAAAAACATATATAAAAATGCATAAAATTGTGTATTGTGCGCACAAAAAAAAAAACAAAAAAAACAATCTATAAAAATGTTGCCATAAATTTGAAAAATACACAAATTAAAATTAGACAATGTGCTATAGTCGTGCTTTACGGCTATATTATATACCGCATAAGAGTAAACTGAAGTACTTACCAAATTTCGGTTTTACTGTGCTATTCAAACTGTAAAACGATGTATCCTTTTCTTTGAACTAAAAAATCAAATAGCGCAGGTTCTAGTCGAAAACAATTTAAACATGTCTAGATGGACAGACGGACTGTGCTAGATTGAATTTAACAATTTTTCGTATTTATATCAAAATGTATGCGGTTTATAAATTAAAATTAAAAAAAAAAGGAAAAACATTTTCGCTTCTTGCAAATCTTTACAAATTTGTCTACGAAATTTTTAAAAAGAAAATATGTATATATATGTATATTTACATATATAAAGTTTAAAATAGTTTATTTTTATTTTTAGCATTAATTTTTATTCTCATTACGAATTTAATTAATTATTATTATTTTTAGTTGTTATTGCTTTATGTAAATTAATGAAATATTTTGTTTTTATTATAAAAATAAAAAATAACTTTGTACTTATAATTGCCTTTTAAAGTGCTACTGTAAATTTTTGAAACTATTATTTTTAATATTATTTAATTTTTAACAAATGAGTCATAAAAATATATTAAAAAAAAAATAAATAAATAAAAACAATTTTTAGTCACAAGAAAATATTTCAAACTATAAAAATTAAAGCGTTGCTGAATGCTTTAAAATCCACAAAAAAAAAGGAAATAAATAAAAATAAGATACATCAAATGATTATTATGTATAAAAAATTAATAAAAAAAAAAAAAGTGGGCTGTAGTGAGCCGTTTCAAAAGCTTAAACAGAATGGCTGTAACTTTAAGTCTGAGGAATATAAAAAGTTTTATGTTTTTAGGAGGTTTAGCCACTCTGCTCGAACATTTATATTGGCTCACTTCATCCCATCTTTTACGCTATGCATATGTTCTCATTAAATTTTAATTGAAAAAAAGTTAATTGCGCGTTGGTAAAAACTATTGGAAAATATGTAATAAATTAAATTGAGTAATGAATATTTAATTGAAGTATATAAAAATAATATAAAAATCAAATTTGTAGCTTGTTTGTTAAGTATATAAAAAACGCTTGGGTGGTGTAAGCATTTCGACCACGCCTCTTGTGTAGCTGTTTTTGTGTTTAGTCAAGTATAAACTTATACAATAAAAAAAAAAAATTATACAATATATAAAAATGAAATTGGTTAAAATGAATATAAACATATATATAAAAATGATAAATTGCAATAAAAATTATATAATCAAAAAAACAGTTTTTTAATGGTTTTATGGGTTTTCTAAAATTAAATAAAAAAGATTACATTAAATAGATAAAAACATACATACTGTCGACCATCATCATTGCCATACAACACTTCGAAAACACAACAAATTACACCACTGTATTTTATAATAAATAATGTTGTTTTTTCATTTCCAAGCCTGAAAATATGCAACAAAAATTTTACTAATCTTTTTTTTTTTTTTTTTTTTTTTTATTTTATTTATTTGGTATTAAAATTTGCTTTCTGCTATCATCAAATCGACAGCTTAATCAAATTGGTGTGTAATCTTTAAAATTTAATTTTAGTAATTATTGTAATTCAAATTTTCATTGCATACTTTCAGGTATGTGAAGTGCAAATTAGTCTTAATATGCATTATAATCATAAAGCTGATATACTAGTACCAGGCGCGCAGCAATGTGCAGTTAGCAACAAAATATATAGCAAAAACGGCACAGCAAATTTACAATTTACCGTTATTTAAAATGTAAACAAAACTTGCACATGTGCTCTTCTTTCTGTGTTGATTATTAATTTTCTATTAAATCTTTTAAACAATACGAGTGTGTCCGGGTACCGTTTTAAAAATATATGTGCGTGCCTTATTGATCTTCCATTTCATTCTAACTTCATGACGGCGTATAAGTCATTTTGTCATTTTGAATGTTGCTGCACAATTCTGTTCGCCTGATGCGTAAAAACAACTTTCAAACAAATCTTTTACTCTGTCCTTATTAACCCTTGATTGACGTGAACCACTTTAAAAAGTTTTATTAAACTTTTTATTTCACATTAAAAAAATGTTTAATATGAATCTTTGTAATTTTTAAACGTAGATATTAAATTAATTAGTAAATAAATGTTAGTTTTATATGCCTGGACTTTGTAAAGACCTCTTTAAAAAATATAAATAATAGCACCATAAAACAAGCCGAAAAAAATTCGACATATTTTTGCAAATAATCAAACTTGACAAATGAAATTTACATGATCCGAGCAACGCCGGCTACTTCAGCTAGTTTTAAATAAAAAAAGCATCAAAAATTTCTTTAACATATCACAACAATTTATTTTATTTTTAATAAAAACTATCAAGTACCTACGACTCCCTAACTTACAAATAAATTTACAAAATTGAAACAATTTTTTTTTTTATTACAAAATAATACAAAATCACAGTTTTAGTTTAACTAAAAAAAAAGAATTTATTTTTATTTAAATTTTTTCCCTATAAATTTTTTTTAAAAGCACCCAAAAATAGAATAAAATTAAAAGCTGTAAACTATAAAAATATTTCAACTAGTACCAAAAAATTTACAAAAAAATGGACTAAGAAATATTTTTATAAAAAAAAAAATAAACTAAAAGCAAAAAAAATTTTAAAGCTTTTCTTGCAGCATTTCAGTTAAGATTGAAATCGCAAATCAAAGAAATGCTGCAAGAGAAGCTTTAAGTTGTAGCAAAATAATATTATTTCTAGCTAAGCGTCTTCTCTTTACTTTGGCTATTGTCTTTGGCAAATATGGCACAGACTCTGCCTTCTTATGGCTTCATTGCTGCCCGAAGCGCTAGAGAGCGCCAATAGTGTGTCCAGTACGTTCTGTGTAACTGTCAGCAATAAAAAACTGTGATCCCAATTAGTGTTCCCAGTTCGTGTGTTAGCGTTCACTCCTTAAAATCCTGCTTATTATTATATTCCGTTTTAATTTGTGCCGCAGCAGCTGCCAGCTAGCAGCGCTAAATGCAGCCAAATTTCCAAACATATTCGACGAAGTTGAATTCTGTGGCATTGTAGCGCCAGCCGCTGCGGATAGCATATTAGCAGCCATATTAGCAGCAGCGCCACCAGGATAAAGATTTAGATTCTGATAGAAGAGCGGATTTTGCAGCTGAAACAATGCCATTAGATGTGTCATTTGAAAATTTGGTGCATTCGCTGCTGCATCCTGTGCGCCTGGCATTTGCTGCGCTGCAGCGGCGGCAGCAGCCACGGCAGCATTAAAATTGGGTATAAACGGTGGAAATACGGCATTATTGGAAGCAACCGCTGGCAGCGTATTTGAGTTACTATTTGCTTCCAATTGTGATTCCAATTTTATGCGTTTCGCATCGGCAATATCAGCGGGAAGTTGCTGTAATGAAAGAGAGTAGAATGAATTAATATGAAAACTATTTTTTTTTCTTTTAAACTTACAATCTTCTTTGGCGGTCTACCACGCTTACGCGCCAAGAATGCTTCTGCCGAAAGCGAAGAAAGTGGCGTTGAGGTATTTAAGCTAGTTACGGGCAACACTTGTTTCGGTGATTCCTTTTCCGGCTCAAATATTTCCTCCGTTTCACTTTTATCACTTTTAAATTGCTGATAAGCCTGTTCGCCTTCCTGGCGCTCATGTTTACGCTTATGACTGATCATTTGGGTGCTCGAGTGTAAGATATAATTACAATTTTCGCGCACACAATGTATATGATTGCAGACTGTGGAGAATTTACAAGCATCAAAAGGACAAACTTCGGTTTTTAATATTTTCTTGAAGCCATCTTGCGTCAATTGATAATCTTTCAGATGATATGTTTTGTGTTTATCTGTAAATTAATATTTAATTTAGCAAATGAAATAATTTCATAATTTCTCTAAGTGTAAACTTACCCATATCTGCTTTATTTTTAAATGTATGATTACAGCCCTCGCGACAACAATGATAATGCGATATCTTACGCCCGTAGAACGGACAATCTTCAATGCGACAATTTTCATGCGCACGAAAACGTCGAAAGCCCTCGTTTACTATTTCCGAATCTTTACGATGGAAATTTGCATGCATTTGCACATCGCTGGTGCTCACGTACACCTTCGGACAATGCTCATAGATGCAATGATAGTGCGTTTGCTTCCAGTTATAGCTACAACCAGCACCGTACGCAGGCGCACAATCATCCGATGAAGAGAAACGCGCAAATCCCAGCAGTAAACTCTCCTTACGCTTCTTATGCCATTTCAGATGACGTATTATGTCATCTTTTTTACTTAAAATCTTACCCTGACACGGTTCATCATAACAATGAAAATGTTCACGTAAATTCTCCTGACGACACAAGCTATTCTCGCATTCTAAATATGAGGAGACCTTCTTTAAATTCTTTAAACTTTCTTCGTTTTGCAGAAAACTATCTAAACTGCTGCTGCCGCCGCTGCTGGAATGCTGCTGTTGCTGCTGCTGTATTGGAGTTGTTGCTGGGATTTGTTTTGGTTTACATTTTGCTTGATCGCTGGAAGGCGGTGTTAGCATGGTATTTGCTAAAGCTAATGGTGTTATATTCGAATCTTCCTGCTTCAGTGAACTGCCATCTGGCAGCATTGTAGCAGCGCCACTGTTGCCACTGTTGTGCTTCAATAGCGAAAGCGGTGTTCCATTGCTGAAAGAAGAATCGGCGGGTTGCTTGATGGGTGTGTACTGTAAATAAAAGAAGGAAAAATATTAATTTAAAAAAAATATTTTAAAAATATTTAAAAATATTTAAAAAAAATATAAAAAATATATAAAAACTATTTTAAAAAAATATAAAAAAATTTTAAAAAATATATTTAAAAATATTTTAAAAAAAATATTTTAAAAATATATAAAAAAATATGTAAAAAAAATATTTTAAAAATATTTAAAAAATATTTTAAAAATATATTTAAAAAATATATTAAAAAAATAAAAATAAAATATATTTTAAAAAATATTTTAATAATATTAAAATTATATTTTAAAAAATATATAAAAAATATATAAAAAATATATTAAAAAATATATATTAAAAAAATATTTTTTAAATATTTAAAAAAATATTTAAAAATTATTTAAAAAATGTTTAAAAATATATATTAAAAAATATTAAAAAAATATATAAAAAATATATATTAAAAAAATATTTTTAAAATATTTAAAAATTATTTAAAAAATGTTAAAAAATGTATAAAAAAAATATATAAAAAAAATTATTTAAAAAATATATAAAAAATAAAATTAATTATTTAAAAAATATTTTAAATAAATTTGTTAAAGCAACTACAACAGTTACGCTCTTTACACTTTAAAGTCTTTTTGCAAACTGTGCACTTTGAAAAACAAAAAAATGTATCTCAATGTGAACTCTTAAAAAAAAACTCAAACTCAGTACAAGCCGAACTGAATCGAACCCACGCAAATTTAATGTTTATTTTCTTCGAAACAAAAAAAAAAAAAAATTGTACTTCTTTTGTTTATTTTGCTACAAATCTGTACTAAGTACATCTATAAATGCTACAAAGTTGTCCAAATGTTTCAGTTTTATTGAGAATTACTATGATTTTTTGTTTAGGATTTTGTTTATAATTCATCAGAACATAACAAAAAATTGTCGCTTTTTAAGATACAAATTTTTCTTATTTATTTATTTTTTTTTTTTTTATGTAGACACAAAGTTGCAAAGTAAAAAAACGATCGAATTACAAAATTGTATTGTCTGCGCCGCAAACAGTTGCGCCCTCAGTTTAAAAGTTGTTGTGGGAGTTTTATGCTTTGTATTCAAAGATTTTCAAGTGGACTTCTTGAATGCTTAATTACTTTTAAAGTATTGAATGTGGCATAAGCTTTCAACATAAACATGAAAAGCTACTATGAATTTTTTAAAAATATATTTGATCATATTTTTTTTATAAGAAAATGGAACCAAAATTGCATTTGATCCCAGACGACAAATGACTTTTTTGGGGGCTTGCCCTAAATGAGATTCGATTAATAATTCCAAAAATTTTTTCGATTTTTTTGGAAAAAAGTGGTTGAAGATTAAAAAACGATTTTTAAACCAGACGTTTAGGTATGTTCCTAATTTCACTTTCGCCAGATAAAAATATTGAATTTAAATTCCTAGAAATAGTTTGAGAACTTTTGATCCCTAATTGCATTAATATAAATACATGTAATGATGTTTATTTCGAACAATATGCGCCTGTCACGTAAAATCTTACAAATTTTTTTTTTAAATAATTCCACGAAAACCAAATCACAAAAAAAAATCTCAATTTTCCTAAAAACTAAAGCTCAAATTCAAGCACACCTGCTGCTCTTTTAAAAAAAAAAATCATAAATAATTAAAATAAAAAAAAATGCTTACCATGCTCGGTGAATCATACGAATCTGTAGTGCTGCTCTCCAATGCATGTACACCCGACATCAGCAATAGCTTCTCAGAACTGACACTGCCACTTGTAGTGGTTGTTGTTGCCATTGTACCCGAAGAGCTGTGTAAACTTGAAAGTGGTTTTTCATCTTCCTCATCAAACTCAGACTCCTGCTCCTTCTCATACAACTCCTCTACCACATCATCCTCATCATCAACATCATCAAAATCCTGCTTAATTTGTGCATCATCGACGACAAGCTGAAATATCTGCGCTGCTGACAACATTTGATGTTGCTGCTGCTGCTGCTACTGTTGCATCTACTGTTTCAACTTTAGTAGCAACATATTGCGGACTTTTCTCTGTTGGTGTCGATGTTACTGTGGAAGATTGTAAAAAATTATTCTTACTACAAATTTGACTAATTGGTGTTAAGTTTTGTTGTTGTTGTTGCAAATCTGATAATGATAGCAATTGTTGCTGATTACTAAATGAATTTGGTGTTGTTGTTGGTGTTAGTAAAAATGAATTTGAATGTTGCTGCTGCAATAATTGTTGTTGCTGTTGTTGTTGCAACATATATTGCGTCAATGGTGGCAATTGACTTAGCAACATTTGTGAATTTGGATTAGAATTATTTGAAACTATTGAATTCAAATTACTATTGGGACTACAACTACGGCTACTACTACAGTTGAGAAGGCTTTGCGAATTTTTGCGTTTTTGCGTTCTTGTTTTTTGTTGTTGTGTTTGCTGCTGCTGGTGCTGTTGCTGCTGTATTTGTTGCAACAATTCTTGTTGTTTCTGTTGCTGCTGCAGTGTATTAAATTGTGTTGTGCTGCTGGTAATATCCTCTTGTTTTGTAAATTGTTGCTGTTGTTGTAGTTGCTGCTGCTGTTGTTGTTGCTGTTGCAGCAGATTCATCATATAAAGTTGCATTATAAATTCCATTTGTGTAGACATTTTTTATTTAATTTTTTTTTTAAAATAATTTTTTTTAAACACAAAAATATTTAAAATTTTTTTTTTTCACAAAAGGCACACAATTTTTTAAACTTTTTTTTTCTTTAAATCTTTTCTTTAAGATTTTTTTTTGCTTTGCTTTCTTAAGATTTCTTTTTTTAAAAAATATTTTCTTTTTAGCACATAAAAATCTGCGTCACAAAACACTTTGAACCGTCTTAAAGCGTTATTCGATTTGAACTGTTCGTTTTGATCTTCAAAGCTTGGCTGCTAGGCACAAACTGATTCAACTCTTCCGCTGTCGCTAGCTAATAAAGTAAAAAATTCTTTACAGCGCAGCACAATTCAACCCTCTCCTTTTAAAAAATTGTATACGCTTCACTCTTAATAAAAATGCTCAAATGTGATCGCTTTAAAAAACTCTCTTAAAGAAATGATTTTTTTATTATAAACAAAAAAGTGGTTGCAACCCTTAGTAAGGGGCTATACATGCTCTTGCTCTTTTGTTTTTTATTATATTTTTTTACAGCAATTCTCATTCGGAAAATGTGAAAAATACGAGTTTCACTTTGTATGGTTTTCTGCCTTTTTCTGACCAATGAAATTCTATGGAAAATGTTAATTTTTTTTCAATTTCCGGTTTTTTTAGGTAAAAAAATGCGAATTTTATGCAACCAACGAGAGTTGTGGAATTTCTCCTGTTTTCGTTTTTTTAATTCGGATTCTCTTTTTTTGTCGCAGTAAATGTATGTGAAGGAATTTCAATTTTTAGATTTTGTGTGAAGAGTAAAGTTTGGAAAAATTTGTGACATGTTAGGAGAAAATAAATTATTCATTAATATATAAGAAATATTATAATTATTGTTAAAGCTTAGCATCATATATAAACATTTTATCTAAAAGTTACTTCATATTTTACAGAAAACAATTTTATTTTTGTAGAAGATTAAAAAAAAAGCACCAATCTTGATCATCAGTTTAAAAAAATTATTACTAATTAATAAATATTAACCATAATATTTTTTAGTTTGAAAACTCATATTGGGAAAATGGCACGACGAGAGAGTGGAGAAAGTGAGTAAAAAAGCCCCCCCCAGAATATGATTTTTGTGTTCGGCAGACCCATTTGAAATGAAAATTTTGCATGAAGACATTAATAAAATGCAAAATTATCGTCTAGATCGGATAATTAAATATTTGATCACACACACATTTTATGAAAATTTCAGCTTTATTATTATTAAACTTACGAAAACAGAATTTGATTTTTATAATTCTTAAATTTCAAAATTTTTAAAATTAATTGTTATAGGACAGACAAAATTTTAATTGCCCTAATCCTTAGATATAATCCTTAGATAACGTTTTTTTTAACTGTTGTAATGACTCATCCTACTTGCAGTACCAAAAAAAAAAAAAAACTCAAGATTCTTATTGTTAGTCAGATTTGAGTATTTACTCAACGCCGGTCGAAGCAATACAAGTGAAAAACTTTTTAGTATTCCGAGAAAGAAACTTCGAAGCGATATCTTACTAGAATGACCTATTTTTGCTGTGGAACTTTTCCTTTTTCCTTTTTTTTTTGCATTCATACAGCTTTATAAAAAATGTATTGACTTTCCAATAGCACCGAAAATCTGTCCATAAAATAGTAGAATCGCACAAATAGAATTTGACTTGGTAGCTTTCAAGGAATGTTTCATATATTTTTAATAATTTTGATATTCCTCTCGGGCATTCATTCCAAGGAATAATATTTTTCATAGAAGACCATTAACCCATTTCACTACGTTTTTATGGCTTGGAGTTTAAATAATTTATGAAACCCCTTTTAAAAACATGAACTACAAGAAAAAAAATGGCTAATTTTCCAGCACATATAGTATAACTGCATATTTTTCGAATGTTAACAAATCTTTATACTATAAAGATTATGGTAGTTTTTCCACTTGTCTAGTAAATGATGATCCTTGAACCTTTTCAAATACAACTTAATTATTTTGCACACATGAATAGTAAATTAATTTTATATGAAGGCCCCGTCTTGCCCGCACTTTTTTAAGCTATGTACTATATACCATATCGATTTAATTGTGAGTATTGTGGACGTCTTGTCATTCAAAAAATTACAATTACTGCTCATAGAAACTTTCTTTAATGGTTTCGATCGACTCCAGATTATCCCCAAGATTCTTTGTGTTTTTTTTTAATTTAAATAGAGCTTATCTAAAAAAAAATACATAGTGACGTCTTTCGACTTTACTCATTTAGAAACCAAGTCAAAAAACTTCAATAAGATGTTACTATTTTTTATATGTTTATAAAAACTATATTAGTATCTGAAGCTAATCTGAAAAAAAAACGAAATCTTGTCATATCATCGGTTTTTTTTATCACTTTAACCAAGGGGTAAAAGACTGTAACAGACAGAAAGAGACATGCTAGCCCTATAAAGTATATATTCTTGATCAGCATTGCAAGGGGAGTCAATATAGCAACGTCTGTCCATCTGTCTATTTATTTGTCCTGCTGTATGCCGTATAAGAAAGATTAGCCCCCAAACAACTCTACCCCAAATTTTTGGGTTTTTACATAAAAACTCCTTTGATTCTTATTCTAGTACCTATAAGTTAATTATAAAATAGTAAAAATGTTTCTATGTCCGCTATGGACTATGAAACCATTCAACTGATGAGTCTCAAACTTGTTTTATTAAGAAAGGCATCCATGGAAGTAAATTAAAATTCCACTAAAACAATGCATTAGAGACAATCGGTTCATTTAAGAAGTTGATTTTCTAATTTTCCCATACAAAAATGTTTTTTATTATAGTAGCCACAAAAATTCGTTCATTCTTTTTTTTTTTTTTTTTTTTTGAATCCTTGTTTAATTTCTTATTTTATTGAAATGTTTTATATGGGTAATCTACGTTATAAAAAGGATCTATACTTTAGTGCATAAAAATTTTTTTTTTTAAAAATTTTTTTTTAAAATTTCATAAAACTTAAAACCGTTACAATTTCGCATAGAAAAATATATTTAATTGTTCACCTTTTTTTTTAATAAAATATTGCTTCTCAATATAATTTTCCATAACAATATCAATTCAAATACGAAAAAAATTATACAGTCCACATTTAATTTAGTATTTTCGCCCCAAAATAAAGAAAAAAAGTTATGCAAATTTTTGCTAAATTCAAAACCCAAAATCCAAATCCATAACAGCTGCAAAAAAATCCTTAAATATGAAACGGAAAAACCTCTTTCAAATGCAAAAAAAATAAAATAAAATTGGCGCAAATGTGAAATTTCATTCGAATTACAAAAGTTCAAAGCAAAAAAATCTGCATTACAATTGCAAAAAATCGCAGAAAAATTTCAATAATTATGATGGCGGAAAAAATTTAGCAAATGAGATGAAGGAAAACAAAAAATTTGCATATTAATAAAAAAATTTTGTTTTTGTTGCTTTCATCTTCGAAAGGCATTTGTAAATTTTGCGAAAAAAAGGATTTACGCAAAACACATGCAATGACGCAACCCTATTCAAGGTGATGCAATGCCGGCATGTAACTTCCGCTGCGCAGGCGCAAAAGCAGGCGCAGCATTAAATATCCTTGACATCATTTGCATATATTAACGATGTAAATTTTTGGCAAAGGACCTGATCGCATTTACGTGTAAATCTAAATTTGCATAAATTTTGCTATGCAGCGTTAAGAGCACGCGGCATTTACCCTTAAGGAAGTAGCAGCAGGATCAGTAAAGCAGGGTAAAGCATGGCAGGGTAGGTGGTTTGGTGTCGTCAGTGTTATGCAAATGACCTGCCAATCGATTGCGTATCAAAGACTTTTTCCAATGAATGAAGGAAATTAAAAACGATTGCGCACGCGCGCCATACGAAATATTTATGCAAATCATTTCAAAAAGTATCGAACGCATTCGATGATTTTTTTGAAAAGGGGCGCATTTATGCATTTCATTTTGCTGCTGCTTCGGTTTGTCACTCGGTTGGCGAATTGAGATTGAAGTGGATTTTCCAATTGTTGCCATAATTGAGTGACATGGATAAGTCGAGGATATAACAGAGACAGAAAGAGAAAAGAAAAGACTAGCAAGGATATGCAAAATGCGTAACACAACAACCAAAACACAACGAAAAAAAATTTGTGTATTGATTTCAGAAAAGGTTTCTGCAAAATGGAATATTTGCATGAAAATACGCAAAAACAAAAGCTGACATAAACAACTAATGAGCGAGCATGTCCTTGCACTAGTTTTGCTTTTGCGCAGCGTTTGTGTCTCGATTTCTCGTTACTAAATTTGCATATTTCGCATTTTGACAAAAGTAACAAATTTTTCCGTTTTGAATGGAAACAATTTCCGGCGCTTTTGTTCGATTGATTTTTGTCATTTATACATTTAGTCCTGAGTTTTTCCCCCAGGAGAGAGAGAGTGTTTAGTTAACTTTGATTTGCAGTCAATGCGCATGTTATGCTGCCAGGATTACAATTATAACTCAAATCATGCGACAATTATTATTTCGGATTTTCAAAATGCTTCTTTCTGTTTTTGGAACAAAGCGAATTTTTTTAATTTTGCATGAGAGAATTTTTCATTTCGTTGTTGTTTTGCTTCGATTTGCATAAGAAAGCGAAAAATATGTTCTGGAAAAAAATTCTGTCTTTATGATTCAATTAATTTAGTAGAATGCTTGTCAAAAAAATGAAGTTTAAAGAAAGCGTTAAGAATTTAAGAAAAACTTTTATGCGTTTTTAATTGGCCATGATGGACA